>JBBBDQ010001823.1:1740000-2045000 GCA_037127315.1 Ascarosepion bandense | reverse complement strand
CGGCGCATCAGAGGGTTGAGATGACCATCAATCAACACGCATTCTTGACAAACGTCAAGCGATTATTTTTGTCTCTTTCACTCTTACATCTCACCTCTCACCTTCTTCTTCGTTCACCTCTCACCTCCTGTCTTTCACCATTTGCGTGAGTGAATGCGATAATTCAACTAAGATTCGAGCTCTTCTCCCTGATTTCTCGTCCCGAGCTTTTATCTACTGCACCACAAAAATGTTTCGCTCGTTACTTCCTCTCAGTAGCCTTTAGAAAATTTCGAGACAGACACTTTATTTAATACGTAAGAAGATTTTTGCATTCCAATGCATATATCTACCAATATCTCTTTTTTTTCTGTATTTTTCAGTTATTGATTGCTCAATTTCCACTGAGCTTAAGTATGCCCGATTGGGCCTAGTGTTTGTATCCACAACTACGGTGTCCCTAAATTCATGAACAAACACTTTAATCCAAAATATTATTGTACCTGCGTGACCCAAGTCATGTCCTTGGAGAACTGAGCCTACTGTATATCATGTTGATATTGTTTCTGTTTCTGCTTGACACGTTTCCCAGAATCAATTGAAATGTCTCCTCTTCTTGGTTCATTCTATCAGATTGGTTGACTAACACTGAAGTTTATCCAAATAAAAAACAACTGATGAAGGCTGGAGAGATTAATGGCTGAAATGTTTCCAATAATATCAATGAAGACAAGGACAATTGTTTGAGTGTAAATAATATAAATAATAATAACTCCTTTGAAGTATTTGCATTAGTCGGACTATTGTTCTTATCTTTGTTCTTAATGACACATGTCCAAGTAGAGATAGACGTTGGTTAATTACTGACAATACTCTTAGAATTGTCAGTTCAATACCAGGCGTGAACAAGTAACTTGAATGGCGCATAATAATTTCGATATATAAATATATTGCATTTATATCATTCTTTAACGGGGTTCCAAGTAGGGTCCAGAGATAGAGAGAGAGAAGGAGAGAGGGAAGGTGAGACAGAGAGAGAGAGAGAAGAGTTAGCTTAAGGGAGATAACTTATGAATTCCAATCGGGGCTTTACGCAAGGAATGGAGTTCATATACCCCAGTGATTGTAACAAAGAGTTTGGTTCGAAATTTCTAGCACCTGAAGAAGGCCGGAGCGTACAATAGCCGAAACGTCTTATAAATGGCAACAAAAATAAGGACATTAGTCCGAATATTGTAAATACTGTAAATACTACCTCATCTCAGAAATATAGACAAATAATAACCCTTTGTTCTAAAAATTCAGAAAATTCTAAAAATTCAGACAAAAATCATTAAACTTATGTTTGCTTAATTTATTGTGACCTCTCAGAGAATCAAAAGGCATTATATTTCACATTGTGATATCTATCAAAAAGACTCTGAAACTAACTAAGAATAATATCAATAGGATAAAAGCAATATTCGATAAAACTGATTTAGAAAATTGAATAAGGTCAAATGGCGAAGTGTAGGCTTTTGTAAAGAAAAAGAAACAAAACATTTAATCAACACTTTCAAACGTGCCACATGTTAATTAATTTCCCCTGAGTTTTTACTCGAAAAAAATTGTCTGTCACAAATATGCAAATTCTATGCAAATTACAGATGTCTATAAATCTATTAACTGTCAGATGAGAAAATAACGTTAAAAAATTTCACTATTTATCGATTGTGTCTGTTTTGATGCTCCGCCCTCTATGCTTTAGACATAAAATAGTCTATTTTCTGTTATTTAGAAAGTTTACGCTTATTTTTAAGCAGGCATTTATGCACAAGTCTCAGAAGCAAAGGAAACAGAATTAATTATGGAAAGACGGCAGGAAAATATCCATATTTAAATAAAAATTGATTAGACATTATTTTAAAATAGATTCACTTCTTTTACCCATATACTACGTAATTCTCACTGGGTGCTCTATACCTTCGGCCTTGTGCCACATCTAAGCAAAGCTTAGAAAATCATCATTCTCTGTGTCAGAATTTTTACAGCAGCT
Source organism: Ascarosepion bandense (assembly GCA_037127315.1). NCBI lineage: Eukaryota > Metazoa > Mollusca > Cephalopoda > Sepiida > Sepiidae > Ascarosepion > Ascarosepion bandense. The sequence goes on along the minus strand of JBBBDQ010001823.1, from coordinate 2,042,986 downwards.
TAGAAATATTTATAAAATATCATTCAGAAGAATCAAATTATATTGGTGAGATCCTCTGGATATGCTTACAATATAACGAACAATACATTTCAGTGTATGAAATCTGCTCTGATTAAAAATGTTGATGACAATATTTTCGGTAGTTGTGGATGCGATAATATGCTGAATAAATTAAACACTTTGTCTGAATTTCGTCGATGAGATGTTTACTTATATGGGGAAATTTGTATTCATCTTCGTCCTCATTGACTGCATTTTTCAACTGCAGCGCCAATCGTAATTTTCTGTCTCTTTGAATACTTTGGTCTTACTGTCATCTCTCCGCAATAATATTTCTCTCAGACTATTTTACTCTCAGTAACGGCTTGCGTCTTAGTGGATTTATCACCTCCCATGGAATAAAACGATTAACAAAAATTACTAAAGTCAGTATATATTTTCCGCGACATAAATAAGCTTCCATCAACAAGAACATTATTTAGTCTAAAGAAAGAAATTCGTTTCAGATGATTTTATTTCATCATTACCGAATTTCTCTATCTATCTATCTATCTATCTATCTATCTATCTATCTATCTATCTATCTATCTATCTAAGTGTGATTGTAAGCATTCTTGTGACTGTTCACAGTGCCTCACAAAACACGGGGGACAGCAGTTACGAATTATAAGCCAAAACCGATTGGCGTAGGCTATGATTCTAAGTTGTGTAGCCACAGCCAGTAAGGTGCTCACCGTCATAGTCTTCTTGCTTCAATGGGTGCTTGAAGTTAGGGAAAAGACCGACAAGCAGACGTTCAAACGCTGCATCAGGCAAAGACACGAGAAAAAAAAAGACTAAAACCAATTATTTGCAAGCTGGGATGTCAGAACGATTATCTACAACAGATCAATGCCTCTACAATGATCTACCACACATCAATGACTTCCGAAAAGCAGCTAACATTGACCATGAGCTAACAAGGAAACCAAACTTACATCAAAGGGCAGCCTCAAATAACAGAACTACACTTTCTTCTGACAAAGCGAGAAACCTGCAGAATCAAGATTGCATGTTGTTGGATTCGCAGTGAAGAATTATCTACTGACCAAGGTAGAACCATCCTGTGGTACAGCCCGAATTCTAACTTCCGCCTGTCAGCCTCCTCAGGCCTAATGAACACCCTGAGCGTTTACACTACCACACTTTCTGAGACCAAACACTAATTCTTTGAGGAGATTGACACCATCATCAGAGACATTCTTGTCACGGAACAACTGTACCTGTTCGGCGATTTCAATGTCCGAATGTGTGCCGACCAAGACTCTTTGCCCAACTGCATCGACAGAAGCCACGGCAGCCTCTTCAACTCTGCCCACCTTATAGCTAAGACCGAAGTGCGGAAGGTATACATACACAAGATGCTCTTCACTGAAGATTTAGCACTGACGGCAACGACTCATCTGCTTCTTCGAGCACACATGCAGAGAGTTTGGATTGACCATCAGTGTAAAAAAAGACAACCACCCTGGTCGATGATGTAAGCAGTACCCCGAACACTACCATTGGTCACTATAACATCGATGTCGTCGAGGACATCACATACCTCGATTCCACCATTTCCAGTAACCTCTCACTGAACTCTAAATTCACATACATATCGGCAAGGCAGCAACAGTCATAGTTTGCCTGACTAAGATGTTCTGGAACAACAATAGGCTGACCACCAACACCAAGATATTTGTGTACCGGGTTCCGTGTTAGGCATACTGCTCAGTAGTGAAGAATCATGGACCATCTACCCCCACCAAGTGCACAGGCTCAACACCTTCCACCTACGCAACTTCGGGTGAATGCTATGAAATAACATGGCAGAAACGAGCTTAAATAAGAGCGTCCTTGATCAGGAGAATATCCCAAGCATATTTGCTCTGCTTACCTAGCGTCGACTACCATGTACTTTATGCGATATTTTCTACTGTCCTACTCACGTTCAATCTGTTCCGTGATTATCAAATTTTATAAGCCCTCTTTTTTCATTGCGTGTTCTATAAATTCCACTTGATTCTCACCGATTGATGAGTTTCTTTTTTGTTTCCATTTTCTCGAAACTTTTGAAGTTGCTTAAATATTCTGTCAATCGTATCGTCAGCATTCTTCTGTAGAAGCACAGTTTTATTTCTTCGGGCATCTCTTCATATTTGACGGGGTTATTCAACGCTTACTTTCATAGAGAAGTCATATATCACGTAAGATTTGAGTACACAATACGATTTGGATTTCAGTATTAAACATTCTGTCCTCTTTTAAAACTCTTCTCAGATATTTTATTTTGGCATCTTTGTTTTTAAATTTGCGTTTTCGGCTTATCATTTTGCTGTCATGCTTTGTGTTTTTTTTTTAATAGAATATTGGCCCTTTTCATACCTTCCTTCACTACCTTCTTTACAAGTTTATGTAGTTTTCTGTTTGTGTCTGTTACATCTGTTTGTGTCTGTTACATCTGTTTGTGTCTGCGACATCTGCATAATTTACGTTGGTAAGATTATGGCCGCCAATAATTAATTATGAATATGACTTCTCGATCATTCATCAATCGCCTCTCTGTAAAGTTTGAATAATGCTGGTGAGAAGACACAACGTTGTTTTAAAACCCTTTGTATTTTTGTAAATCATTTTCTATGCGTATGCTGGCGATTTGATGCTAGTATACACTCATTTGAAAATTAATTGAAACAAAAAATATAAAGACTTCCATGGATTAATTACACTTTCTATGATCACGTATACATTGTCTCTTGTTGTTTTTTCTCTTCCGACCGCAATTTAATTTACGTTTTCAATTGAAGGATCCAGTGTGTTTTTTGCCTTGATGATAAGATTGACCAACAATATCTGCAATCTCCCCGTAAGACATGCCGTTTGTTCGCTCAGCATTACAATTTTCGGACGCTTACTTGAAGTAACATCCATCGTAGATAATAGCCGTAAGACAACTAATCAACAGCCAATATGCACATATAAATCAATATGTACATATAAACATAAACAAATTTAATATTAAATAAAAAAATTCACTCATAAAAAATAATTAAGTACTCATTAATAAATAAGTAGCAAAAGGTTATCTGACTAGACTTTACAATAATCGCTAGGCATTAAAATAATCTGATGCAACCATGAATGACGCAATATATTTCAAGGCCAAACAAATGTCATCATACACCATTCATTCATTCATTCATATTACTACACACCATATCAAATTGTTTAATCTAAGGAAAAATAATCGAAATTAATTAAAGCCTGACACACAGATACACCAGTGGGTCTAAAACTGACCTTATAGGGAAAGAAAGGAATGGTCAAAGAAAGGAAATTAAAGAAGTAGTTTCAATTAATTTGCACATGGTTCTAGGTTATTCTAATATTCTACCCAAATAAGCTAAGTTTGCATAGATAGATTTTTGTGGCGTACTCTATCGAATGCATATGCGTAACCACCAAAATACGGATACATCTTCTTTTGCTTATATTATATGTTTATAGAATGGGTTTTTTATTCGACTTTATTTTTATTACTGAAAACGTTATTTTTAAAGTGTATATGTATTTGTATTACTATAGTAATAGAAACCAATATAGGTGTATCTATAAGTGTTTGTACAAAAATGATTTTTTAATATATATATATATATATATATATATATATATATATATATATATATATTTGCTGCATGGAACTGAAAAGGCAATTTTGATAACCGTTGAAACAGACAATCTCTAAATGTAAGCTACAAAATTTACATGATGATTACATATTTTCTCTGTAAACTAAATTTACATTGAGTTATATTTTAGATTAGTTGTAATATTTATTCTAATATTAATATAATACATTGGTATTATTTACTAATTCTTATATATATATATATATATTGGGAAGATCAGGCGAGTACACTACCATCGTTTTTGACCTAATCTATTTTACATATCCAAATCTCTACATGTTAACGTGTCATTCTCCTTCAAACATGTATTAAGAACTTTCTAATATAGTTGTTTACTGGTCTATTTTAAATCTGACCTATAAGAGTTGAGCATATATATTTTATCGTATTAACTTATTAATAAGGCATAAGTAAAATTATTAAGTAAAAATAGCATTTCAACCACATATATCCCCATTGAATTTCGCATCATTGAAGACATTCCTGTAAAGAAAAGAATAATAAATTGGCGATAACGAATGCTGTTCATTTGCTGTGCTCACACAATTTACTTTTTTTCGTGCAGGGATCATTAACATTCACGGAAATTTTAATTAGGCCTAGCTAAGGAAGTTTTGTCTAATATCAAATGCTGGAGAAATATACAGACCTATCTATCTATCTATCTATCTATCTATCTATCTATCTATCTATCTATCTATCTATATATATATATATATATATATGCAAAAATCTAATTTTTATTACGTGACTTAAATATTGAAATTAAAAACTAATACCTTGTTCAATAGAAAGATGAAAAACGCAAATATTAACACTATATGCATTTCAGATAAAGTAACATACTTTAAGAAAATCCAATATTTTAAACTAAATAATTAAGATAATCAAGTACCTACAAAATACTTTAAAAATACACAAAAATTAACAGAAAATATGTAAATAAACAAAATAAATAAATTTCTATCAATGCACATATAAACATAAACAAATTTAATATTAAATAAAAAAATTCACTCATAAAAAATAATTAAGTACTCATTAATAAATAAGTAGCAAAAGGTTAACTAACTAGACTTTACAGCAGCTACAAATAATCGCATTCGGATTAACAATTCTTTCTACTGAGTAGCCTCTAGCATAATAAACAATAGCCGCTCGGCGTTGACAACAGTTTTCAAATATATATATATATATATGGACGGGTGTTGATCTAATTTAATCAAGACCACAAACTAACTAATTAACTATATATATATATATATATATATATATATATATATATATAATTAGTAAGATTTTGGTCATAATCAAACTAGACCACAGTTATATTAAAAAGTATTCAAAACATTTATTTTGTAGAACTTTTGAATATTTTTCATTTACAAATTAGTTATTTCCGAGATTTCAATCTTTTGATATCTTCAGCCGATTTATACTAACTGCTTTTTTTTTGTTTTGTTTTTTTGCAATCATACAAACAGGGAATTTTTTTTATAAACGCACGTCTGGAATTGTTGAAACAAGTGAAATTTTTCAAAATTAGAGTGGAATTATTCAAGGATTTTACAACACTTTTATTCATGTTTGTATGATCTTAGTATGTGTTTATAGGTGTGATTACATGTGGACATTTTCTCTGATCTTTCATTTAATATGTTTTTTTACAAGATAATGGCTAACATTACTTCCAGGCACATTCTGCATATATCGCCACTCATGTGTGGTTGAAGAGAATGGCGATCTTATTGAATAGATTTACTCCTTAGTATTTCAATATATTTTATTTATTTTGATATATATATAATTGCGAAAGAATGATGTCAGTGTTATTTTCATTTTGTCGTAATTTGGACGAGAGATTATCTAATGCACACTACGTGAAATATCGATATATATCTTTATATATCAAGAAATTGGGGAAATTGTAAGGTAAAAAGACAAAGTGAAAAAATTACTAGTGGCGTTCTTCGTTCTTCAGGATTTTATGGGACTAGATTTGTTATGCGTGTGCTGAGAATATAAATGTAAACATCTAGAATTACTTAATTGCAAGGACATCTACTGTAAATACATTGTATGTCTCTTACAATATTTCACCATTCCTGGCAGGTCTTCTAATATCACACTGAAGGATACCTACGAATAAAAGTAATGAAAATAAAAACAAAAAGATCATAAATTAAATCGGCTGATAAAAAAAATTACTAAAATTCACAGCACCCCTTCTGCGTGTGCATATTGCAAATTTAGTCCGCAGAAGTCCTGAAGGACAAAACGCTTTGGAATTAAACTTTTTTTTTAATTTTGTCACACACACACATTATATATATATATATATATATATATATATATATATATAGAGAGAGAGAGAGAGAGAGAGAGAGAGAGAGAGAGAACGAGAGAAAACGGGAACGAAACATTTATTGTTCAAAGATAAAATAATTAGACCAGTATACAGTTGGATTAAAAAGTTACTTGGAATCTATTCATCCGCACTTGAACGTCCCTTAACTTCTGGTTATGCATTTATAAAAGCGTTAGCCTTGAAGTCATCAAACAAAACAAATCGCCTGACGAAAACGAAAAGGTCGAAACTATGTTTGTGTAACTGGCTGATCTTCCTTACTTATATGTTTGTATATATGTATTCTTATAATTTTCAAGTATTTTACGCATACAGCGATTTTCGTAATAATTTTTGTATGACCCATTTTAATGAAATGTCACCATTTTACCGCTATGTTTTACGCTCAAACCATCTCCACTGAAGTTTAGAATGAAAATACACAAGTAAATATTTGCCAAGGAAAATAATTCCACCTTGTTATCGATATTTATTAATTCATTACAGCACAAAATCAGATTCGCATTAACATTGATGCACACGAAATCAAGTCTACGGCAACACAGGAATGTTTCCCGAATTACATATTGAATTTAACTTAAACAGGTTTTACTCGAGAGCGGGTCTATTTCTGCGTTTATTAAAGTTTTTATGAATACGAACTTTGCACATTGCTAGGCCACTTTCACATTCATATGAATATTTTACATGACTCGCTTACAATAATTAATGAACGATGACACATTAATAATGAATTTAAATACTGTAAACTACTGGCGTTTATGCAACGAGATCCATAATTCGTTGTTTCAGTAAGTGCATGAAGCCGAATCGGTAATATCTGTTAGAATGATTGTTACGATGCTGTTATTCTATCCCAAAATGACGTGCATTTTTTCGCTTGTCAAATTGAAAGACAGTTCTATTTCTTACAGGTACAAATGTAATATATTTCTGTAACCCGACAGAAATATGTTAGACATCAAAAGCAAAACCGACAGAAATGTGGTCGACAAAAGCAGAAAATATAAACAGGACGGATAGAAATTTAATTCATCAAAGGCATCCTCGAAAATAATTGACAGATGTACCTAACCAGAGATGATACATTTAAACGAAAATTCGAAATCACAAAAATACGTGAAAATTTCAGCTGATGTTAAATTCTTTTTTTTTTCTGACCGAGAGTAGAACACTGGGAGAAGATCGAGAGAACACAGAGAAGAAAGAAGAGGAGACAACACATTAAATTCAATGACCCCCCGACAACTCCCACGTATGTGCGTGATTCCCTCTGACAATTATCCCACACAAACGTCATCGACGAAGAATAAAAATATCAGTTTATACTAGTTTATATACTCGTTGGTCGTCATTGTCTGTCAAGATGATCATTATTTGCTGAGAACCAGGCATTATACTTAACAAATCTTAAGTAAACAGGAAGATGCGGGCGCACATGGAAAATCAACGCCGAAAAGTAAATATGTTATGTTAAGTGGCTACCTTTTTGATCAACTTTTATTAAATTGCTCGGTTGGTTGGTAAGTTTTTTTAACGGCGTATCAAATCCTTACGCACCATTTCATGCCAAAATTTAATTTCCTTGGGAAACTTTTGTAATTTTTTAATATTTAAATCAATTGCTGTCATGTTTTCTATTTTCTATATTTTTTCTATATTTCTATTTTTTTACTTTCATAGAGTTTTGATCTCAGTTTCAGGGTGGGGTTTACTATTTGATCATAGCAAGAATCCTAATCGGTGCCACCATTCTAGGTCAGGGAAACAGCAGCAAATAAGAGATGGTTTCATGCTCTGCAAACCTCCCGATATGAGGCCTTGCAGTTGATCATGCTACCCAGGATAGCCTTATTAATTTGGGTCGATTTTTTAATTGTTTTACTATAATTACTTTAATTGACTGGTACATTTGTAGAAATAAGGAATAATATTTCAAGACGATTTGAAAATTATCATGCATACGACCTTCTACAGTCGGAGTATTTTGAATATCTAAACTTATAAATGGAACTTTGTCTGTGTGTGTATGTTTGTCTATGTGCGTGTGTGTCCGTTACCTATAAACTCTGAAACGGCTGAACCGATTTTCTTAAAAATTAACACAGTTGTACTATAAGCGTCTGCGAGTGTTCTTAGCTAGGTCTTGTGTCGAGGTACCCCTGATAAATATCAAAAATCGATAATTGAAAAAATAGGTTTATAGAAGGAGTAGTCCGATTTTAATTAAAGATGATACAATCATAGACAAAGACATAAGAAACGATATTCAGAAGTTTCAAGGTTGCAGTTCGTACAATAGTGCAGAAAATCGATAATATGTACATATAAAAGGCAAGATGATTGTATGTGTGTCTGTTTATCTGCCTGTATGTCTGTTTTTGTTTCAGCCCTTTTATTTTAGTTTTTGCTTCGGGTTTGGCTCTATGTAGGTATAATTGTTCTTAGTTTCAGCCATGATACCATTTACTCAGAGGACTTATTTAGCCTTCAAAATTTAGTTTACAACGAAAAAACTTTTTTGATATCGATGCCAGGAAATCAAAATTTGACTTACATCCATTCATTTTTCTTAGGCCGTAGACTAGTTTCGCTTTAGCTGGAAACAACTATTGCTTTTTAGTCTTTCGTGCCAACGTCCAAAGAGTCTGAGCTCCAGGACCATGGATTAGTTTTAAAGTTTTCATTACACCCGAGTAACGTCGAAATCCAGATTTATTTCGACATTGAATATTACATTGTCTCATGTAGACCGGTGATAAATAAGTTCACGCAGAAATTTTTAAAAGAACGTTTTTTGCGTGTGTATATATTCTATACACTTTCTATATAACTGTGTGATTTATGTATACAATCTGTGTGTGTTCCTTTTTTGTGTCCGTTTATTCCTTATTTTTGTGTATATAAAAATTTTCTCATGAGATTTGTTTTGTTTAAATGTTATTTATTCCTGTCTCTGTATTAAGTTATATATTTGATCCGATATAACTATTGTCAATTTATTTCCGGTTAATATAATACAAGTCTCATTTCCTCTGTTAATCAGAAGTTTCGTAAAATTACGTGCATGTAAAGATATATTTGATCTTTGTCGGACTTGTAATTTGGACTATATCATTTGCCTGATTATAGAAATTCTAGTTTTACTTGGTGTTTTTGAATGGTGTCTTTTGAAATTGAATGTTTTTTTTTGTCTCCGTGGAAGTATCAAACAACTCTCTCTCTCTCTCTCTCTCTCTCTCTCTCTCTCTCTCTCTCTCTCCCTCTTAACAGTCTAGTCTCGATTGGTCTTTCACCTCTACACTCTACGGATTTGGAAGTCCTATTTTCCATTGTCTGTTTCAACGCTTCACAAATAATTAAATAAAAAAAAACATAAAAATTATAAATGCTTATTAAACAAGTATTTGACATGGAAAATGCTCGCATGAAAAGTAATGTTCTTAAGATTATATTAAACCTGGAAAAGAACAGGACAAGATATTAAACCTTGATAAGTAAAGGGAAAGATATTCTAGTCAAGTAAAAAATAATATATTTCTCACTTAAAATATTGCATTCAAATTTTATTTCTAGCTGCAATATTTAAGTAAGAAATTTCTCATGTTTACATCACTAGAATATATTGTCCTTTACTTTTCCAGGTTTAATATCTTGTCCTTTACTTTTCCAGGTTTAATAGCTTGTCCAGTTCTTTTAAATGTTTGATATAATCTTAAGAATATTATTTTTATGCACACATTTTGTCATGTAATCCATGATTCTTTCAGACGTTACAATTAATTTAATATAAAAATTTTATGCTGAAAACCGCATTCAAAAATATTTTTTAAAAATTTATATACTTGATTAATTGATTACAAAATAAAAAAAACATTATTTATAAATTATTATATTAATTAATTCTGATAAAATGATAAAGTAAAATTGATAAGTAAAATTGGATTGACAAAGATATCATCAGAATTTAAGTGGTGAAAATTTTTAACCAGAATGAAGATTATTCATTAGAAGTGTTAGTCACTCACTCAATTAGGTCGTATGTAGTTAGTCTTTGTTTTCGGACTTCACATATTTTGATGTAACTATTTTCTACTGAACCAAAATTTAAATTTGTTTTTCAAAATGTAGCTAAGGAGGTGTCCTATCTAACTCTGTAAACTGTTTAAGATTTGGTTGAAAACTGAATTATAGATGAAGCTTGAAAGCTGCCTAGATTCACTCAATATCGGACTTAAGAATATATTCAAACACTGCCGTTGTTGCATGATATAATTACTATTTCATTCTTATATCAAAATACACTGTTCTAAATATTACTTCAAAAAGTATTCTCACTCTTACTCTCCGTCTCCCTCTCTTAGATTTTGTACCCCGGTAATGAATCCTAGTTTGTTCTCCAACTATCTAACCAAAGCTACGAAATAAATACTGAATAATCCCGTTTGATATGATATCTTTTTTCCACCCTTTTCTATTTTTCGTGCTTTTTTTATTTCTGCGCTGTGTCCTTTCAGGACGTAGGCAATCAGGGTCATCCACTAACTCCTATGTATTGTCGCTCTTAACGCTTTTCCTCATGGTATCTCTCACAACCCTGCTCCACCATATATTTCCTGGAGCCCATCAAGTATATGACGCGTTGTTTTTCCCTTGTCTCATTTCCCCTCTATCCGTCCTGTAAGTATTAGATTCTCCAAAGCTTTTCTCATCATAGCCTATCCTAGACACTTCAGCTAACTCTTGTTGATGTTAATATAGTTTTGCTTGAATCCCCTCAAAAACCTTGTCTTTGCTTACATTTTATATCCATAGGATCATCAGCATCCTTTTGTAGAACAACATTACTCTTGCTTCGATTCTCTCCTTCATCGTCCACATCAGGAGACAGATATCACATATCAGCCGAGTACTTTTTTTCTTTTGTTTCAAACAAAATCTTCTTGTCGCTTAATAATCTACACTACTCCTGAAATGCGTCTTTGGACATGCCAATGCGCCCTCGGATCTCAGTGTCGTACTTTTCATTCTCTGACAGAACACTTCTTGGGTATTTAAACTATTGCAGTAAAAAGTGTTTTTTCTGGTTCTGTGTAACCTAAGAATAAAGTTTTAAAATAAATCTAATAACTTTGAGAAGATCGTCCACCTTTCGCTGCCATATAGAAGGACAGATATCACCAAACAGTCGAGCACTTTCTTCTCTTGTTTCCAACAAATTCTTACTGAGTCTCAATATTCTGCTTAGCTTTTTAGAAGCGTCTTTGACGATGTAAATACGCCATTGAATCTATGTCGCACTTTCTGTCCTCTGTCAGAATAATTCCCAGGTATATAAATTTCTGCACCGCTTCGTCAGATCATCTTTTACTCGTATGCAATCGGTTTGCTCTCAGTATAATTTCTGAATTCTTCTAACATTCTTCACAGAGAAATCAAACGAATATTTTTTACCTTGATTTATAAAATGCTTTTGATTTTCCGAAATCTGTGGAAATTAACTATACATTTTCTGCATATGTACTGACATCCTTGAAAGCATTTGGTTCATAAAGAAAGCATCTATTATTCCAGTGTTTTTGAAAAATTCCTTTCGAAAATATTCTAACAATGGCTTCTCACTGCAACAATTTACTCTTTATTAAAATAATTCAAAAGTTTATCTCGTCCGTAACTCTAAAATTCAACACAGCAAAATTAAAAATAGAGATTATCTTTCTTTTATGAGCCATGTCTCTCAGAACGTGTGTGATTATGGCACTCGACAACGTCCTGTCTTTTGTAGTTTTGAGTAAAGTTTGTCTTTTTAATCGTGCTTCCTAATGCTTGTTCTGACAATCAAACGATTGTCAGAACAATCACTAACTCTTTAGGTTGGTTATGCGCAGCCTTCATCTGTCACGTGTGCCTTCAGTATGTTCTGTCAGCGTCAAATTTTTCGAAATCTTTTTCTCATCTTGTACATAAGAAATTTTGACTGTCTCTTTCTATCTAATTAGTTGCTTATGAATCACTTTTCCTTAAAAAATTTCTTGTTATTCACATGGGCAGTTCCTGTTAGTCTCAACCTCTTTATGGACAACAAATTTTCTGTTGTCTAAAGTCACTTCTCTCAGTAGAAATATCGTTGTTCGCATTCACTGCCATATTGAAGGATCCATTATATGGTGACATTTTCTTAAGATTTTTGTAATTTTTTTAATACACTGATTATACTATGGAAGGCACCTTTTAGGACTCCAATGTGACTTTGGATTTCAATGTCACATTTTCCATTGGCTGTTTCAAAACTTCTCAGATACGTAAATCTAAAAAATGAAAACGATAACAATATGATAAATGCTTATGAAGCAAGTATTTATATAATTACTAATTATTCTTTTGTCACAATGGCTAATTTTACTCTGTTTTAAACGTTACCTGAAAAAGTATTAACTTAATTATATATAAAACTTAATAACTTATAAAACGTTAAAATTACTTTCTTTTGTTCTTCAAATTGGCATCTGGATTTCGGTGTTACACATTTTTTTGTTCTTCGTTAAAAAAATTCCTGTTGATTTAATTTTTTCTTGCATTTGGTTGATTTCTGTATCTGCATTTCGTAACTCCCATCTTGGTTGTATCTTTTTTTTAACAATCATCCCTGTAATACTGACATAAAGAGTTATTATGAGACAATAGTTGTTGTTCGTTCTTTATGTCCCTCTCATAAGGAATCGGTTCTTTAGCGGGTACATACGATCATACCGACTCACATTCGAATGCGAAAGCAAAACAATTTTCTGATGTATAGCGACGAGTTTACAAATTATTTTCTCTTTGTTACTCAATTTTTCTTCGCTTTGGCTAAAACACAATATAATTTGTGCCGCAGTATTCCTTTTATTGGCTCGAACTTGATGAAAAACCACTGTTCACATCAATGTCTTGGCTGCCTGATGCCTAGTCACTAATACATGGGTTTTCGGCATTTAGCCCACTACTAGTAGTTACACAAGGCAGGTTCGAAAATTACTATAATTTCGACTCATGTCTATAACAATTTAGCTTATATTAAAATCACATAAATTGTTTTAACATAACTTCAGAATTCAACGCATCAAAATTAGGTACAGAAAGCTGATTTAACTATGTATATCACTCTAGCTCTGACATGAGACATTGTTATACATCAGTAGTTGCAATTCTTACATCACGTAGTTACTCATAAAATTTCATCTCCTTAACTGCATTTTTTATCATTATTCACAAAATAATTTTCTCTTGTACATCTGCGAATTTCCATAAGACGTTTTCTTCTTTATTCGTGTTTCAATTAAATTGAAATCTGGAGCTACATCAGTTTAGTTTTTATTTACCTTTTTAACATAATCTATTTTACGAAATCTTCTTCAAACTGATAAAAAAATTGGAAGGCATTTTTAAAAATCTCATTTTCGTTTTTTTTTAAGTATCCGATTTTAAAGCACATTCTTCATGATCTTCATAAATTTTATAAATTTCTTCTCGTCGTTTGTTTAGGAAGATGTCGAAAGCATAATACACACGTTTTATTTTTCTTTTCTTTTTACTATTTTCTTGACAGGATTCGACAAATTGCCTCTGTATATTTAATAGGTACATAAATATGAGCCTCGTTGTTCGTATTTTATTTTATGTTGCTTGCAAAAATGTAAATATTTTATTTCTTTTAGTCGAAAGAGATAAGTACCATTTTTATTTAGAGTTCACTCTTGGTCCATTGTTGCATTTCAAAGACGTATCTTTTTTTGCGTAAAGAGAAATTATATTTTACCAACATAGCCAAGTTGATGGCAGCAATTCTTGTCTCTTCAGCGTAAATAATTGCAAGAAAAGAAAAAAACACGCAAAAAAAAACGCGGAAGTAAACTGTTCCAATTGCTTTGAGTGCCTTCATCGGATAAGTTTATTCAAATTACCCTTTAAGATACATGCACAGAATTTTAATGATACACGGTTTACCAGTGGAAGATTTATGCTCAGCCACTCGACATGATTTTTTCTTCGGCTTTCTTTCTTGCTTACGAGTTTCTACTTTTTTTTTGTTTTACCTTTTTCCTTCTTTCGTTCATACGTTCTTTCATTCGTTCTTCCTTTCTTTCTAGCTCGCTTGATTAATTGATTTTTTTTCTGATAACCTTTTTATTTCTTGCGTGTTTTTCTCTTTCTTTCTTTTTTCTTTAACTTTTTCTTTTTTAATTTCATTCATTATTTCGTTCTTTTTGTTTTCTTTCTTTCTTTATTCATCCATTCTTTCTATTTTTTTTTCTTTTCTTACTTGCTTGATTGATGCTTGGTTGATGTTTTTTCGATTGTTTCGCTTTCTTGGTTGCTTTTCCTCTTTCTTGCTTTTTACTTTCTTGCTTCCCTTTTCTTTCTTTCGTTTATTTTTTTCTTCCATTCTTTCTTTCATTTTTCAGTTATTATTATTAGCATCTCCTTGTTTTCTTTCTAGCTTGATTGGTTATTTTTCGAATTCTTTCATCTTTTCTACATTTGTACCCTTCTTTCTTTCTTTTTTAACTTCTTTTGTTAGTTCCTTCGTTCTTTTTTTTTCCAGTTTAATTTTTTCTTCGCATTTATTTTGCCTGTTTTATTCTTTCTTTCTTTTTAAATTTTTCCTTCTGATGTAATGAATAGGTGATGAATATGTATACACCTTGGTTCCCCCTCAATGGAATGTGATTGGCTGGTGTCAATCATAAATACAGACGAAGGCAAGGATGTCCGTAGAGTGATTGACTAAGAGAGATCTAGAGCTCTTTCCACCAGAGATCTATTGGTCTACGTCCATATCTCTACTACGATTATTGACTACGCCTACGTCTCAGGATACTACATACGACGATTACGTCTACGTACTTGATTGACCTAACCGCTTACATTTCCCTTAACCACTTAACAACCTCGTATTGAAATATATACCATTCCGGGACATATCACTTACTTTTCATTCTTTTTTTATCCTTCTTTCTGTTATTTTTCAGTGATTTCTCTCAGCATTTCCTTATTTTCTTTCTAGCCTCTTTGTTTATTTTTTGAATTGTTTCATCTTGCATTCTTTTCCACCTGTGTTTTTTTTCTTTTGTTTGTTTGTCTATTCTTTCTTTCTAGCGTGCTTGATTATTTTTTCTTAAAATCTTTTGCTTATTTTAGTCTTTCTTTATTTTCTAATCTCTTTCTTTCTTTTCATTCATTCGTTGTTTTTATATTCCGTCTTTCTTTCTTTATTCATTCATTCTTTATTCTCAACTAATTTTTCTTTTCTTTCATGCTTGGCTGATTTTTATCCGCTGGTTGCTGATTTTTTTTTCTTGCACGCCTTTTCTCTTTCTTTCTTATTAATTTATTTCTGTCTTTCCATTCTGTCTTTGTTTTTCTTCTCTTTCTTCTCTCTTTATTCATTATATCTTTCTTTCTAAGTCATTTTTCTTTTCTTTCTTTCTTAGTTGATTCTTGTTCGCTTGTTTTTCTTTCCTGTTTGTTTTTCTTTCCTGCTTGTTTTTTTATTTTATTTTTACTATCTCGTTTGCTTTTTGTCTCTCGTTGTTTTTATTTCTTTTTCTTCTTTTATTTTTCAGTCATTTATTCTTAGTATTTCTTCATTTTCTTTCTAGTTTGATTGCGTTTTTTTCGAATTGTTCCATCTTGCCTACTTTTGTTCAATATATATTTTTCTTTTTTTTCATGCTTTTTCCTGTTTTTATTTTAATCTCTCTAACCAAAAAATATCTCTTCTCGATATTCTTTGTTTATGCTTAAACCTATCTTCTACGCGATTCTCTTGAAATATTCCATTATTGAACATTTTTTGTTTAGATAAGAGATGGTAATTGACATTGCATTTAAATTCTTGAAATTGTAGCCATCAGGGAAGCGAATATACGGAAGTGAGTTCCACAGACGGGATGTGCAAAAACAGAAGCTAATATCACTTTTTTTTCGATCCACTGTGTGTTAGATTCTCTAAACTCATCTTCCTCATGTCGTGTCCCATAAACATCATCTTTCTCTTCCTTTTACTAAATATAAGTTTCCTTTTGTTTGTATTCCTCTCAAAAATATTGTCGATGCTCACTTGTTCGATCAACGTTAACCCCAGAATCCTTCTGTAGAACATAATCCCTGTTGCATTGAGTCTTTTTTCTTTTTTTCTTTTTTTTGAGGAGATTGTCCAGTATTCGCTGCCATATAAGAAGAAAAATATCACATAACACTCCTAAACATTTCTTTTTTTTTTTTTACAATTAAATTTTCATCTTTCTCAATACTCTACTCTCCCTTTGGAATACGTCCTTCTCTCTACCGAAACAGCCTCGGCTCTCAGTGTCCCACTTTCTGTCCTTTTTTAAAACACTTCTCACGTATCTAATATTCTGTACCTGGATGAGTTCACAATCCCCGATTGTAGTTGACTTTTAGGGCTCTTATTTTTAGTGATGACCATGCATGCAGTTTTCTTGTACTTTTCGTTAGTTCTTTCCTTTTTGCTTTCTTTAGCTACTTTGTGTAGGAGGTTTCCTTTCCGTGTCTGCTATCAGCAATGTATCATCTGCGTATCTTACATTGTTCAGATTGCGGCTGTCTATGACAAATCTTGATAGGACTCCTAGTTCTTTCAGAATTTCTCACTCTATAGGTTGAATAGATCTGAGATAACACATGTTTGTGTTACTCTTCTGTATATTTGCTGAATTCATTTCGTATCCGTACGCAGGGAGATTTCTGCCAGTATAGGTTCTTAGAAAATTCATATTAAGCTATGTTTAACTAACCCTCAGAAGGGCAGTGGGACCTACACAAACTTTTATGAATTGTTTTACTCTTTTCTATGTTTATTCGATATTCATCACCTTATTGAGGTAATCCAAAACAGTTTTCTTATTAATTCTATGCTTCTGTTTTCATCTAAATTCTCATTAATCTCTGTGCTCTCATATCCAAACTTATTCCGACGTATTGTCTGAGTTATATTTTTTTCTTTCGATTCCTCTTTTTAGTTTGTTGCTCTGTTTTTTATTTACACCCAAAAAGCAAGCACAGAAAACAGATGGATAGACATTTGATCACCTTCAAAAGAAAAAGAAAAAAAAGTCTATCAACTTGTCAACAATGATTTGTCTTTACATCAATGCTTCGTTTGTTTTCTCAATTTCATTTCAGCTGAAAATGTCCGACTTCTAAACTACTGAACACCCCCGCGTATGAGTCGATATCAACATAAGCTAGCCCACCTATTTCACGCTTGAGGAAAGGTCAAATAATATTTGTCTATATTTCCGAGATGAGTATTTACAGTATTATTCGAACATTAGATCAGGTAGTATTTACAGTACATTATTCGGACATTTGTCGTAATCTTTGTTGCCATTGGTACGACGTTTCGGTCGTTTTCGGCTGAAACGTCGTACAAATAGCAACAAACATTAGGTTAAATAAATAACTAAAATAACATATATAAGCAGAGGTAACTGATATAAACATTATGTTTGGATGGCATCGTCTTGTAAATTTACGCAAGTGGAAAATATTTTTTGAGGTTTCCTTACTTTTGTAATTAAAATCATTCTTTGTGTTTAAACGCCATTTATAGTATAGTTTTTGTTTACGACTTCATTTTACAATTTTTTTTACCGAGTCTACTTTTTTTAAGTTTCAATAATTTTCTCGAAACTTTGTTTACTTCCTTTTAGTAGACAAGAGCGCCATTTTCCGAACGTAAATTATTCCACGTAGCATAAGAATCAAATAAAATACGTGACTTAAACGCTCCGCAATTAGAGTGATATGTTGTAAGTTAGTAAACTTTATATTTTGATTTTCGTATATATATATATATATATATATATATATATGTGTGTGTGTGTGTGTGTGTGTGCATGTGTGTATATATATATATATATATATATATACGAAAAGACAGATCTGTTTTGCTGCATCACAGCTAATCAATACGATTGCTTTTAACCAGGATTGAAAACCGACCGAACTGACATTAGTCGGGGATTCTACCTCTAAGCTATGAAAGCTCGGTAGAAGGCGGCAGACTTTTAGCCTGTGATATACCATGTAAACATACGGCAGTTCTAAGCTGGTTCTACTTCATTACTGAATGAACGCTGCGTAATTGCTAGTGTAGCTAGTGTTTTTTCAAAGTCTTATTGCTCAGTCATGATGTGGGAGCATAAATAGTCATGACAGATCTGTTTCGGTGTACCACAGCTCATCCGATTGCTTTTAGCCAGGATTGAAACACGACCGAATAAACATCTGTCGGCGATTCTACATCTGACTTTTAACGTATATATATATATATATATATAGGCAGATTTTTAGCTTATATATGTCAACGTTAGAGCTCATTTCGGATTATAATACGCGAAAGATTATCCGTGAGTATGAACGGATTTTATTAAAATAAGCAGATACAACGCTTGCAATTTATTTAATCTGACATGTCTAAAAGAAATTTTTCTGCCTAAATACACAATAAATATATAGTCATCCTCAGACAGATCTGTTTTGCCGTATCACAGCTCATCAGTACGGTTAGACTCCGATTGCTTTTTGACCCAGGATTGAAACCCGACCGAAATGGTGTCAGTCGGCGACTCTACCCCTGGTCTATGGGCGTTCGGTAGAAGTAGGCAGACTTTTTAGCGCATATTATTATACTTGCCCAATAGTTAGCGCGTTCTAATTCATTTCACTGAATGAGCACATATTTCTTAGATGAGGTCTTGTAATTATTTACATTATTTATATTATTCATCTTGCTGTCGTCAATTCACTTGCCACATTTGCGACGTCGTCAAGAACATATGGCCTAATGGATAAAATCGTTGGTTTGATCGAATGACTTGACCCAAAAAGTTGTGAGTTCAATAATTGGATACAGCAGTGGTAAAAAACAACAAAAAATAGTTGAGTTAAATGGAGATAACTAAGACATCCAGAAGTAGCATTATTCATGGAACGAGAACAATCTACCCAAGTGATCAAAGTAAATTGTTCAGTTAAAACTTCCAAATAATGTCAGTGCATGCAACGGCCGAAACATAGTAAGTATGGTCACCAAGATGACAATTAGGGTCTGAACAATATAAATAATATAAACATATATACCAGTTTTAAATACTTTGCATCGTCCATCGCTTCCCTGTTTTTAACATCAAGAGTTTTTCGAATATTTTGAATTTGAAAGTGTAACCTCATTTACTTTACAAAGTTACTGTTGATCTGTTTAGAAATTAGTCGGTAAAATACCATAGGTGATACGGAGTAAGTTTCCGTTATCAATCAAGGACTTTCTGTCGAATCATAGCTAGATGGAAAAGGATAAATTCATAGATTTTCCAATGGTATTTGCGCCTTAGTGGAACTTGTATTGAATTCGAACTATTCTCCCGAGTATCTCATTCCAAGTTGTTATTCATTATACCCACACGGTATATCTCAATGTACAAATACCGATCCCTAAATCAAAATTATATATTTACCTTGATAAAGTTCTTCTCAATAGAAAAAGTGTCAGTATAAAAGTTTTCAATCTCTTTTTTTTTCTTTTTATTATTATTATCTTTATTTTAACTGAATTTTTTTCTATTTTGCTTTAAAAGATGATGAAACTGGGATATGGCTCAACATTAGCGTATATTTAAGATTCTTTTTAATCAGTCAACCGTTAGAATCTCCTTTCTCGCGAATATGTGATCTTTTGACACTTTCAATATATCGACTTTTGATGCTGTGTACTTTAGGTTGGCGGCTATAGGCCATTACCTACCCTGATATTGTCACCAACATTTCTATACACCAGATGTTTTTCAATGTCTGTCGTCTGCCCCGAGGCAGAGAAATGATGGACACATGAAATTCTGTCAGCGACTAATGTATTTTTCCTTGCCCTTTTTTTTTGCTTAAAAAACTTGTTTTTTTTTTCTCTTGTTTTTTTTTAGCCCAGCAAATTCATTCACACAGCAATAATCAAGAGACTCGGCTTTCTGCAGTAAGACGTTAATTCTAAGAACTCAGTGATATCTGCAATTATCGACTATGAAACGTTATTGCCTTTCTAAGATTCTTGCTGCTTTCAGATATAAAAAGTCGTTACTTGCTCTTTGATTATTTCTGTGTTACTTACAGTACCAAATTCTAAAACACACACACACATACACACACACACACCACGTATATATATAAGTCTGTGTGCGTGCATTTCGGTATGGCTTCATATATATGTGTGTGTGTGTGTGTGTGTGTGTGTGTGTGTGTGTGTGTGTGTGTGTGTGTGTGTGTGTGTTCAGTGGGTGTAAGGATGTGCATGTGTATTTGGGTTTTAGAATTTAGTGCTGTAAATAACACAGAAATATTTAAGTAACCCAGAATGATATGCGTTAAAATGTCTGCCTACTTCCACCGAACGCCCATAACCCAGAGGTAGAGTCACCAACTGACGCCATTTCGATCAGGTTTCAATCCTGGGTAAAAAAGAAATCGGAGTCTAACAGTACTGATGAGCTGTGATACGGCAAAACAGATCTGTCTGCGGATGACAACATATATATATACTAGCCAAATAGTGGCTGCTTGAAGTAGCAGGCGGTAGTTGAAATGTGCTCAATGTGCACCCATCACAAATGAACTGAATATGTAGAGCCAAAAATATGTTAAGAGAACACACATTTCACTTGAATATACTCCAACTTGCCTGAAGAGACCTGCGTGGTCTAAACCCGAGGAGCATTTACGTGGTGTGTATTCTGCTCTTTATCCTATATATATATATATATATATATATATATATATATATATATATAGGAAAGAATATTAATAAAAAGTTTTGAATTTAAAAATGTACTTTTTTTAACAGTATTTGTTTATTTTTATTATATTTTATATTTCAGACCGTCCTCGGTCCTTCATCAGAAACAAGTGATTTTTAAATTTGAATTAGAAACGTATTTCACGATAGCGTCCGGATATTTTTTGTTTACATCACGTGGTGTGTTTGTTCACAACATGCAGCACGTCCGTAGAGAAAGTCTGTTTGTTTTAGATAAAAATTTCTTGGAATATCTGAAAAATTTTTTTAGCTATTTAAATATTTGTAAAGATTCAACACACCTAAGTCCCTATTTAACCCTAGCTTGTGTGTATTCAATTTTAAAATCCAGTATGTTTCTTTCTTTCTGCGTGTGTATGTAGAACTAAAATTGGAGTCTATTAATAAACATTTGCAATTTTCTAAAGTATGATCAGGTTGATTAAAATGGGCTGCAATTGGGGAGTATACATTTTTTTGTCGTATATTGATTATTGTGATCATTGAAGCGAAATCTAAAGCTATTACCGGATTCGCCGATATATCCACTGTTGGGGCAAATTGAGCAGAAGATAAAGTATATGATGTTTTTGCTGTCACAAGTAAGGTTTGGTGGGTGTAATTTTATTTTGGTGTTGGGTACAGAGAATGTTTTGTCTGTTATTAAATGTTTACAAATTAAACAGCGAGGCTTTCCACATTTTAAATTCCCTGATAGGTTTGTATTATTTAAATATTTGTTAGAAGTGAGGATAGTTGATAGGTTGGGTGTTTGTTTCTTTGCATTTATGGGTGGTTTATCGAAAATGTCTTTGATGTTTTTGTTTGATTGGAGGTTCCTGTAATCATTTTTTAAATTTTTGATAAGTGTGTAGGAATATTGATTATGGTTAAAAAATTTTTGATAAGTGTGTAGGAATATTGATTATTTTTGATAAGTGTGTAGGAATATTGATTATGGTTAAAAAATTTTTTTCAGATATTCCAAGAAATTTTTATCTAAAACAAACAGACTTTCTCTACGGACGTGCCGCATGTTGTGAACAAACACACCACGTGATGTAAACAAAAAATATCCGGACGCTATCGTGAAATACGTTTCTAATTCAAATTTAAAAATGACTTGTTTCTGATCAAGGACCGAGGACGGTCTGAAATATAAAATATAATAAAAATAAACAAATACTGTTCAAAAAAATACATTTTTAAATTCAAAACTTTTTATTAATATTCTTTCCTATACATATTAAGACAGTATGCGTGGATGATCATCATTATATATATATATATATACATATATATATATATATATGTATATATATATATATATATATATATATATATATATATATATATATATGCAGTTTCGTTAAAAATAACTAGGTTCTATGCTTAAGTTTTTATATGATTTTTCATGTAATCTAATACATCAGTTTTTTTTTTCAGAACATAACTTATATACAAATTATCCGAATTTTTTATTCAATCAACGCTTTTGGCTATACTTTTACCCATTATCAGGGATAGATTTTACTTGGTATATACGCCATTTGTCATTCAATATATAAACCAAAACATTCAAATTAAATATTATAGCATTCACATGAAGTAGTAGTGCATTTAGATTAAAAACAAGACATTAAAAATTTAAAAAAAACTAACGCATTCAATTCAAAAATAAGTTTACAATTCACTAATTCCTAGTTAATTATACAGTTATTACGTTAATGTCAAATACTTTGATAGTATATGTTTGCCTCTCTCGGTGTCCATGTAAATTCGTCTTGTCTTTGGCAATTGCCAATTGAATCTAGAGGCCGAATTTGATAATATTTTATATCGAGAACAAAAATATTGCAGTATTCTAAATTGAATGCCTTATAACTTCATTTATATGATTTTTTAAATTAAATAACATATTTTATTTGAATATTTTGAATGCAGCAATATTTAATAGGAATGCCTTAGTTGTTAAATTGTATTCAAAGTAATGTAAATTATTTTATGTATTTAAAACAATGTTTTATTTTGCAAACACGATGAGCACATTGTGGCCGTGTTGATGGTTGATATTGTTGAATGTTGGCTTTATCATTTTTATTTATAATGATTCCAATATTCTTAGCCTTTTTATGTATGAATGATACTATCATATTTGTATTATCAGCGAGTATTTTATGAATAGATTTTAGTAGGTTTCATGTGTATTAAATAAGACCTAATATAGCTACACTCAGAGAGATATAACGTAAGTCTTCTTGTTAAACATTAAATAGTATATCCAATGTAACTATTTACGAATGTGGATTCATCAAGAATACAGTTCTTTAAAGGACATGTAAAATTCAAATCAGTTTTGTTTCTCTGCACTTGAGATCTTGCAGATGAATTATTACTTTTTGACAATAAGGTTATCAGTTTTGAATTTTGTGCAAAAAATAATTTAATTTTAATTTTATTTAAACAGGCGTGTCATCTTGTTTCAAGATTAATCTTGTTTCAAGATTCAAATTGTTTATAGTTACTATGTATTTAATTCCAAAATATTCATAGATATTTTTCTGACTACTTAATAAGCACTTCCATAAATATCATAAATATACGAGATAATTAATAGAAATACAGTTAAATTAAGTTAGTGATGTACCTGCACTTTAGAAAATTACATAGAGTGACAAAATGTAAAAATGTTAAAAAAAGTTAATATATATATATATTTATGTAAGAGTATACACACACAAGCAGCCCCCACACACGCATATATATATATATATATATATATATATATATATATATACAAGTATGGGTGGAATAATATTCCCCATCGAAAGAAACACTATTTTTTTAAAAAGTTATTAACAACAACATCACTTGAACAGAGACAAAAAGTGTCGAAACAAAATAGCTACTTTTGTAGTGATATTATAACATATCAATGTTATAATTTATTAATAAATATTAATATTATATATATATATATATATATATATATATATATATATATATATATATCGTACGTTTTAAGCATGACACGGAATCTGATGCATTATGCAATGATCAGGTGCATATAAAGAGTTCATAATATGTACTTGATGATTTGCATAATGGCTAAAGAATCGGACTTTAATCAAATCCGAGTCTTACTTAAAACATAGGATAATGTATATATTTATAATTATATACTTTTTGCTCTGTTATATCGCCCTGTTCTATTAACACCTGATAAATATTTATACATTGAAGTACCGCTACAACCTCCAGGAATTAAAATGCAATGTCTATACTCGTCTCTTTACAACTTGACTCTAGTTCTTTCCACAATTCCTTGTATATCCTTTCCTTTCTCTCCACCTTTGCAAGTGTCATCACACCTGTATTTCATTGAAAACAAAGAAACGAGTATTGAATAGTCATGTAGAAACAGTTGTTTAATATGCTTGTGAAAGACGAAGAAGACACTGCTCATTTTAGTTGCTGCCTTTGAAAGACATTAAGTGATGTGGGTTATTATATCTGGCACAGGTACTTGTAATCTTGTAACACAGGTCCCCGAGGCTCGATTAAGAATGATTCAGGCTAGGGCGTGCACATATCGTTCAATACTGGCCATTTTTTAACAACGATCTTTGAATGCGCTTGTATGTAGCCAACCGTTAATGATTTCATAATTCCGTAGCAAATGTTAATGTCCATGATGAAAACGAAATGATTTTCACTTAATCTTTGGGAAGGAGTATTTTTCCCATTTCTGTTCGCATTTAGGTCCCTTACTAGGGGAGAATTTACCGCCCAAACTTAATCACCTGAAATTAGAAAATATGTTCAGTGAAAGGGTAATATAGTTTGATAACGCAAAGAGTAATGCTGAAAAACAGTATTTCTATTATTTGTTTATAACGTTGAATCATTTATGGCCGCATTCAATTTATTATTGTTAATATACATACATACATATATATATATATATATATATATATATATATAACGCTTTAATTATTTTCCTCACAAATAAATCGACTTCCTTGAATTCAAAGCCGTTAATTACTTTCCTAGTATTACTTTATTAACCTGAATAGAAGAGAATATTATTCCTCATTGCGCCAGTGCGCTCAATAATTAAACTTCTATAATTGTCCTTTTAATAAGACGGTTACGTTCTGGTTTGACGTAAAATGCAAACTCAGCAAAAATACAGAATGGAAGGGAAAATTAAACACATGACATATTAGGTAATATCTTCATTGTCAGAGGCCAAATGTAGATATACACATTTAAAAAACCGAAATAATCCTCGTAAACTTACAAAAACTGTAAACAGAAATAAATATATGGATAACTATAATATTATTATTATTATTATTATGTCATTTTTCATCATATTTCGATTTCTGCTTTGGTCTCACTACCAACCAAGTCTGCGGGGAGACCTAAGGCAGGTAGTGGCGTGTTGTTATTGCTCCATTTCATGTTTTTCTATCTTCCCTATCATCCTCAGCATAATAGATAAAGTTTTCCTTAGTGTGTGGGCTGTACTTAATAAGACAATTTTTTGTATGTCTCTTAAGCTGGGGTTTCCAGGGATTCTTTCAATGTGTTGTTTTGTTCCATTTTTTATCATTCCAAGTGCACCTACTATCACTGGCACAACTCTTGTTTTCAATTTCCACATTTTTTCTATTTCCATTTCCAGGTCTTTATATTTTGACAGTTTTTCAAATTCCTTGATTGCTATGTTACAATTATTATTATTATTATTATTATTATTATTATTTCATTTTTCATCATATTTCGATTTCTGCTATGGTTGCACTAACTACCAAGTCTGCGGAATGAGCCAAGGCAGGGCGTGATGTGTTGCTATGGCTCCATTTCATCACCCATAACATCCCTAGCGTTACATAGACAAAATTCTCCTTGGTTGCTATGTTACAGACCGCGAGATAACCAATATAAATTAATAGGCAAGTTTATTCTTTTTTGGTTTTTAACAATAATGTCCGACTTATTTGCTTCAATTTTCCTGTCTGTGTATAATATGTAGTTACATAGAATTGTGACATCTATTTGTGTAACCGGTGCTGGGTGGTGGTCATACCAGTGATTTTTTTTTACATATTTTCCATAATGTTTGCCCATTGCCACACTCTATCCTGACGATTTTTTATTCATTTGGAGCAAGTACAGAACATCGTGAGTTGAGATGGTCTATTGTTTCTTGGTATATTTATGTGTAATATTTGCTTGAATGTTCCTAGTGAAAAGACTTTATTCTTGCGCTGCAAGTATAAAGCATTATTATTATTATTATTATTATTATTATTATTATTATTATTATGTCATTTTTCATCATATTTCTATTTCTGCTTTGGTCTCACTACCAACCAAGTCTGCGGGGAGACCTAAGGCAGGTAGTGGCGTGTTGTTATGGCTCCATTTCATGTTTTTCTATCTTCCCTATCATCCCCAGCATTATATAGATAAAGTTTTCCTTAATAAGACAATTTTTTGTATATCTCTTAAGCTGGGGTTTCCAGGGATTCTTTCAAGGTGTTGTTTTGTTCCATTTTTTATCATTCCAAGTGCACCTACTATCACTGGCACAACTCTTGTTTTCAATTTCCACATTTTTTCTATTTCAATTTCCAGGTCTTTATATTTTGACAGTTTTTCAAATTCCTTGATTGCTATGTTACAATCCGCTGGACAAGCCATATCAATTAATAAACAAGTTTTCTCCTTCTGGTTTTTAACAATAATGTCTGGCCTGTTTGCTTCAATTTTTCTGTCTGTGTAGATGGTGTAATTATTATTATTATTATTATTATTATTATTATTATTATTATTATTTATATGGTTATGTCTTGAAGTCGCTTTTCAAATTCTGCTTGCTCTTCTCTTAATTAGTTCCTTCCCTAGTTAGTTCGCCTGACCGTTACGCCCTATCAATATCTAATAAATAATGGACTATTCCGTTTTAACTGCATGAAAAAACAAAATTAACATGTAATAGACGCTTCTTGTTTTTTGTGAGAAAGAAAGAAATAAATGAAGAAAGAGAGAACGAGTGAAAAAAGAAAGAAAGAAAGAAAAATAGCAAAAAAGAAAGAAAGAAAGAAAAAAGGAAGAAATAAAGCAGGTTTGTGAGAAATGATTAACGACTATTTCAGTGAAATAGAAAAAGTTCAAATCTTTTCAATTCAACATATTGTACATGTTTATAATTAAATTTATTAATAAGAATGTTAGCAAGTTCGGCCAGTTATTATTACTTGATTTAACCAAACTTTTTGTCACTTTATCATTTCGAGGAATCTCGGAATTTTATGGCCATCACGTTCGCTTACTCACTATGTTTTTCTTTTGGAGGGGATAGATTAAGAAGCTGTCTATATTCAGCAATTTAAGAATAGAGTTTTTGCATAAATATGAAAAATATGTCCAAAATATTTGTTACCTATTATGAAAAATTCTATCGAAAGACATCAAATATGTGAAGCCGAAAATAGTGGATATTTGCGCCAGGTAATTTTTCGTAAAATAACGAGTATACCCCAATGTTTGAATGTTCACTGTGCATAAAATTATTTTACTAAAAAAAATATTAAGTATTGAATAATTTTTTTTTTAATTCCGAGATGGTTGATGTAGTATGTAGCTTTTGTTAAAAAAGTTGATTTTGCTAGTAAATTATCTAAGCTTTTATGCAACTTCCAAACATAGTGGGTCACGATCCTTTACAATTTTCTTTAATTTTGATGCTGTAACTTTTCTCCATATCGCCCATTGTCCTATTTTCTACCTCCCGGCTACACAAATACTCCTTTTAGCTTATATTGCTACGCACCTACATCTGGTATATTCAAATTCAGCTTGAGTGTTCAATTACCCAAAACTAAATTAGGAGTTTTCTTCTTCGATTGTATCCTCTCCAACACCGCATCGTTGAGCAGGTGACCCACTATGGGGTGTTGGAGAGAATTCAAACAAGAAACTTCATACTTAACATCAGGGAGAGACAGATAAGGTTCCTGAGACATTTAATAAGGAAAGAAAGCCAGGAGAATATAATACTCAGAGGACAAATAGAAAAAAAGAGAAACAGGAAAAAGCAGCGTGAGAGAGATTTGATAAGCTTGAGTAGATGGATGACAGCAGAGTAAGGTTTAGGAGAGATACCAAGGTGCAGTAGATATCGACTCGGAACGAAAAATCGAGGAGCCGAGTTCGAATTTCAGTTGAATTCTTTGCATTCACCTACGCGCGAGTACCCTTGGGAAAGATATTAATCCGTCACTTCTCGCCAGTTATGGGTTAAATAACAAGACAGATTGGGTTCTATAGACTTGGCTGGCAACCGGTCTACCGCAGAAAGCAATGGCAACCTACTGCGGGATAATGTTCTGCCCAGTCAGTCATGTCTATTTCGAGACATGATCGCCCAAGCGTGTATCACGTATGCCACTTAACTGACTGACCAAAAGAAAAATATTAAGAGACAGGGCTAAATAGAAGTCTTGAAGGGACACGGCACGTGTAGAAGAAGAAGAAGAAGAAGAAGAAGAAGAAGAAGAAGAAGAAGTAGCCGTTTCTATATTTATATTGCCTTCAATATGTCATGTTTGTTCTTTCAGATTTATTTTCTTATAAGGTATCCACTATTTGTTGTTTTCTTGCTACTCTGGTTATCAGTGCCATACGAGTGTTCGTATTTTCAAGCTTGTCTGGGAAATTACAGTTATCACTCTCTGAATATTAGCAGCAGTTTTCTCGTATTTTCTGTTATCCTTAATAATTTATCGTTTCTATGATCTGAGAAGTTTCAACCCTCTCTTTCTGATTCAGATGAGCATCTTTTTTGTTTCTATCTTCCTTATATCATGCTCGTTACTCGCATGTTGCTGCCCATGGTATTCTCAGCAGACTTGAATCACATTTCTGTTGTTTCCAGTTTCGTCTTTGTCTGTGGAGAGATTAGATGGCATTTATCTCTATGTAGGATGACCAATATTACATAACAGTTCTCAATTCTTTCTCTTTGATTTTGTTTTCAAACTGTCCAACTTTTACGGGCACGGTTGAATGTTTATGAATATCGGCTCAATTTAAACCAAATTTACTTTAAAAAAACTTACCTAATTTTGTTTCTTGCATATTTTAATATTTTTAAAAATATATGACATTAAAAGGTTTCATGTGTCATTTGGACTTTATCATATTAAAGTAACGTCTACGTTGATGCGACTAAATTCGTGACGTAAGGGCACCAGTGAATTAAGCCTGTTACAGAAGAAACCGTGAAAATATTTGTAAAAATGACAGAGGGAAGAAGCAGATTGCAGCAAGTTGAGGATCGAACAATCTACTAATTTTGTACCTGTGGCAGCCTAGTGGTATACCCCACCGGCTTACAGATAACCAGCCAAATGTGTTATGTGAGATGAACATGAAATTTATTTGATCTTGAAACTTATTGCCTCATCAATAATTGTTGGAAAGCACCCCTTTTTACACATAAAAATAGATTCACCTGACGCTTATATATAATCCTGCCTATAGAGAGAACGGCAGTGTCAGTCACCGAGGTTTTCTCGCTGCGACGTCATTTCTCACTGTCAGCTCCCTGCCTTCGGGTAGAGGGCGCTATCTGCTTCCGAGCAGAAAGCAATAACCCAGTCGTGGTTCCGCCGAAGGGTAGAAGCACGACTGGGCAAAAATAGACAGACATTTTTTGGCCGGGCTATATAGCCCGGAAATCCCAGATATAAACTGACCATGTGTCATATGTTGCCCTTACTGGGAGGGACGACTAAATAATGTGTCAGTCACCGAGTTTTTCTCGCTGCGACGGCATTTCTCACTGTCAGCACTCTGTCTTCGGGCAGAGGGCGCTCTTTGCTTCCGAACAGAGAGCAATAACCCAGTCGTGGTTCCGCCGAAGGGTAGAAGCACGACTGGGCAAAAATAGACAAACATATTTTGGCCGGGCCATATAGCCCGGAAGTCCCAGTCATAACTGACCATGTGTCATATGTTGCCCTTACTGGGAGGGACAACTAAATATAGTGTCAGTCACCGAGTTTTTCTCGCTGCGACGGCATTTCTCACTGTCAGCCCTCTGCCTTCGGGCAGAGGGCGCTCTCTGCTTCCGAGCAGAGAGCAATAACCCAGTCGTGGTTCCGCCGAAGGGTAGAAGCACGACTGGGCAAAAATAGACAGGTATTTTTTGGGCGGGCCATATAGCCCGGAAATCCCCACTCATTTCTGACCATGTGTCACATGTTGCCCTTAGTGGGAGGGACAACTAAATATAGTGTTTGTCACAGAGAGTTTTCTCGCTGCGACGGCATTTGTCACTGTGAGCTCTCTGCCTTAGGGCAGAGAGCGCTCTCTGCTTCCGAGCAAGAAAATAATAAACAGAAACTAAAAATCCTCGAAGCAATCTACATTAAACAATTTAAACCTGGTTTGAATACAATCAATTTTGATATTTCCAATAACGTACTCAAATGTCTGTAATCAGATCAGGGACCACAACGCCACTATTTTGTCACTGTCGTTGGCCATCCGCCACGGTAGGGATGGACTTTATTTTTAATAGCTTAAATGTTCTGTGTTTACTGTGTGTTAATATTTACTCTTTGATAATGGCTTATGTGAGCCGAAAGCTTAGACCCGATAAAAAATCAACAATTACTGTGATTTTTTGTTGTCTTTCAACGATATCACCATCAAGTATATCAGACGGTATGAACGGATCCTACACAAAATTAATAGACAGAACTTGTCTATATTATTCAATGAAACCTGCATTAATATATATATATATATATATATATATTATCGATTTTCTGCACTATTGTAATAATTGCAACCTTGAAACTTTTGAATATCGTTTCTTATGCTTTTGTCTATGAATGTATCAAATTTGATTAAAATCCGACCACTCCTTCTATAACCCGATTTTTTCGATTGTCGATTTTCGATATTTATGGGGGGTACCTCGACATAAATCCTAGCTAAGAACAATCGCAGACGCTTATAGTACAACTGTGTAACTTTTCAAGAAAATCGGTTCAGCCGTTTCGGTGTCTATACGTAATGGACACACACACAGACACACACACATGCACACAGACAAAGTTCCATTTATAAATAAGTTTAGATTACCAAGACGAAAATGGAAATAGCTTTATAGAAAAATATAAAGCACAGAATACTAGCGAAAAATCATGATTAACATTCCAAACCTATCCATCTATATAATCTATCTCTTTCTTTCTCTCTCTCTCTCTCTCTCTCTCTCTCGCTATCTCTCTCTTTCTGTCAACCATTGCAGGCAACCTCTTCTGCCTCCCATAAGCATGGACCAGATGATTCTCCCGGAGAGTAATACACTACGCCTCCTCGGACTTACCCTGTCCTCAGACCTCAAATGGAAGCACTATATTGAATCCATAGCAAAATCTACTGCTAAGAAGGTTGGGTCACTATGTCGATCCAGGATGTTTTTTCCACCTGAATCCATCCTGCATATATACAAGTCAACCATCCGTCCGTGCATGGAGTACTGCTGCCATTTATGGTCAGGTGCCCCTGCCGTTCTCCTCAGTGTTCTTGACAAGCTCCAAAGGAGAGTCTGTAATGTGATAGGTACTGATCTGGCGACTCGTCTGCAGCCACTTTCCCATCGTCGAAATGTGGCCTCCCTCTGTCTCTTCTATAAATACTTTCATGGCTTCTGCTCGGATGAGCTTAAGTCACTGATGCCTCCTCAACAGGTGTTTACCCGTTCAACCAGACTGGCAACTGGGTCCCACCCATTCACAGTCAGGTTAGCCAAACGCAGACGACAATTCTACTCCTGCAGCTTCCTCTCTCGCACTTCCCGCCTGTGGAACTCACTCCCGTATTCTTGCTTTCCTGACGACTACGACCTCCAGAAATTTAAAAGCAAAGTTAATACTCACCTACTAACCACTGGCCTCTAGCTCTCTCCCCTCCCCTGTATAACCTTCCCTTTCTCTCCGCCCATGTACCTGTCATTGCACCTGCTTTCTCAGCTTTCTATTGTTCCTTTCTAACTAGCTTGTACTCCTCACTCTTTTCTAATTAATCTTTCTACATTTATGTAACCCCCTGCACATCAGTGGCGTTTCTGCCTTGCTCGGGGTGAAATGATTAAAAAATATATATATATATATATATATATATATATATATATATATATATATATCCCTAATTTGCCATAAACATTCGTTTGATATTTTTTTTAAAAATATGGAAGGAACACAATAAATCTACGATGTCTCACGCCGCATAAATATCTTTTTAATTAAGGTAAAAAAATTGTTTATTTCAACTCATACGAATTGTCTGTAATTTCGCAAACACTGTTTTTGATGGTCAATTCTTTTAATGGCATATAAAACCCTATTTGTTATTTAAGCCGAAAAGTAAATATTTTGAACGCATACCTTCAACTACAGAAAATTTATAATATAAAATATATTGTAGGTAAATATAAGATAAAATTTATAACTGATCGTTTTGCTACGAATACGTATCGTTGATCATGTTACGAAGATGTATTGCTGCTCATTTTGCTAAAAATATGTATTGGACATTTTGCTACATGTCATTCAAGTCTGACCCTCTCTCTCAGGATCATTTGACATGGTTCTTTTGAGGTCAGTTTTCAATCAGCTAACCTTTTGGTCAAGACATAACTGTCGAACCAATTTCTATAACATCTCTCAGATGTTTGCCTGTATATTTGCTTAATATATTTTTGCTTGTTTATATTTCTGAGGTGAGGTATTGTAATTATTTATACTGTTTACATTGTTCAGACTTTAATACCATATTCACGACATTTTCGGCCGTTGTCCGTTTGGAATTTCGAACTGAACTCTTTATTTTATTCACCGGGGTATTTTGTTCTATTTCCATGTGTCAAGCACTACCAGATATTTCAAAAGCAACTCTTCAGATTTTCTTGTCCACTTCTGCTTAATCCAGGTATTGAATTCACAACATTTTCTTTTAAGTCACTGAATCCAACCAACGCTTTTATCTACTAAGCCATGCGTTCTCAAGGGTAAAAATAAATAAAAGATTTCCAATCACTTGAAGAAAGCCGGAGCATATAACGGCCGAAATGTCGTTGATATGACAACATATGTGAAATCAACATTCCAAATAGTCTTTCAGGTGTTTCATTTTCACACAATATTTACTGTTAACTAATACAGTTACAAATGATGTTTTTTTATTACTATTAAATTTCAATTTATTGTCATGGTTATAGATATATAAAGGTGTATAAAAATATGAATACTGTGGAAATATTTGTGTCAGTGTATGCGCGTGTAACTTACAATGGATAACTTTTAGGTAATCGGTTTCTAAAAATATATATACTAAGTTTAGACTTACTCAAATATTTAAGATCACATCATAAAAACCGAACTAACGGCCCACTCGAAAGAAACGATATTAAAGGAAGATCATCAGTCCCTGTGGTAGAAAATGCTGAATGATTTCTTCGTAGTGGAAGAGACATCTTGAAGCAAAATCGGTGAAATTGCTCGGAAGTAGACAAGAATGTCATAGACGGAAACGAATAGGTCTTAATGAAAATGAAAAAAAAAACGCCTATACATAGAACCAGAAAGAGACAGTTGTTATTTCTAGGGCGCATAATGAGGAAAGAGGCCTTGAAAATACGGAAAAAATAAAAATAGAAATAAGTAAAACAAAACAGCGACAATTTGCCCAACAAATTTGTGTGGATAGCAGAAAAAGGAGAAAGAGAAAAAACAAAAACACAAATATAGCTAAATAAAAAAGGAAGTTGTGAAGATCAACCACTTCTCTCGTCTAGATTGTTTACGGCTCATAGGAGACATCGCAATAAATTGTAATAATAAAATACAGTTGATACTCAAGATAATGTAGTTGGTGCCCGGTAAAGTTTATTTTTATTTTTTTTTTGTTTTTTTTTTTTGGGGGGGGGAGTATCGCTTTTTTTGGTTTTTCTCTGTGCCATGTTTCTGGATGTGGACGACAATGAATTGTCGAAGCTTCCTCTCCTTTGAAATTCGAATCTATATTTTCCCTCTTATTCTGCTATCTAATTACACAAGCTAGTTATGTAGTTTTCGACCTCACTTTCCTTCAGTATCTCCTGTTTACAAAATTATCCAACCACTCTTTTCTTATTACGTGTCAAAAAAGCTCAAGTATTCCTCATTATTTCAAGTGACCTTTCTGTTTTCATTTGCCTTTAAAAATCAATTGTTGCACTGATGATACGTCCATGGGATTCTCAGCCTCATTTTGGAAAACCATATTTTCCTGCATTCACTGCCATGAGGGGATTGATAGCTTATAATACTTTTCCTTTGTCTCTAACGACTTTTTCTACTTTTTAATAGAATGTTTAGCTTTTGATAAGCATCTCTCGACCTTCCAAAGAATTTCTGTAACATTTTCTGTCGTATTTTCAAACATTTCACAGATAGCTAAATATTTGTACTTGCTTGATTCTGATAGCCTCATTTCGTAGCAGGAGTCTCAGGCTTCTCTAAAACAAAAATAATCTTTGTTCTGAAAAGTTAAATTAAATTGTATTTTCTTATTTTCTTTCCGACATTTTCTAGAAGACTCTGGTTGTTTTCTTATGTACCTAACAACAGTGTTATTTACATATCTTATGATGCAGTGTTTATTCACGTTGTTTTTAAATGATAGAGAGTTAACGCGGGCTACAAAGGATGGAACGTTGATAGCTGTGATCATCCCTGTCCCTAAATGATAATTATACCAAAGACGATTTATTGCAGACAATGACATAAATGGTGCAAAAAAACATAGAGTTCAATCCGATGACCCGAGCTAGTAGAATTGCTCAACATTTTGATGAACATTAAATCGGGAATATTTCAAAAAACGAATATTTTAAAGTCCAAACTGAACACTGAAGAAAAAATAACTGGCAGAAAAAATGCATTTTGTATGCTTGCTTTATCATGAAACGCATTTACGTCTTTTCTCTTTCAGTCAATCATCTTCTTAGCACAAAGCGTCTATTGTTTGGGTAGAGCCCACCCCAAGTCTCTAAATGAAAAATGGACACAATCACGAATCATAATTTCAAGTTGTCTTCTTAATCTTTTTAAAACAACTCATCCAGATGACACGATTTAATATAAACGCCTATGTCGTTAGACCCTAGCAACTAATGTAATATTATATTTTTTCTTTTCTTTTTAAACCAGAAAAAAAGTAAACAATAGGCAAAAGGAGAAGCAAACATTAATTTGACCGGCAAAAGAAATGTTACCAAACAAACAAGCATTTCTGAAAGCACAACACAAAAGATACGCTGTGTAAATCAGATACTAAGTTCATTTCCGTGTCGTTTGGTGTTCTGACTTGCTTTAAAAGATCGCAGTTAACAGTAAAAATAATGGTTTCATATATGCTACAGAACAATGAATTATGTTAGAAATAGAGGGAAAAAGGCCTGTGTCGGAAAAATTTAAACTAAATAAACAGTTAACTCTTTATATATATGCATACTTATAATAAACACTTCTGCAATATGAGTGATATTGAAAATTTAAATATAATTCACCTTATGATGTTATTATTTAAATTACTTTTAGTGTTCTTTCTAAATAAAGCTTTCAAGAGATAAATTATAAAACTTCTGCATTATAACATTCAGTGTTAATATTATTTCATACCAAAAAAATTAATATTTGTATATATTTTTTGTCGGAGGCGTTGAACTGATATCAACGGCTTTTTCGATTACAATTTAAACGGTCTCATCTGACATCTTAATTTTATCGCTCCTTTCAATCCAGTTTCAAAAGAGAATGGTCGGTATCATGACCCTTTCGATTTATGACAGGCTAAGCAGAAAAATATCCCGCAGCAAGTTGCCATTACTTTCTGGGGTAGAATGGTTGCTGACCAAGAATAAAGACCCCATCTGCCCTGCTACTTAACATATAGCTGGATAGAGAATAGATTGTTTCATAACTTTCCCGTGGATATTTGAGCGTAAGGAAACACAAGAAAAAGCGGCTGGAATTTGAACTCGACTCTCGTGTGTTCTCACTCCAAGACAATATCGATTACGTCACGATGCATAGCCACTAAATTTAAAGGTACATTAAAGAACACATACTTTATAAAATTCTCTATTCGTTATATTTGCTGCGACTCGGAAAATTTGCGAGATTTGCATAATCTATTGAGATATTTGCACTGTTCTATTTGTAATGCTTTTTCTTATATCTTTTTAATTAATGGATCTGTGTTATTGTACAGTGGATATCGGCTCGGAACGAGAAACAGGGGAGCCGAGCTCGAATTGCAGTTGAATTCCTTGCATTCACTTACTCTCAAACACCCTTGGGAAAGGTATTAATCCGTCTCTTCTCTCTAGTTATTGGTTAAATAGCACGACATATTGGGTTCTATAGCCTTGGATGGCAACCAGTTTATCGCAGAAATAAATGGCAACTTTCTGCGGGATAATCTTCTGCTCAGTTAGTCATGTCTCTTTCGAGACATGATCCCCCAAGTGCGTATCCCGTATAGCACTTAACTGAGTGAATCAATTAAACGTTTTATTATTAGGGTGCATTATTGCTATGGTACCTTCCTACGAGGAATACACTCTTCATTTTGTTTTAAGTACTTGCCTGCGTGACTTCCAGCGAGCAATTAACGAATTCTAATCAGGCAATCAGCTGCGTAATATTACCTTCTAAATTACTTATTTCTATGCTACTTATTTTTAACACTTTCTTTCATTATCTTGTTCCTTGTTATAGTAATATACTGTTTTGAACCAACCTCCTGTGTTCCGTGTCGTACTTCCGGCACAAACCGTTCACGACAACTTCGCGATGAAGTTTCGCCACAACTCCACATCAAATTGGCGATAACGATCCACAACAATTATAAATCAACTTACACCGTGAGACATTAGAAACATTATACAATATAAAATCATGTTTTTAATATATCATGCCATTTGGAAATCTTAGTATATTTGTATAGCCTGTTGTGGTATTTAGACTGTTTTAATAACAATGACTTTTCCTATTACAATTAAATTTAACGTTGTTTCATATGTGATATTTACTGTTCCGACTAATGTCAAAAGATACATTAGGGAACATTTATTTTATAAAACTTTTTGTGTGTAATGTTTCATACAATTTGGTTGTCGCGCTCTATTTACATTACCTATTGTAAACTTCTTTTAATAATTCTTTTAATATCAATAGATTTTCCGATCGTAATGATTTTAACCTTTATCTCACATCTGCCATGAAATACGTGTTAAAAATATGTCTTCTTCGCTGTAAATGTTCTGTTTCACTTCTTTTTCATCAAAACAAAACAACAGCGACATCTATATAGCGACGGTATATTTTTTTCTGTTTTGGCTTAATTTCGACATCAGTGTGGTTCAAGAATACAAAAAGACATAAGCGGAATTTAAATATTTTCTTTATAATCATGGTTTAAATTATCAAGTTCTGAAATATAATGTCTGGCAGCTTGTATCTGAGTATGCATATCTTATATGGTAGCTAGCGTATCCCTATTGAAGACTCCTACTCAGGCACATTTGCGTATGTTCACTAAACACAGAACCCGCCTGTTGTTTATAGAGCAGCTAGTTTGGTTAGTCCTTACTTGCAATTTCTATGAGATAGCACATTATCTGGCGAGACCAATCGTCTGAACTAAGTCAAAAGCCTAGATCACAATAACTTGAGACCTTGTGCTAGGTAATCCAACGCTGGCTCCGATATAGTTATGTCTACTCAGTTTCTCTCAGAAATGTGCAAACAGTCAGAATATAGCCTATACGTTCCAATCCCAATCACGATAATTTGCGACTTCGTGCTAAATCAAAAATCGACGTCTTCCAAATACTTCCGTCTACCTAATTTTTCTCACAAGGGCATGATTAACTCTCTGAACAAGATTAGTACATTTAAACCCTCCATCACGATAACTTGTGATTTTATCCAAACTCAAACATTGACGATTTCCAAATAGTTCCGTTAAACTATTTCTATTACAAGGGCATGACTAACTATTTGAACAATGTATGTACGTTCGAAACCCCCATCACCATAACTTGTGACTTCGTCCTAACTCAAAAATTGACGACTTCCAAATAGTTCCGTCAAACTAGTTGTCTCACAAGGGCATGTCTGACTATCAGAACAAGATCAGTACGTTCGAACTCTC
Organism: Ascarosepion bandense; assembly: GCA_037127315.1. Taxonomy (NCBI): domain Eukaryota; kingdom Metazoa; phylum Mollusca; class Cephalopoda; order Sepiida; family Sepiidae; genus Ascarosepion; species Ascarosepion bandense. The sequence continues at coordinate 2,004,771 of JBBBDQ010001823.1, read as the reverse complement.
GATTACGATAACTTGTGATGTCGTCCTAACTTAAAAATTGACGCTTCCCAATCAGTTCCGTTTACCTAATTTCTCTCACAAAGACAAGTCTAACTATCTGAACAATTTAAGTAAGTCCGAAACCTTTATCCCGACAATTTGTGACTTTGTCCTAACTTAAATATTACGGCTTTCAAACTGTTATGTTTACCTAATTTCTCTTACAATTGCATGACTATCTGAACAAGATCAGTACATTCGAACCCCAAACGATTCCCTCTATTACTTTCAACAACAGATCCCGAATGAACTCGTGGTATTGTTTTACGCAGTTTTTGCCGCAAACTGGGATTGTCTGTAAAAGCCGATAAAAATGTAGAAGTCACATTCCTGAAAAATCGGCCATAGGCTGGAAACAAGAAAGTGAACGATCTAACAATTTTTTTTAATTATATAATTAAATAAATGCATGATTTGCATTTGAAAATTGATTTGGCCTATTAGGGCCAGAAAGAAAAACACGGACACCAGATTGTAGGTTCAAACAGTGTATTAAAATAACAGAAACATAAATATATAAATACGAGTGTTAGTAATGGGAGAGATAGAAGTGTATGTTCGAACTGTATAGTTACACTGCGTCTCAACTGCCTCACAACTTAATTCCGACTGCTTCACATTTGCATCCCTGAACGTCACTCAGTTTAGTATTAATTGATGGAAAAGAGTTCATTCCTATAGATAGGATACCATAACAAAGATCTGCGACACAGAGATAAAAAGAGATGAACATGGATAGATAGACAGTTAGATTGTATGATTATATATATATATATATATATATATATATATATATATGCATCGCTTATTCAGTAATGGATTAGAGCACTCTGGTTATTGGGCAGGTATAATGAAAATATACCCGCTAAAAAGTCAGCCTTCTTTTACCGAACGCTCATAGCCCAGAGGTAGAATCGCCGACTGACGCCAATTCGGTTGGGTTTCAATCCTGGGTTAAAAGCATTCAGAGTCTAACCGTACTGATGAGCTGTGATACAGCGAAACAGATCTGTCTGCGGATGAACAAATATATATATATATATATATATATATATATATATATATATATATATATAACATAGTACACTTGGTATGTAATGCAGGTAATTTTCAAAAGAGAACTCAATGGTAAATTCATTTATTTAATTTAACTATGTAATATAATTTATAAACGATTTTCGGTTATTTCTATGGATAATACATATTTTTACCGCTTTGATGACTAAATTAGATCTGCATTTAATACTGAAAATATTTCACAGTAGATCTAACTATCAAACCAAAGCATTAAATACTTCCGAAAAACAAAACAAGCTATTAACGTTCCATCATCAACAAGAAGACACCTTAGTTCAGAATTTATATCCAATAATGAAACATTTGAAACATCTGTGTTCTCAGTTACATTAGCAATTATAAAGAAACGCATATATGTCGAGAATTGATTTAACGCATTGGAACGTTGTATACATTTCCATGAAGTATCCTGATGGTATCTGGTTGCCTTCCAAAACCTATTATTGTTCTTGGTATCAATCCAACAGTAATTCTTTCAAATGTTCCTGTATTTCAAAATAGACCATTTTGCTCAGTCCGAATCAAATTCTTTATAACACCCACGAGATGAACATCAAATTTCGGGCAATAAAATTCGTATAAAATCTTTCCAAATGACGCCGACGATGATTTGATCCGAAATTTGTTGTAAATCGTCGAGGATGTATGATTAATAAGCAGCGTTCTAGTCGATGGCAACCAGTGAGCATCAACGCAAAACTCAGTAAGCACAAAATATGACATTTACTTTTGTGTCAGTTGTTTGATCACTTTGAGCAGAAATTTAGGCCACATTACAGCCTAATTGACCAAAAGATTCAAAGCCTCGAATGAACAAATACAAATTAAATATAATACATAACTATATATATATATATATAACGTTTATGCTTATATATATAGATATATATATTTATATACACATGTATTATATATGTATGTATATAAATATACATACATATGTTATATACATATATTTCATATATATGAACATGCATATCAATTTATGTATGTATGTATGTATGTATATATATACTTACATATATGCACATATTTATATGTATATATATATACATGTTTATATATATATGTAATCATATATATATGCACATATATATATTAATTTATTTATATATTCCCTAGATAGAAAAAGAAAACAGCCCATGATACACACACACACACACACACACACACACACACACATATATATATATATATATATATATATATATATATGTTACGTAGGGAAATAGATGAAAGTTTGGTTGTATGTTAGCTTATGTCGTATGGTGTGCCGAAAAGTTTCCGGTCAGACCTTAATTAAATGAATATATATATTACAATATATACAAATTATTTTAGCAACCCTACCTGATCGGACATAGAAATATTCAGCACAATCTCGTATTTGACAATGCCCAATGAAACAATCAGAAAGACATGAACACAAAATTTTGTCACTTATTTTATGCCTTAAGCGACGTTCACACACCTTTGACGATTAAAATTGACAACCACAATGTGTCCTTGATGTCTAGGTAAATAATCTATATCGATAAATTCTCTTCAATATTGCTTACACTTCTTCCTTTTGCATATATATATATATATATATATATATATATATATATATATATTATAGATAGATAGATAGATAGATAGATAGATAGATAGATAGATAGATAGATAGATAGATAGATTTGGACATAAAGATAACTGAAGATAAAGAGCTTTACGCTCTAAGCGATCGTCAAACTATTTCCAGCATTGAACGCTTTTCCCAAAACATATACCAACTTTGATAGGATACAATTAGGTACTGATCTGGCGACTTAGGTACTGATCTGGCGACTTAGGTCCTGATCTGGCGACTAGGTACTGATCTGGCGACTCGACTGCAGCCACTTTCCCATCGTCGAAATGTGGCCTCCCTCTGTCTCTTCTATAAATACTTTCATGTCTTCTGACCGGATGAGCTTAAGTCACTGATGCCTCCTCAACAGGTGTTTACCCGTGCAACCAGACTGGCAACTGGGTCCCACCCATTCACAGTCAGGTTAGCCAAATGCAGACGACAATTCTACTCCTGCAGCTTCCTCTCTCGCACTTCCCGCCTGTGGAACTCACTCCCGTATTCTTGCTTTCCTGACGGCTACGACCTCCAGAAATTTAAAAGCAAAGTTAATACCTACGACCTCCAGAAATTTAAAAGCAAAGTTAATACTCACCTACTAACCACTGGACACTAGCTCTCTCCCCTCCCCTGTATAATATTCACTTTCTCTCCGCCCATGTATCTGTCATTGCACCTGCTTTCTCAGCTTTCTATTGTTCCTTTCTAACTAGCTTGTACTCCTCACTCTTTTCTAATTAATCTTTCTACATTTATGTAACCCCCTGCACATCAGTGGCGTTTCTGCCTTGCTCGGGGTGAAATGATTAAAAAAAAAAAATTAGCTAGATAGCTAGCTAGCTAGCTAGCTAATAGATCTAGCTAGATAGATAGATAGATGTGTGTGCGTATACATGTTATTTTACGTTAGTATGTATATATGTATATATTTTTTTAGCAAACACAGATCTTAGGGCCGCATTTTGTACACCAAATATTATACAGGGGATGCAACTATCAAAAGCAAGATTTCAATATCTCCGAAAAAAAAAGCTATTAGCTTTCCTTCATCACCAAGTCGCCTCAGGATTAATGGCCGAAATCTTAATGTACGCCTATAGGAATCAGGTTCACTACCTCATCTCAATTGAAAATCATATATACTACCCATCACTAAAGATGTTGGGAACAGAGACAGCTCGTTTTACCACTTCAGAAATTACCTGGTTCCTATTTCTATCACATCATATTTGAACCGAGGAATGGAGTATTGCTGCCATATATGGAAATAAACTGCTCTGTTCCTTTTTTTTTCTGTGAAGAATTAAAATCATTTAATCGGTCTTAGGAATGATTATTTCTCGGTCACCCTACAACCTTTTTGTCACAGGCGAACCGTTTCAAACCTATCGTTATTCAATCTCTATTTCCATGCCGACTACATTCTGTCGTTCCACCTGTTCAGACATCTTCATTCTTTTATGTGCTATGTCCGTTTACGACGTTGTCGATCATGGCTCTCTACCACTTCCTCTACATCTTTACCTCTTTGTTATTTTTCCAAAACTCTGTTTCGTCATCCATTTGATTAATCTCATTAAGTTTGTTCCCCATTCACTCTTTCATTCTATTCGTCCTTTGAGTATAAAATTTTCTAAGCCTTCTTTTCTCATTACTTGTCCTAAAATTTTCAAATGAAAAGATTAAGTTTCCTTTTTATTTCTGCTTGCTCTCGTGTATGGCATCCTCAGTAGGATAGGTTTCCTATTTGAGATGATAGTCTAGTATTCGCTCTCATAGAGCAGAACAGATATCATGTAACAGTTCTGTACTCTTTTCTTTCTTTTCAACGAAATGTTATATAGAATAAGTGGTTAGTATAAATATAGAATAAGTGTTATATAGAATAAGTGGTTAGTATAATCTTTCCATAATCTTTGCTCTTATCCTTTTATTCTTTGCAATGCCATTATCCATATATTTATAAATTTTATCAATACTTGCTCAGATATAATTTAACCGAGATTATAACTTCGGTGATGAACAGGGAGAGAGTTTTCATCAAAATTTCAAGGTAATAGGAGAACGATAGAAAGGTAGATGAGATGTTAAGAAGATGGCTGATTTTTGCTTGTTGCTTATACCTGTTGATGTTTAAAATGTGAATGTATTTTGCATTCTTTTGAATCTTTTTTGTCTGTTTTGATTTAAAAATTGATGACACGTATTTGCCTTTAATTAATTTTGTGTGGGATTTTTTTCTGAAAACTGGAAATGCAGTCTTTAAGTTAATAGGATAGTCTTTTATTTGTGATTTGTTATTGAAAACCTGAAAGCGTTTAACTCTTGTTCTACTTGCCTTGGCATATCACTGTTAAATGGATATTTAAGCCTATTTTAAGAAAAATAGAAGCTATCTGTACGAAAAAAATATGATCTGATGGAAAACATGGAATTGATATTTATATTCAGAGTGAAAAAATTGCCCAGAGATATGTATCCATTGTCCAATAGTATTCGAGTCGAAGAAAAATGTCGACAGGTATTTTTTACTTAGCATTTAAATATCGTCCAAGTATCTGGTTTTCTACTAACTTCCTTGTTAATTACACTTAACTAACTGCACAAAGTGCGACCATCTTTTTTCTGCACATTCTTATAATTAGTTTGTATACACCCTATTTCAAACTCGTTGTTAATATCATTATTTCCCATCCCTCCAAATTTGATGATTTCTTTTAGAATCTCAGTTAAAATAGCAGGACAGATTTGATTCTAAATTATTGATTGGCAGCCACTATGAGAATTAGAAATTCTTAAAAAACAACCATTTACCAGTAGCCAGGGCTATTGGTGGGGTTTAGTTGACCCACAAAAACGCATATCTACAGAAGTGATGTAGTCGTATGAGCCTTCAACCGCAGTCAGAAAAAAACGTTTTCATCAACTGTTGCTTTGCTACCCAATTTTGATTTTTTTCTTTTTGCACTGAAAATTCATATAGCTCTCTTCATGCAATTTTTTTTATAGACGATCGGACACATGTCATTTATTTCGTGGTTACAGACACAACGATTCTACCACTGCGCGATCGAATTAATCTTCGATGAAATTCGAACTTAACACTTGAATCTAAAGATGTTTTTCTGCATTTCCTTTTCTAAGAATTTCTCGTCTCGCTGATATATATATATATATGTGTGTGCGTGTGTGTGTGTGCATTGCGGTACAATATTATCAGAATATACTCGTTATTTTTTTCTTGCTAGCAAAAAGCATTTCCTTCTAATCTATTCTTTATTCTTTTCTTACCAAAAAAGGTTACAATGGCACTAGAACACATGGGTTTACAAGGAGTGAAAGTGAAAGAGAATGTGAATACTGAGAAGAGAGGGCCAATTGAAAAAAAGGCAATAGGAGACTGTGTTTAATATGTCAAAAGGTGACACCGTCTTTTGATTTCAATTTTTAAAGGCTGTAATTATAAGGAAAATAAGTTGGACGTTAGTCTACAGGTAAGAAGTGGGAGAGAACAAACCGTTAGATTAGCGATTGTACCGAGCCAGGTGAACAATAAAAGGTAAGACCTGGATGCCAATCCAGGTCTTACCTTTTTATTGTTTTATTTTTTATTTCGGTGATACCGACGCATAAGTTGATGCAGTCGGTTATCACAGATAAGATTTCACCAGAGCAGTTGCCATGAAATATTTGTGGGAAAGATAGAGTGAAGCCATATGATGTCAGGTCGGTGAGAAATAACTGATGTGGGATTCCCTAGTCAGAATTGACAACATCATGGATCATTCTTTGGATTCTATCAAAATTCTCCGTGATGTGCAGCAGAAGCACCAGACAACCTATGGCAGAAATATACAATGAACGAACTAAATTGAGATGGAGGTAGTAATAGTCTTTCAACTTAAATCTTTGGTCTGTATACTTCAAAGTTTATTGCAAATACGTGATTCGTAAATTTCCTCCACTTTAAGAAACTCGAACCAACTTTCATACATGATAAAGCATTTATGTTTGCTTTCTCTACTTTAACTGTAAAATCACCCAACCAAGGAGACTTGTCGATGTCAACTGCATCCTTTCAAATGATTATCCGCTTTAAGATTATGTAATCATTCCTAAGGATTTAATTCGCCATTACTTTATTCTATTTTAAAATATGTAGTGGGATAAGGCGGATGGGCGTTATGGTGCAGTGGATATAGACTCGGAACGACAAATCGAGGAGCCGAATTCGAGTTCCAGTTGAATTCCTCGAGTTCACTTACGCACAAATACCCTTGGGAAAGATATTAATCCGTCCAGTTATGGGTTAAATAATAGAACAGATTGAGCTCTATAGAAAGCAATGGTAACCTACTGCGGGATAATCTTTGCCCAGTCACTCATGTCTCTTTCGAGACATGATTGTCCAAAGCGTGTATCAGATATGGCACTTAACCGAGTGCACTGAGAGTGTTGTAATGGTTCAAAATTAGAAATCGGCTCACCGCGTTCTAATTTCAGTCGGATTCGTTGTATTCACTTAAATGGAAATTCCCCAGGGAAAGGTATAAATCTATCTCTTCCCCATTCGCTAAGGGTAAATTAGTAGGACTTATATCAGTAAATCATTATTTCTCCCTCCAAAAGATCTTATAACCAACGCATTTATCCACTGGGCAATGTATCTTCAAATGGATATAGGCGTTGGTTAGTCCTTGTGACTTCACCAAAAGAGTTATCACTTCAGTACCTGGCTACATCAGTTCTGAACAAATAAGTTAAAGAGTTAAGTTAAAAGGAGATATCTACATGGCTATCAGAAGTAGCATCGCGCACGGAATAAGAATGATATACTCCAGTGATCGAAATAAAAGTTTTCTATTTGAAATTCCTAATGAAGGCTGGAATATGCGTACAACGGCCGAAACGTCGTAAATATGGCAAAAAAATGAGGTCAACAGCCCAATCTCTGTAAATAATATACAGTATCAGATAAATTAAAATTAATCCAGGCGTTGGATAACGTTGACAATATTGATGAGACTCAAAGTACAAGTAATCTAAAGAAAATTAAAATTTTGAAGTGAAACCTAATAGCAGCTTCAGTCAGTCAGTTGAGTACCATACGTGATACATACTTGGGCCATCATGTCTCGAAAAAGACATGACTGACTTTGCAGCAGATTATTCAGCAGTAGGTTGCCATTATTTTCTGCGGTAAACTGGTCGCTAGCCAAGGCTAGAGAACCCAATCTGTCTTGTTATTTAACCAATAACTGGAGAGAAGAGACCTTGCCTAAGTGAATGCTAAGTGAATGCAAGGAGTTCAACCGGAATTCGAACTCGGCTCCCGAATTTCTCATTTCTTGCTGATATCCAGTGTACCACAACGAAGAGAAATTGTAAAAAAATTCAGACTAATAAACATGGTGATTCGAACAGCAAACTTACTTGTGCTTATTTTTTGTTACCACAACTTAAAACGAAGACCATCTTGCAAGAAGATTGATAGTACTTGCGGACATTGAGAAATGAATAATAAAATCAAAAGTCAAAGGTACAGCGTATTTCTTATATCTTCCAATTATAACACGCGGAAGATTATCATTGAGTACGAATTGATTTTATTAAAATAATCAGACACAATATTTGCAATTTATTTAATTTTACATAAAAGAATATATATATATATATATATGTGTGTGTGTGTGTGTGTGTGTGTTTATATATATATATATATATATATATATATATATATATTTATATTAGAAGTTGTATATTAGAAGTTGTACAAACAAATGGGCTAACAATATACAGTTTGTAGTGATTTACTTTTTGAAGAGTGTTCGATACTTAGTAGAGCAATATTTATAGTAATATTTTGTTATAAGTGTTTATAATAAAAACATAGGGGATTGCAGCACAAGAAGTATTGTGTTTCGGTAGTAGTTTATTAGTACCTCATGAGGTTGTGAATTTTTTTGTCTGTTACGATTAATCAATATAGAAATTTAAGCTAACACAATTGTTACTATATCCAGCCAATTAATGGAAGATGTCATGGAATTCAAAAGGTTTCTTCTGGATTAACTAATAGAAAGCAAGGTGAGGATAGATAGTGTGAATAATGTTATTAGTGTAGAGAGGTAGAGAATTAAGATGACACGGAAAGCCAGACTAAACGCCTTGTTGGCGTTTAAAAGGTTTTCTTGAGTCATGTTGCTTGCAAATCCATCTTCGAGCCTATCCATCGGGCCAATCGAGGGTGATCCTTGATTCGTCTGTAAAAAGCAATTTACTGAAATCAGTTTTCATGTATTTTGCCCACTGCAATCTTCTTTCCTTATGTTATTTTGGTAAAATGGGTTTCTTTATTTGATTTTTTTCATCATAAAACTTCTTTAATACTTTACACCTTGTTTCCCTTGACACCAAAGAAGCTTCAGCGACCTCAAATATGAACGCGCTTGACGTATTTGGGTTTCTTACTAATTCTCTTCGGATATGTGATAGATCTTGCTTTGTTAAATGCCTGAATTCAGCCTGAGACTTCTTTTCCTTGGGTGAATTCCCATTTTACATATTTTCTTGATTGTTCGATGTTACCATCTCAAATCCTTAGACATTTAAGCGAATACTTTCCTTTGCTAATTTCTTTGATTATATAGTTCTTTTCATTCATTGTTAGTTCTTTTTTACGAGCCATAGTACTAAATTCTACTTCTTGCAAATAATCTCCTGACATTACAAATTGCTATAATTACTGAAAAATACAAAATATCAATTTGATATTGAAAACTGGGACTTAGTTTTATGCTAACTCGCTATACATAACAGTACAAATTATTTCACATATAACACATATTTTACAAAAATATTTGACAATACCTCTTTTTCATATAATCTATCGAGGCAGTTTATTTCTAATATCGATTTAATGTCAAATTTGAACTTGCTTTTTAAACTTTAGAGTGATATATGCGCATACAATATATTTTAAATAGTTTTAAAATATTTTCTGTAAAAGTAAATTTCGAGAGATGTTTTTTAGAACCGCATGCGCAAATATCAATAGGTAAAAATTATTTAATTAAGTGAATCACAAAAGAATATATACTACTTCTTTGATTAATGTTTTTATAATTTAATTTATTCAAAATGTATATATCTGTTAGTTGTTAGTTTCGGATTAGGTTCGAGTTTAAGGAAAGTTTAATGAATGATTGTCTCTAAAAAATTATTTGTAAACTACTTATTCATTATATTTTACCCGCCGCTATATTTACTTATAGAATATCCGAAATTTCTCTATTTTTGTTCTATTTGATTCTAGAATGCTTTCTCTCATGTTCAGTTATTTAATGGTATTTCTTTTTTGAGAAACACAGTAAGGATCGAAATCACTAAAATATCCAAGCAAACTAGAATCGTTAGATATTAACTCGTGACGACGTCATTGTGTCTAGCGTTTGTTGGCGGTATATCAACCCTGGTTTGATTTATTTCATTTTGTATGGAGAAATCATTGCTCAGTAGCAAAGGTCAACCAGACGAAGCTGGTTTTGTCTAGATTGCTTAAAGAATTTGTTCGTATGCAAAACAGAAGCGACTGAAAAACTGCAGCCTCGTCCTCGTTTTTCTCATGCATGCGTCACACAGAAACAATCCCGGAAATGGGATGGGGACATCTTTCCCGACCTGTCACAATCAGACAATCATTGCCTTTGCACGACGCAGCAAACATTGTTTGGGGAGCTCCTCGGAACAGTTTAAAGTTAGCGGGGATTCATGGGATCACAAGTTGAATTATTTCGGTTAAGTTAAGACAACATAATTTGTCTGAAAGATAATTTTTGTTGATTGATGTCCACAGATATAAAGAATTTGTGAAAATATGCAAGACAATAAGAAAATCAGTTTGGAACTGCTATTAATATATATATATATATATATATATATATATATATATATATATAATAATAATAATAATAATAATAATAATAATAATACTTTTTTTTGTGACGTAAATTTTTGAACTTCCGCCGTTTAAATCTTAATTTTTTTATTTCATTTTGTATATTGATAGTTGCCGATGAGAAATGAAATCTCTCTTAGGGATTACATGTTGAAATGATCATTCAACGGTTTTAAACTTCGAAATTTATTTTATTTTATAACTGGCTCTGTAATTTTTATATTAATTACATTGAGCCCTCATCTTGTATCATTTTTTTAATATTAAAATATTAATATTATTTAGGATCGGGTCTTTGGGATTTATCTTCCTGCTTTTCCTTTTGGATTAAAGTTTTTTTTTTAAATATATATAAATATATATGTATGTTTATATAAATATATATATATATATATATATATATATATATATGTGTGTGTGTGTGTGTGTGTGTGTGTGTGTGTGTGTGTGTGAAATGTATATATATATATAGAAGAGACAATGAATGTCTATTATGTTTAATCATGACCCGTTCTAAACGTCGTATTTTCCTTTAATTTCAGTTGAAAATAAAGACAAAAATTCTCCAACTTTTGGATAAGTAGTTATTGATTTTCTACTAAGCTTTCGGCTCACATGAGCCATCTTCAGAGAGGTTGTTTAAACTGAAATATTATAACATCCACCATCACCGACGATTTTATTTTGTGTGAACTAATAGCCAAGTAGCTATCAAAAGATTGCACTAAGATTTGTTTCAATTTATCAGTTACATATGCAGCATAAAGCACATTTTCTCAATCAAAACAGCATAACCCATAGAGGTGTACTGCGTGCCAGACGAAGGGTGTTTGTGAAGATCGCATGTTATATGGGCACGGAGTTTGATCTCCTCGGGGTTTTAAATATAGTGGGTAGTGAATAGTAGACCATAAGGTGTTTTGATGTCCTGGTGTCTTGAGAGCGCCCATGATGACCTTGCTTAGACTTCGGAAAGACCTCACACATGTACACATACATATAGACATCAGGCAAGTATTCAACACTTGCACGTGCACACACACATCTACACACGCACACGCGTACAGTGTATTCCCATAACAAACAGACACACTCAGACACACACGCAAACTATTTAAAACTTAGATGGGACCCTAACCACGCCAGGCCTATTTTGTATTCAATTATCTGCCCAAACACATTAATTATACTTGATAGCGATCTCCTTGATCATTTTGGTCGGTTTAAATTACACCAAGCTGATCCCATCAAATGCAGAGAAGGAGCTTCGAACTATAGATATCCAGCTTTGCTGCCGATGTCGATGCACAACTAGGATTACCCCATAATCTTATACCCTAAGGGTTATCGTAATGTATCCACTTTTCTCCATCGATACGAAGCAAAATGAAAAACTTTCTTTTCGTGCCGTTGAAGCAGCTTCTAATACTTGACAAGATGCCGTTCGATATATCTCGGCTTCAACGTGTACGGCACCCAATGTCCTTACTTTTGAATCATTCTTAATGCTTTTAAACCTTTTGAAACTCTTATGTGATCAACTCCTAATGATTCTACAGTTTCGGTTTGCGCCGGACATGAGTTTTCATGAAGTAATACTTTCAATGTTTTGTCTTCAAATTCTATTTGGTACGCCAGAAGGTTCTTTAACTTCACTATCAAAATCATTTTTAAGCGTCTAAACCAATCTCTACATGTTGTTTTCGACAGATCATGGTCGCCGTAAGTCTATAGACTTCAGTTACGGATTGTTTTAAAAAATGAGCTCGTACAGTAAAGCTGCCCGCAAATGCACTTTGGCACAAAATCTGACATTTTTAACGCTATAAAAAACCCCAAGAAGTTTCTACTTCGGCGGAATGACATAGACTCAATGTCAAGATTGCTTGTAGTTCTTACTTATAGATATATTACCATATGAAACTAGACGCACGTAGTTATGGGAAAGTCATTTGTTGGAAAACAGAGAGTACTTATTCAAGGTCATAATATATTAGTAAAACATGTGTGTATGTGTGTATATCTACCCATAAAACATTCTCACTAATGCAGACATCAAGCACATACTTTTCCACAGCACGTCGGACAACGCGTGGGGCTTAATCTCAGATCAACATCAACTGACTTCTTTGATAATCTGGTGGGGAAATTAAGTGTGACGACGATCTTGCCATAATCGGTGTTGACACAGATTACAGTAATAAAACAGAAAAAATGATGTATATCATTTAAAATGTATGAGGGCCAATCATAGGGTATCGGGTGTAGTTCTATGAAAAGGAAAACTACAACAGATATAAATTCTGCAGTTAATCTCCTTTGAAGATGTCCCGTTCTTAAGCTACATATTTTAGCTAACGTATTTTCCATTGATAAAAGCATTTCTGGAAATTTTGTTTTCGGTAGCTTCGTCGCATGCTCTTTGATTTCCTTGACGTCTTTCAAGCGGAATTCGATTTTTGGAGAGGGAAAAGTAGCAAGAAGCGAGCTCTGGGGAATATGAAGGTTAGCTAAATTGGGAATATCATCTCTAGTCCAAAACTGCTGCTGCATAAGTCATGGTCACTGATGGAGGCTCTGTGGATTAGTGAGACGACAACACATACACTATTTTTTCAAGCACTGCTATAAATAGCGGAAGTGATAGACAATTTATAACTTAGCGTGTATGCGTTACACAGTTGAAGATCTACCCATGCCGATACTTTCTAATCAGTCCTCAGTTAGTCAGTTAAGTGCCATACGTGATACAAGCTTGGGCAATCATGTCTAGAAAGTTACCACACTGACTGGGCAGAAGATTATCCCGCAGTAGTTTGCCATTGCTTTCTGCGGTAGACTGGTTGCCGACCAAGGCTATAGAACCCAATCTGTCCTATTATTTAACCCATTACTGGAGGGAAGAGACGGACTAATATCTTTCCCAAGGGTATTTGCGCGTAAGTGAATGCAAAGAAATTCAACTGGAATTCGAACTCGGTTCCCCGATTTCTCTTTCCGAGCCGATATCCACTGCGCCACAACGCACATCAGACCTCACATTAGAAAATAAAAAAGATCAAAGAATAATTACACCAAAAAGCTGTAAAATAATTAGTGAAAATTATTCGGTTATCTCAAAGGTTCATTTCTGCTCAATAGCGAACGAACATTTTGCCCAACTGAATAATTTAAAACTGAAACAGCAGTATCGTTAATAAGGAAAAATGTATGCAGGAAAACTGAGTAAGGTTGTTGAATGATAAGTAACATATATCATGTAAAACAGTCAGTCGATTGAGTGCCATACGTCATACATGCTTTGGGCGATCATGTCTCAAAAGATCCCGCAGTATGTTGACGTTGCTTTCTGCAGCCAAGACTGTAGAATCTGTCCTGTTATTTAACCAATAACTGGAGGAAAGAGACGGATTAAAACTTTTCCCAAGAGTATTTGTGTGTAGGTAAATGTAAGGAATTAAACTGGAATTTGAACTCACCCCCCCGATTTGTTTTTTCAGGTCGATATCCACTGCACCACAGCGCACATCCATGTAAAACAATATAATGATAAAAGTGTATTCAAGGAATGAGATTGAGTTATTCAAAAATATATGCTTGTAGCTATAGTATTTGGAATATATTTATATAACTATATATCATTCAGGTTGGAAGTGTGGGTGGTTTAATGGATACTACCTGGGAATATGAAATTCGATATCGGAATTCAAATTTCAGTAGAGCTTATTATATTTTACACACATCCAAAAGCCTTTAACAAAGGTATGAATATATTAACCCCCTCTTGAATATAGATTAAATGCTAGACTTTTTAGCCAGTCTACGTGAATGCAAAATTATGAATTCAAAACCGGTTGAGCTGGGGACAAGCAACTCTACCCGGTAAGATCTACGAGTTTCTATGCAAACTACAGTATCACTAGCTTAATGATATAGAATAATAACACTCCGGAAGTTTACGTGTGTTGAATGAGTGAAGTTATCTTGTGCTATTTAAGTTAATTGCTACTGGCTCGATATAACTGTCTACCATTTGTCGCATAGTTAGGTCATCGTAACTGAGATGGTTTCCTCTCAAGGCTTTTCTTGTGAAAAGGTTTGATCAACATCCTGTAGGATTAAAAACAAGACTCGGTAAAAACTGAATGAGCATTAATGCAAGATCATGTCATGTAGTACAAAGGAGTAAACTTGGGTCTATAGTTATGTCAACAGCCCGTTTAGTAGGAAGAAAGTATCACTTGATAGAGGTCTTCATAGACTGAAAATAACGGACATGATGGAGGTTTCTTCTAATGATATTAATGGTCATGTGTCAGAGACCAATGTTGGTCTTCCTTTGGAAAACATCAGCTGTACTTTGAGCTGGGGATAGACGGGCTCAGTTTCGTCTCAATTCCTACGACAGGCAAAACATCAGTTGATACCTCTCTGGTTTTCAGCATAGTAATTTGGCGGCAACTTGTCTCGTGCTACGTTTCTCAGCAACCCTAAAACCTCACCCTACCATTGATTGGTGGATTTATTATTTACGGATTATCAGCCCATTGCCGTTTACTAGAATATTTTTAGATTGTAAGAATTTTCCTTGGAAATAATAATGGCTTCGTAATACACGTCTTAAAATTAACATTTAACTGGGTAGATAAGAGGGGCTTCATACCATTCCCAGTGGAATTGGCGCATATTATCCAGTGATGGAACTGATGAGGATAGAGATGTGCCAAATGATGTTATCAAAAATAAAACTGCAGGTTGGATGAGAAATCAAGATACCCACAAAAATAAAAGTACTTTGGTGATCACAAAAGGGAGAAAAAATAAAATGAAATAAATAAAACAAAATAATTATATATATATATATATATATATATATATATATATATATATATATATATATATATATATATATAATTCCAAGTGAAGAGGACTCAAGTTTTTTTTTTTTTTTGAGTGATCTGGCATTTATTCTATTGTAAACAGTGCTCAGTATAAAGAGTATTACAGAGCTTAATATAATATAATATAATTATCTGGTTATGTCAGTTTTACTTACTTTAAAATTGACATAACCATATAATTATATATATATATATATATATATATATATATATATATATATATATTTTGTATATATATATACAAAATAAAGTAAAATAAAATACGAGAAATATGCGCATAAACACGCACATGTGACACACTAGTCATAAAAAGCCCTTTTCTATTTTGGCAAATGTCAAATTAACGGTCAGGTACACATACTTAGATACACCATATATTAAAGCAAACTGATACCACCAGAACATAAAAGATCCCACTATCAATCACACATATATATACCATAAACGCATACACATACATGCTCTAGCACACTTACACACACACAGACACACACACAGACACACACACACACACACACACACACACACTCTAACTACAATTAACGACAGCAGCAGCAGCAGTAGCAGCCAGGAATGACAATTCATTGAAAGGCACGGACTCGAACACACGCGCTTCTAACATTCTGAAGATGAGATTTTAATCTAGAAATATTAAAGTGCGACACAGAGATCCGAAGACGAATTGGCATGGCAAAGGACGCGTTCCAGAAGCTGAGTAAAGTGCTGACACACCAAAGAATTTCACTAGAAACAAAGAAGAGAGTGCTGGATTGCTATGTGATGTGAGTTCTTCAATACGGCAGTGAATGCTGGACAATATCATCGAAAATGAGGACAAAACTGGAAGCGGCCGAAATGTGGTTCTACAGAGGATGCTACGGATATCGTGGACCGAGCATACAAGCAAGGACGAGGTGTTAGAAAGAAAGGCAACAAAAAGGAAATTGATGCTGAGAATCAGGAAGAGACAACTGAAGTTCCTGGGACACGCAATGAGGAAAGAGAGCCTGGAGAATCTGATACTGACTGGTCAGATAGAAGGAAGGAGAGACAGAGGAAGGCAGCGGATAACATATTTGCAGGACCTGATCAGGTGGATGACGGAACCGGGGTTGCCAGGCGTAACAGGAGCAAACATACTAGGAGCCACAAGGGATAGTGAGACGTGGAGAACCATGATCGCCTATGTCCTGAAAGACAGGGCTCATAGAAGAAGAAGAAGAAGAAGAAGAAGAAGAAGAAGAAGAATAGGTAATACCCAACAACTTCTTTACCAGCCTTTATTTGACTAAACGCATTATGACAGCCTTCAAAACATAACCATAATCCAAATTGTTTCCAATATCTCTATTTCTATATATGTTTTGTAAGCCGCTATATTGACATATAAATATTGTTTACTGCCAAATTTATGTAAAAATTGCTAATTTGATAATAGAAACTTGACACAGAGTACACGATATTGAATATAAAATAAAAGAGAAGATTCTTAAAAGATAAACGATTAAAAGTATGTTTTTCTCTGTTTTATTCACATTATCACTATAATCACTATCACTATATACATCATCATTATCGCCGTATTCGATTGACTTGTCAACAGGAAACAAATGAATTACTTTGGCGCATAGGATAGGCTTTCCAAGCAGAAACTCTCGCGTCAAATTTTCAAATCTGCTTTGCACATATTCGGAATCCACGCATGCGTCTAGGAGGAAATAATAGAATTCTACGCCCAGTCATTGAAAGGCGGAAGTGCAGGCTACAAATGGGTGCAGCCATTATTCGAAGTGAAGAGACATACATGGAAATTCAATCCGCTTTGCAGTTTTCAAGTATTTGTCTTACAGTCTCTCTACTCAATCATTCAACCGCTCAATATATATATATATACATGGTGTATCAAAACACATTTAGAAAATTGTGGGGCGTGTCCCTCACACAAAATCCATTTAACATAAATTATGGACAAAATTCATATAACATATAACTTCAAATCCATTGCTTTGTCATTATTAAGTGTTAATACATTTATGGCGCACTCTTAAGAAGAAGGGACTCTTCCTCTTGTTATATATGATTACCTGCATGACTTCCGGGAAGCAGTTGACAGCAGTTAAGTACAGGCAGTTAACGATAGCTAGTATGCAGTTAAAGCCAGCTACGATTCCGCCAGTAAGCAGTGAAACTGTACCGTTAAAACTTACATATTTGTATTTATTTATTAGTTATACTTCTTGTTAGATGTTTCTTGTTATACTAATACAATGATTTAACCTACCTTCTGTGTTCCGTGTCTTACTTTCTGCCAAACTGGTCACTACAACTTTGCGCCGAGGTTTAGTCACAACAATTCCACAAAAATTGGCGACGGATTTTCACAACAAATACAGTTTACGATAGATCGATCTGTGATGCTATATAGACAAGTTTGCATTTGTCATTGTTCATATCATAAGCAGGCAGATATGAATTTTACAAACGACTGAATTTACAGACCAAATGTAGCAAAGTCATGCAGACTTTGCTGCTGTTTATTGCCGCGTTGCTGAGACTGGATCTGTGGCACAACAAACAGAAAAACCTAGATTTTTTCGAATGCCTCGCCACGAAGAAGACATTCTACAGGCTATCTAAGAGGTTCCAGGTATCAGCCCACATCAAGCAGCCCTAGCATGTTGTTCATCACATAGTACCGCATGGGGGACATTGCAAGAAGAACCCCTGTGTATCGGTATCATTTGCAACGTTTGCATGATCTTTTGCCCTATGATCAATCATTACAAGAGAACTTTTTACCGATCGTTTAGTGCACAAACTACTGTTCCGTTGTTTGACTTTTCAGTCTTATCTATGGATGAGCCAACATTTGGAAGGGATGAAATAACAAATATACACAACTGTCATTTGTAGACGGATCGTAATCCACATAGAACAATAAAGGATAGACATCACCATCAGTTCGCAATGAATTTGTGGCTTGGAATTGTAGATGACTGTCGGGTAGATTAATATATTCTGCCAGCACGCCTTACGAGAGATGTCTACAGAGAACTTATTTCGAACACACATCCACACATGTTAGAGGATATCACCTGCTAATACGAAGACGCATGTGTGGTGTGTCTGAATGACATTTTAGTCTCATAGTTAGCGATGCATTGGCTAACATCTACCATGAAAGATAGGTAAGAATGGATAGTTTTCATGAACTGCATGTTACCCCGAAATCAATCCTTGCAATGTTTTATCTGTGTGTACAGCTGCAACAACTGGTTTAGGCACCAGCCATTAATAAGGCGGATACGCTTCTACAATGTGTCATGGGGGTCTGCTAAACCCTTCGCCACCGTCAATGATCCGACGTATGCATAGGTCTGTGGAAACAAACATTTGATGTGAGTTGCTCTATTGATGTACAATGGTGGACCTTTGCACCTTTTGCATTGTTTTGGTGTCAGGAAACGTCTCTAAATTTTGTAAAATTATTTTTAGTACACGCTATATATATATATATATATATATATATGTGTGTGTGTGTGTGTGTGTGTGTGTGTGTGTGTGTGTGTTTGTGTGTGTGTGTGTGTTTGTTTGTGTGTGTGTGTGTGTGTGTTTGTGTGTGTGTGTGTGTGTTTGTGTGTGTGTGTGTGTGTGTGTTAAGGCAGCGGTTTCTCTTTTAAGCATGTCTGATTAAATAAATTGCAAACATTATGTTTGTATAATTTTAATAAAATCCTTTACTACTCATGAATAGTTTTCCTTGTAATATAATCAAATGATGAGAGAAATGCGCTGTAACTGTTGAAGTTAAATTTATTTATCATTTTTTAAGTATTATAATTCTCTTTCTGAGATCATCTCTAGTGATACAGTAGTAGTAACAAAATAACCATAAAATTATGTTGCTACATATTATTGTAATTTGACCAAATAACAAAACTGTTTTGCTATATTGCTGTAATTTTTTTGCTTTAAATAAAATGCGCGATAGTTATGTGTAGCTTTTGTTAGAAGGTGAAAATTACCCACTATAGAATATTTTGGGTCCATAGAACCAAATAGACTACATAACTATCAATAAGAGATTCAGGAACGCAGCAGTTCATTGCAAAACATATCCAGGTACCGACTGCGTAAGCGACCATGTCCCGGTCATCTGCAAACTAAGGATAAAACTCCGGAGAATGAAGAAGCCTAGCACAGCACCAAGATTGAAATATAAGTCGCTCGTGAATGACCTCAACCTGCTGAAAAATACACTAACAGCGTGAGAGAGAAATATAAAGAACAAATTGGAGAAGGACACTCGAAATGGGACTCACTAAAGAAAGCGATGGTGAGATCAGCAAACAATATTGCCCCAAAGGAAATCAGACGCAGAAGAAAAAAACGAGTAAATGACTGAGGAGATTCTCGGCATGATGCAAAGGACAGAAAAAATTACGCCAAAATACCGGAAACTACACAGGGAGATAAGGAACAAATGCAGACACGCTAAAGAGGTATTGCTCAACGACAAATGTACAGAGGTAAAGAGACCAAGCAGGACCAATAAAGCAGAGATGCATAAAGAGATAAGAGAACTGACAGGAGAAAAAACCTGCTCCTCAACAGGATGTATAAAATACAAAGAGGGATCGATGATATTGGTGAAAGAGGAAATATTCCAGCGATGGGAAGAGTATATAAAAGAACTCTTCCGCCACAGGAGAGAGAAACCGCGAATTCACAAGAATGAGGACGGACAGGAAATATGTATATCCGAAGTGGAAGCTGCAATGGCCAAACTGAACAGAAACAAAGCAGTTTGTTTAGACGGCATTGTAATAGAGCTGTTGATAGCCCTAGAAGAATTCGTCATAGAGAAAATTACCGAAATAATAAACAAAATTTATAATACTGAAATAATAACCAGACGATCTATGCAAGTCGATTTTTATAGCACTACCAAAGACGTCAGGTGCAAGCGAGTGCAAACTACACAGAACTATCAGCTTCATGAGTCACATTACAAAACTGATTGTCAGAATCCTGATAAATAGAGCGAGAAACAGAGTCAGACCAGAGATAGTACAGGAACGGTGCGGGTTCGTCAAAGACACTGGAACAAGTAACACCATAGTTATGATTGGGATGCTCTCCAGAAGGGCAATACAAATGAAGAAAAACTTGTACCTGTGTTTTATTGATTATGCGAAGGCATTCAACAAATACGACACAAAGAATTGATGGAGATGCTCAGCAGCCTCAACATACTTGGGAGGGACATCAGAGTAATGAAGAATCTCTACTGGCAGCAAACTACCTGCATGCGGACAGGTAAAGATTTCAGCAGATTTACAAAGATAGAAAGATGCGAAAGATGTGTCTTTTCACCGGATCTGTTTAACTTGTACATCGAAAATATTTTGAAGACCCTATATGCTACGCCAGAATTTGTTACTGGAGGTCTCAATTTGAACAACATAAGGTATGCAGATTATACAGTGCTGATTGCAGACACGGAAAGAAAACTACAAGACCTCCTACAAAAGGTAGCCCTGGGGAGTAACTAAAAGGGAGTACACATAAACTGTAAGAAAACTTAAAGCCTGGTCATCAGCAAAAAGAGCAACTCAAAATGCTAAATACAGGTGGGGGATACTAGAATCAAGCAAGTACCATAATTCTAATGCCTAAGAAATGTTCTAATAGGAGATGGAAAATGCGACACAGAAATTCGAAGGGAAATTGGCATGGTGAAGGACGCATTCTAAAGCTAAAATGCAGGAAAATGACACTAGAAACAAAGAACAGAGTGCTAGATTGCTGTGCAATGTCAATTTTTCAATACGGCAGTGAATGCTGGACATTATCAAAAAAGATGAGAAAAAAACTTAAAGCAGCGAAAATGGAGTTCTACAGAAGGATGCTGCGGATATCAGGGACCGAGCATGTGTACAATGGTGAGATTTTGGAAAGAATGGTAACAAAAAGAAATTTAATCGTAAACATCATGAAGAGACAATTGAAGTTCCTGGGACATGCACTGAGGAAGAAGGAATTGAATAACCTGATACTGACAGACATAGGAAGGCAGCGGATAACATATTGAAGAGCCTGATCAGGTGGATGACGGAACGGGTGTTGCGAGGTGTAACAGGAGAAAACATACTAAAAGCCACCAGATATAGGAAATCTTGGAAAGCCATGATCGCCTATATCCTGAAATATATTTTCTGATATATGGACATCCGTACGTTAATTCAGATCTTTCGTTTAGTAACCTAAAATCAACTAACTTCAAATGAATATATACACATGTGTGTGTGTATACGTGTGAAAAAAAATGATTGTAAAATAAATTATTCTCCAGGAAATGTTACCCCATTCATTCGAGTACATATGCGTTTCCCTTCCTAAAATGTCCATTCATCAATTTCAATTATTATTTTATATATTGTGACTATAGGTGTATTATAAGCGTCTGCGAGTGTTTTTAGCTAGGTTTTATGTCGAGGTACCCCGATAAATATCGAAAATCGATAATCGAAAGAATCGGGTTATAGAAGGACTGGTCCGATTTTAATCAAATTTGATACACTCATAGACAAAGACATAAGAAACGATATTCAGAAGTTTCAAGGTTGCAGTTCTTACAATAGTGCAGAAGATCAATAATATATATATATGAAAGGGAAGATGTTTGTGTGTGTGCTTGTTCATCTGCTTGTATATCTGTATTTTTTCAGCCCTTTTATTTTAATTTTTGCTTCGGTTTTGGCTCTAAGTAGGTATAATTGTAGTTCTTAGTCTCAGCCATGATACCATTTCTCAAAGGATTTAGTCTTCAAATTCAGTTTACGACGACAAAATCTTATTTGATATCGATACCAGGAAATCAAAATTTGACTTACTTCCATTCATTTTTCTTTCAGTCTACGGTTTTGCTTTAACTGGAAACAACTATTGCTTTTTAGTCTTTCGTGCCACCGTCCAAACAGTCCTAAGCTCCAGGGCCATGGATTAGTTTTAAAGCTTTCATTACACCCGAGCAACGCCGGGCTATACTGCTAGTAATATATAAAAGATACGTTTAATATAATTTATGAAGTAGATATGGATTCGAGTGGATGGAGTAAAGTTCTCGTCACATAAATTATTTAACTATTTTTTGGTTAGTATCAAAACGCGCGCGCACACGCACACACAAACACACAAACACACACACACACACACAAACACACACAAACATAGAAATGCTAAACAAAACCTGTAATGTGTGATTCCCATTAATAAAGGATAGGTTTAATATATTAAACATTTTGAGCCGTAGGTAAACTATATAAAGTATTTGTGACTAGATTTGGCAACAACGAATAAATTGCATAGTAAATTTGAGGATCACTTTGATTAAAAATGAAATACAAAAGTCTATGCCTTGAAAATGCTTGATATATAAACGAATTAACTAAGAAATAATGTCTTTATATTGGAAATTCTTGTGTAATTTGTTACAAAATTAAAATATTTTACAATATCCTCAATAAATTATCACTATGAGTACAGTCCATTCTTTTTCTTTTTTAAGGTTATTAGCTTCCAATCCCGAAATGATAGTAAGACTACCAAGAAACCAGTGGAACTTCTCGGGAAAAGTCCAATCCAGAATATCAAGAAGATTATAAGGCAACGTGCATCAACAACAGCAGACTCCGAAGGAATTAAGCAGTTTCAAGACATTTTGTACTGACGGAAGCCTACCAAGATTTGGGTGACAGGGAGATGCTTATAGCATGAATTCGAATAAAATGAGAAAAAATGAGTGCTTAAAATTTGAATTACAAATCACCAATTTAGGATTTTTAGCGATTTCAAGAACCTTGTAAGTTTTCGAAAATAAAAGGATAATAACATTAATGAAACTGACAACAATAAATTTTGTGTCGAAATATGTGATTTACGAAAGAAAAACATTAGATTGTCTGAATCTCATTTACTGCCGCAAAAACTTTTGTTCTCAGAAGAGTTGATCTGTTTTGAACTCATTAAGAGGCTCTTCCCTTGTTCCCTGTTTAGGATGTGGTTTCCAGCTTTCTCTTTTCCAATCTTTTCACTCTTACGTAGCCCCCGGTGGCGTCACCGCCTTGCTTGGGGTGATATGATTATAAAAAAAAAGATAACCCTATAAATTACTACAGTAAATTCTTAGTCAGACCATATCTTCTAAGGAAGCAGGAGCATCAGTATTTTGATATGTAAGGTAGCCTCATAGCAACATGAAGAATTTCACGAAGGGCCAGTGTGTAAACAGAAGTCTGTACACCAGGTGTTAGAGGCTGCTGTAATTAGTGTTTACATGTGTTGGGGACGAGGGTATAAAAACTCCCTACACAATGTGGGGGGAAAAGTAAGAAACTTTCACATCCTTGTGACACGAATATTCTTAAGCATATTTATGCTGATGTTAATTGACGAAGTTCGGAGGAGAATGAGATGTTTGGTGTCGTGTTTTTATTAAACCTTTTTACAAGGATGGCATTAGAGAAATAGCGTAAAAGCTTGCTGTCACTCTATAGCGAATAAATCTGAACTTACAATAGCAGCATCGTTATTACTTTAACGCCTACCACGTTTCGAAAGTAAAAGTGAAATCATTAAAAGTCAAGTAACTTAAGCAATTATTCGCCCATCAGTATTGACCCAGGTAAGGGACGTTAACTCTGTCGAGTATATGAAAGGAAAAGCGGTCGTGTTTTCAAAGAGAATTCTAATGATGCATCACGTCGTAGCTAACAGACCAGCCCCGGTGAAGTCTCTCTTTCTGAAGTCAATGCATTAAGCGATTCAAACGTCTATATTCCTCATCTGATGTTTCCATTGGGACTAGATTCATACGTCATTCTGCTTTTACTAAAAACTGACCCTTTCGTCGGTGTCCTCATTGCCATCATCTCGGAATCTTTTTATGGCTATTTAATCCGATATCACTCAGCGCCTAAGTAACAGGAGAATCGACCACCCCGGCGCACATTCTGTAAGGCGTGGCATAATTAGAGACGTCTTCTAACGTGTCACGTACAAATGGCATCAAACAGCGAAGAATTCAAAAACAGAGAGAGGGGGCGGAGAGAGGGAGAGGAAGAGAGGGAGAGGAAGAGAGAGTGGAAGAGAGAGAGGGAGAGAGAGGTAGAGTGAGAGAGGGAGAGGAAGACAGATAGATAAATATAGAGGGAGTGCTAGAGAGAGATAAAAGAGAGAGAAGTATTTCTCCAAGGCATAAGTAAATTTGTTGGAGCGCACAGAAGACTGATTCCAGATTGGTTCCTAGCTATAAATATTATCATCTGAATAACGTGCGTTGCATCTAACGACGCCGTTCTCTCTCTAAGGAATTCGGCATTAAAATACCAGGACTAAAATGTCTTTGATGTCTGCTGCAGAACTGATCTTGATATGTCTCTAACTATTTCCAGTATCAGGTTTGTTATTTAATCTACAATATTGTTAGAACCACGGGAATCAATTGAAAAGTAATCAGTGCTCATTCTGCGCGCGCTTTACTGTCCGGAGGAAGTTGTCGTTAAGCAATATAACTAGCTTCCCTCGTCGGTATTTTGCGTCGAGAAATTTTCTTTTATCAAATGTGAAATAAATTTCCTAATCCCACGCGGAGCACCAGAAACAATGAATATGAATGATCCTTAAAATGGATAAGGCTTAAAGACGCATATAAACCTATGAGTTTGGAAGATTGGATTAAAACTAAGACAAAATTAGTTTTAAATATTATTTCTTATTACTGTTTAAAAAGATCAGTTTTTACTTAGACAAGAAAAACTCGAATGCATAAATCTTCTTTGGATTGAGTAATTTTAATTCTTAAACACTTTATTTAAGTTACGATCTATTTAAATCAGGACAATTTTTTAATCATTCTACACCAAGGAAGGATGTGCGTTGTGGTGCGTTGGTTATAGGCTCGGAACGAGATATCGGGGAGACGAGTTCGAATTCCAGCCAAATACATTGCATTCACTTTCGCGCAAATGCCCTTGGGAAAGGTATAAATCCTTCTCTTCTTTCCAGTTATGGGTTAAATAACAGGAGAGATTGGGTTCTATAGCCTTGGTCGGCAACCAGTCTACCGCAGAAAGCAATGGCAACCTACTGCGGGATAATCTTCTGCCCAGTCAGTCATGTCTTTGGAGACATGATCGCCCAAGCATGTATCACGTATGGCACTTAACTGACTAACTGACACCAAGGAAAACGGAAAACTTGCAGCAAGAAGGGTTACCATGTAGCATTAGGGACGCTCATTTATGTCTGGTAAAAGACCGATTTCACAACATAGGCGACAATCCCCACAACTTAGGTCTTATTAGAATTATCAAAATGTTATTAGAAACTGGATTTTTGAAAGAATAAATGTATACCTATTGTATGTTTAAGTAGAAATATATTAATACAAAAGAATAAGATGGATTTGTAGAAGTTAATGTTCAATAAAAAATAGTATTAAGAGTTCATTGTAGTAACATGTGCGTATGTATTTATGTTAGTTATCGTTTGGTAGGGATGTATTTGAAGTAATCGCTCAGTCTTAAAAGGTTTCGTTCTGTTATCAAGTATAAAAAGAATTTGGAGGTGAGAGAGAAAGATAAAGATAATAATAACGATTGCTTGACGTTTGTCAAGAGATGTGTTAATTACATTCATCATCTTCTCTCTCGTGACAGTCGAACTTGGCCCGCCTTTTATTTCGTTTGTGGGGCTCAAAATAGTCATTTGGAAATTCACTCCTGGCCTTTCTATTCAACGACAAACAAACATTGCGTCGGCTCGCAAAAAGTACAGTGAAAGAATTTGTTTCTGATCATTGAAGATTATTTGAAATTGGATTTTAAGATCTTTCTTAGTTTTTTATTGGTCGAAAAATATTTCGCATCAAGTTGTGAAATTTAACGGGTCTTGTTTTGGATTTTGTGCCGAGTATTTTTATCCCTTTAGCTGCTCCTTCTTGACATGCACTGTAATTCTCTCTCTTTTACGGAGTTACATTCTTATTTTATTTTTACGTAGTTACATTCGACTAATTCTATTTATTTTCTATTAATTGCCTGACTTTTTCTCCAAAACGTTATTTGTTTCCCAGTGTCATTCTTTGCTGTTGTGTTTGGAGAAAAAAAAATCAATGAGTCAGTGCTAAGCATTTGAATTTTAAAATAACAAAATCAATGAGTCAGTGCTAAGCATTTGAATTTTAAAGCTAGATCTTGTTTTGTTCACTATAACCTCACTAAGACAAAAATTGTTAATGATTATGAAATAATAAGAGAAAAATCATACATTATTAATAAGCGAAAACAATAAAACAACTTTATTTAAGCAGATAAAAAATTGTCATTGAATTTAGTTTTTAAGATGGAAGTAGATTGAACAAGAAATTGGAAGAAAGTTCCACGAGCGAGAGGTGCCAGTGAAGAAACCGATAGAGTAGAAATACTAGTTACAACTAGCCATTTAAAATGTAATATAATGAAACCTACCTTTCTATCTAGTATTGCGCTTGGTTTCGTAATGTAGCGATAAAAGAGGAAAGCTTAATATAACAGTTACCATGAAAATATACAGAAAATGCAAAGGCAACTTTGTGTAATAGCAGTAGAAAATTCTGACACGATAAGATTATTGTGAGAATTGTAAAATAAACAACAACATGGCCGACTATCAAATTCAAGTCTAATAAAATCAGCATGAATTCTTCTTCTTCTTCTTCTTCTTCTTCTTCTTCTTCTTCTTCTTCTTCTTCTTCTTCTTCTATGTGACTTGTTCTTACAGAACGTAGACGACAATGGCCTTCCACGTCTCCCTATCCCTGGTGGCACTTAGCGCACTTTCTTCTGTAACAAATCTTATCACCCGTTCTGTCATCCACCTGCTCAGGCCCTTCCAATATGTTATCCGCTGCTTTCCTCTGTCTCTTTTTCCCCTCTATCTGGCCTGTTAGTATTACGTTCTACAAGCCCTCCTTCCTCATTGCATGTCCCAAAAATTTTAGGTGTCTCTTCCTGGTGCTCGATATTAATTTCCTTTTCGTTTCCATTCTTTCCAACACCTCATTATTGCTCATGTGCTCGGTCTATGATATCCGTAGCATCCTTCTGTAGAACCACATTTCAGTTGCTTCAAGTTTTTCCTTAATCTTTAATGATATTGTCCAGCATTTACTGCCATATTGAAGTACTGATATCATATAGCAATCTAGTACTGTCATCTTAGTTTCTAGGGAAAGTTTCCTGTGTCATAATACTTTAGTCAGCTTCTAGAACGCATCATTTACCATGCCAATTCGTCTTTGGATATTTGTGCCGCACTTTCCGTCTTCTGTTAGAACACTTCACAGGTATTTAAAATTTGTATCTCCTTCATTTTAGTATCCCTCAACCTCCTTTGGCATTTTCCACTGCCCTTTTTCCTGATGGCCATGCATTCGGTTTTCTTGCAAATTATTTTTAATCCTTTCTTTTCACTCTCCTCAGCTATCTTCTGTAAGAGGACCTGTATTTTCCTTTCTGTGTATGCAGTCAGTACTGTATCATCTGCGTACCTTATGTTATTCAAACTGTGGCCTCCGATTACAAATCCTGGCATAACATCTAAGATCCTCAAAATAGTCTCGCTGTACAAGTTGAACAGATCCGTTTATAAGACGCATCCTTGTCTTACGCCCCTCACATAATGATAAACTGAGCGTGAATCATGTAGATGCTATCAACTATGAGAAATACCTCGTTTAATCGTAGCGAATTTCAAACGCAAATAAGTTATGATTGAAGTTATGATGAAAAGTTATGATATTATGATTCACATACATAGATGTAAAATTTAAAATTGTATCACACAAACACCGGTTCACCGAAGATCACTGATGTTAAGCAACGTCGAGACTGGTCAGTTCTTTTAGGGGTTAATGCTTAGATTAATCAAATGCTGGATGCCTGGATATATATATATATATAAGTTTATTTAGGCAGCAAGTTTTCTTTTAGACATGTCAGATTAAATATATTGCAACTAGTGTGTCTACTTATTTTTAATAAACATTTGTCCGTACACATGGATAATCTTTCGCGTACAAAAATAGAAAGATGTCAGAAATGAGCTTTAACGTTGATAGATGCTCTTATCATTCATTTATCAAGTTACGCAAGTACTTTCAATCTCTTTCCGAGCTTATCATACAATCTTTCTATTCTAATACGCGAAAGAATATCCGTGAGTATGAACGGAATTTATTAAAAATAACCAGACACAATGTTTCCAATTTACTTAATCTGATATATATATATATATATATATATATATATATATAAATCCTATATAAAAAATACAAATTTTCCAAGATCTTATGGTCATTTCAATGAATTAATATAACATTGGTTTCATCGGCGATAAAACCATTATAGTTTTGGATAATTTTTCATATATAATATCAATAAGATCTTTTCCGGATTTTACCTTCAAGCCCTTTACGTTTGGATTTATAAATTTTTGTATACTTACCTATATACAAACAGTAATGGTATTCGCCTATCCTTTTCATACGTGAACGCTACAAGAGTAAACGGCAGATTAAAGTGATTATACTTATTAACAGTTTCATAGCAGTGTATCTATTTAGCACAGACTGCAAACTTTGTATTTGTTAATGTACTATTATTTACAAACTCCGTGATTATACTCTCAGTAACGTTTTAGGGTTACAACACACACACACACACACACACACACACACGCACACACACACATATATATATATATATATATATATATATATATATATATATATATATATTGGAATTAATTGCTTGAACATTATTTTGATCAATTCTCGTCTTTAAGTAGATATTATGTTTATAATCAAACATTATATATATTTATTGATACCGGCTTGATTATTTACTAAACATTTTTAGTATGGAAATGTGTGTCATTCAACAGGATTCCAATTTATCTTAAATAATCAGGCCTGTAGAAATAAATATAAAATTAATGCATACAAGACTGTTATTGACACTTCTACCTTACCATATACCATAATAATTCCACGTTTTCTACAAGCTGAGATCCCCTCCGACGTTGCAGGGACAGTGCATTCACTTCTTCTGGGCCACGTCATCGCATCACATTACAGGCTCCCGTAATGCCCGCCGTTGTTCATTCAGTTGTACATACATCATTCCCGTTTACTGACTGAATTAACCAAGCATACGAATACAACAAAACCAATACTTACTTCGCATTTTTAACTTACGCATCATGGCAACCTCATACTAGAACGTTTTGAATAAGCAACTGACCTTACCATTTCAACATAACCACCAAACCTCCCGAGCAATGCCTGGCAATAGAGCTAGTATATATATATTCACAGTTTGGATGCGTGTAAAACTCAGTAAATTACCTTTAAAGTTCAAATATAGAGGCCTAGATAATTATTCATTTTTGAGATGAAATTCACCAGAAAATTTTCTCCCGGCCCTTAATCTAGGCAACAAAAATTCTAGAATAACGAATACATTACTGATAACTATGTATAATTAGGAAAATTCTAGCCATAATTTTATTCGATCACCCGTCGATTTAAGACTCATATTAAATTAAAATATATATTAATTTGGCCAACTATACACAGGTCTGTGTGTGCGCGTGTATGTTTGTGTGCGAGTTTGTGAATGTTTGTCTGAAATTGTCTGTATAGCCATATGCAGTTTTGTTATGTTGTCCCAAAAGTTCGTAAACACATGCGAAATAGGTCTCTCTGGTTCAGCACAATCGAGACAAGCGATAGGTTCAGAAATGGCAAGAGATACCGTCGGTTCCAAAACAAGATCGATTCGGCAAGAAAGTCATGTTGTGCGTTTGGTGAAAATTTGAAGGAATCGTGAACTTTGAGTTGGTTCCCAATGGTCGTGCCATCGGTGCCGAACTTTACTGAGCGGGTCTACGAAAAGTTGAAGCAAAACTACGCGGCTCTGATCAACCGAAAGTGCGCTTTGATGCAGCACTACAATGACAAGCCACACACCGCCAGGAAGACCAAAGACGAGTTTGAAGAGCTGGACAGCCTTGTGGTTCTGGCACATCAAGCCTACAGTCCTGACTGTGCTCCATCAGATTACAGCCTTTTCCGCTCAATGCCACACTTTCTGAAAGGCCGCCGATTCGATTCGTTTGATGAGGTCGAGGAAGCATGTCAAGAATTCTTTGATTCGAAGCTGGCTGAATGGTACTGTGACCAGATCCGAAAGCTTGCAGATCGATGGCAGAAAGTCTTGGAAAATGATGGTCTTTATTATTAGCAATAATTTTTGTTGCTTTTGCGAGTAAAATTTCAAATTTTTTGCTAGTGTTTTCTGGTAAGGTTAGATTACTTGGCGAGTAAAATTTCAATTTGTTCAAGTGTTTACGAACTTTTGTGACAAACTAATATTTATAACTTAATGGATACGACCTGTTTTTAACATTTTAAATCTCATGCTAGCTTTTATGTCGAAGGTTGAAAATAGAAATTCTGCAAATACCTTTCCAGTAGTTTGCTGTAAAATTTTGGTTTTATTTCTCCAAACTCAACAGCAAAGAATGACACTAGGAAAGAAATAACGTTTTGGAGAAGTCAGGCAATTAATAGAAAATAAATAGAATTAGTCGAATGTAACCACGTAAAAATAAAATAAGAATGTAACTCCGTAAAAGAGAGAGAATTACAGTGCATGTCAAGAAGGAGCAGCTAAAGGGATAAAAACACTAGACACAAAGTGAAATGACAGTAATTTAATAAAAGAAAAGAGAAATATGAATTTCAAGTGTGATACAGTTCTGGAGTACTTCAAATACACAGAAAATTGATTTCTCCGGGGATCAAGAAATTAAAAACACTGCAACAGAGAGATAATATACACTATATATATAAAACAAAATTAAAGAGAGAGACAATTCATAAGAATCAAAGATATGTTTACTAATTCCTTTAAATGGATCTGCAAAATATACCATACAAAAATACTCGGGAATATACCAGAAAGAGAAAATATTCTGAAATATTCCAGACAGAAAGTATTCTGGAATATACCAGA
Organism: Ascarosepion bandense; assembly: GCA_037127315.1. Taxonomy (NCBI): domain Eukaryota; kingdom Metazoa; phylum Mollusca; class Cephalopoda; order Sepiida; family Sepiidae; genus Ascarosepion; species Ascarosepion bandense. Next base: position 1,973,064 of record JBBBDQ010001823.1, on the reverse strand, counting down.
AAAAGAAAATGTTCTGGAAAATTTCAAATAAAAAATCTGGAACATACCAAAAGAAGAAAGTAATCTGGAAAATATTCTAGAATATACCAGTCAGAAAATATTCTCAAATATACCAAAGACAATGTTATGGAATATACCAGTATAAGAATGTATCATATAGTATACCAGACAGAAAAGATTCTGGAGTCAACTTGAAACAAGAAATAAGCAAACGATGAATTCAATATTATTGAGAACGCTCTGGATTTACACAACAGCAACAAGCTGAAATTTGTAGTTTTTTGATATTCCTGAAGGTTTTTCAACTCAAATATAAAACTATTAAGCTTATTCAGTTTAAGAGGCACTAATACTGAGTCCAACATCGTTGGCAGCATTTTGTAGATGATTTAAGAGTAATAGAGGGATGTTCTGAGTACGCAGTCACACCAAAGTATCCCTACTTTTATGCCAAATACGAGAGTCTCTCCGTCTATGAAATAAAACTGAATTCATAAATTTCAACGAGCAATACCAATACAGTCTCAGATGAATCGATTAACTCTATTTCATCTTTTTTTAATTGTTTGACCCCAAGCAAGATGCAGAGGGCTATATAACAGTAATGCGCAGGGGGGGGGGGGCTATATAACAGTAACAGTTTAGACAGGAGGAGAGTGTAAATAAAGAAGAAAGACATACGCCGGGTATCAGAGTGAGGACAAGAGAAGGATGTGATCACAGGTGTGATAACAGTTTTGAAGATAGAGAGAAAGAAAAAGAACACGATATACAGGGTGATGTAGAAAGAACTGGAGTCGAGTGGATAAGAGATGTGTATTGAATGCAATGTCAATACCCATCTCTTATATGGAGGTTGTAGCAGTCAAGAAAGCAAGTATACGGAAGAGAGTTCTACAAGCGAAAATGTGAGAAAAGAAGCTGATGGAATAGAATTGCCCGTTGAATTTGGTTGATCCAACTGTAAGTAGGTGGGACCTTGTTGCTAGTTTGGTTGTACGAGTAAATCGTTGTAATGGGGACACCGGTGACTTAAGTTTGTTGGAGCAGAAGCCATGAAAATATTTGTTAAAGAGACAAAGGGAAGCCACATCTTGCCGGTGAGAAAGTGGCTGGAGTCGAAGTATCCAGTCGGGACCTATCACATTACATATTCTCCTTTGGAGCATGTTGAGAACACTGAAATGAACAGCAGGAGCTCCTGACAGGATATGACGACATACATTGTAAGCAAAATCTTATTTAATGAAAAGTATCTGATAATTCACACAGCTAAAATCTGAGCCCCCTTGATCAAAATGGATTTAATCTGGAAAGCTGATCGGCGAGACTAACGCAAACGCAGATACTTTCACGTCATCGGAGAAGCGATGTTAATGTACACCCGGATGCCGAGAGCTGCACTTAGCATCTCTTGGAGACAACATTCAACTAAATCCCAGCTCTATGGAACCAACCATGATATTTCAGCAATCTTACGAGAAGGCGCTTTGCAAGACACTGCTGGTGAACAAAAGAAGAACTTGTCGAGTAATCTAATATATAACAAATACTAATTTCATGTTTGAAATCATATCGTAAAATACAATGTAAAAATTACATAAATGACAAAAAAATATATGCCTCATAAAAATATACAGAAATTCTTCTCTAAATGTAAGTTAGGATTGATCAACATCGTTGACAGTATATTGTAGATAGTGTAGCACTAATGTGGCATTGGTAATTGTGTCTGCTGTGAAATATAGGTCATCTACAGAGTCAATATCGGTCAAACTTGTTTGTAGAATATCGACAAAAGCTTCAACCAGCAAATCTCAATACAAACCTGCTCAGATGAATCAATCCAATCCGTGGAATCTTTAACATACAAAAGAAGTGAAATAAAATCGGCTGAAAAAAATGTGAAATTTCGCATATCTGATAAAATGGAAGTAATATAAAAATTTATTTCACCAAGCTGAAGGAAAGACTTGAAGTAACCGAAAATTTGTTCCACAGAAGGATGCTGAGGATACCATGGACCCAACACCTGAGCTAAAACGAGGTTTTGGAGAAAATGGAAACAAAAAATAAACTGATACTTAACATCAAGAAAAGACAGCTGGAGGTTCTGGGACATGTAATGAGGAGGGAGGGCATATAACAAAATATAAATGCAAAAAGACAATATAGATAGAGACAAAAACAAAATTTTTCTTTATCAATTCATTTTCTCCATTATTTACCTAAATAAAATCCGTCAGATGACGAAACAACGGGTTAATAAAGAAAAGCCGACCTTTTGTTTTTATATATATATATATATATATATATATATAGTCATACGCAGAGTTATATGTTTCGCTGTATCACAGCTCATCAGACGGTTAGACATCTAATTGCTTTTTACCCAGGGTTGAAACCCGACCGAATTGGCGGCAGTCGGCTATTCTACCTCTGAACTATGGGCGCTCGGTAGAAGGAGGCAGACTTTTTGCGTGTATATTAACATTATACATGCCCAATACCTGATATATTGTATCTATCTATCTATCTATCTATCTATCTATCTATCTATCTATCTATACGTGTGTGTGTGTGTGTGCGTGTGTGTGTATATGTGTGTAAGGAGAACGATGTATGAGTCTTAAAATATTGAACAATAGAAAAATTTAACGGGAATATAATTCTTCTTTCATAGATTTTCTCTAATTGCTCTCTCTCTCTCTCTCTCTCTCTCTATATATATATATATATATATATATGTTGTATATATATATATATATAAAACATATGATTCACCAGTCAAATGCCATTATCAAGAATGAGATTGTAGTGATTGCTTTTCGATGAGGGCCAGAGCTTCACACACACACACACACACACACACACACTATTCGACAGTAACTATCCATCAGATAAGGTAGGTGCAGATTTGAACTTGTAGTTCATCGCCAGTCTACTGAATTAAAACTCGTAATAATAAGAGAATAGCAAATATTAACCTTTTTTAAATTGAATTGAAAATATGTGACCTATAAAACTACTATTTCACCTATAGTAATTGCAATTTGGTGTAATAAAAAATGAACAAAAAAGAATATTAAACAATTACTTCGGATACTCTACTGGGTGATGACATGGTACATTTTTGTAATAATAATAATATTAAGAAGAAGAAGAAGAAGAAGAAGAAGAAGAAGAAGAAGAAGGACGAGGAGGAAGAGGAGGAAAAGATCTCCATGATATAATCAGACCCCTAGTAGGTATCTACGCTGACAACACCACCATTTACTTCCGCCTCGTTAAGAAATTTGCCGAAGCTGAAAAAGCTATCAACGCTCATGATCTTAAAAAAGACTGCCACTCAGTGCGTGGACTGGGGTAAGAAATGCCTCGTAAATTTTAATGCTTCCAAAATGAAGCTTCTATCCCTTATCGACCATAGATAATTGCTCTTACCCTCACCATCACCATGGATCAACCTAGTGTCTCTAGAAGCAAAACAACAGCTCTTCGGCCTAACCCTATCAACCAACCTCAAGGGGAATGACTACATTGACTCCATAGCTAGAGCTACTGTTAGGAAGGTCGGCTCAGTGTAGGGATAAGAAGTTTTTTGTCGGAATCCATCTTGCACATGTATAAATCTACCATCCGCCCGTGCATTGGATACTGCAGTCACATCTCGTCAGGTGCCCATGCTATTTATCTGGTGTTTCTTGACAAAATCCAACGGAGAATCTGCAATGTTACTGACCTCAACCTGGTAGGTCAACCCCAGTCAGTTTTGCACCGACATAATGTGGCTTTCTTCTGTCTCTTCTATAAATACGTTTTACAGCTTCTGTTCCGATCAGTTTGGCTCCCTTGTTCCTTCTGTGTTTACCCAAACTACTAGACTAGCGATTAGCTTCCACCCATGTACAGTAAAACCAATCGAATGTAACCGCCACTTCTGCTATATCAGCTTATTTTCTTGCACTTCTCGCCTGTAAAATTCCCTTCCGTATACTTGCTTCCCTGACAGCTACAATCTCCAAGAATTTCAATGCAAGGTCAATTGCCATCTATTATCTCTTTGGCTCAAATCCTTTCCTTGACAACCCTTGTATCATGTTTTTTCTCCCGTTCCACTCTACTCCCATACAGTTCTCTTCATACCAGTGATCCCACCCTACTCTTATCAATTCTCTGACACAGCCTGTAACTGGTTCCTCTTTCTCAACACTCTCCTATTATGTAACCACCTGAGCACCATTGGCAATGCTGCCTTGCTTGGGGTGAAATAATTATTAAAAACAAAATGAACGGTTGATGACGATGAGGTCATCATTTCAGGGTTCCGTAGAATATGCGCGTAGATTAATACGCCTCCTGGTCATAGTGTCTCAGAATATGAGTTAACAAAATGAACCATGATAAAATTGAGGGTATTATTTAAAAGAAAACTGTGTGTATATTACTGGTTAGAGATTGACCCCAAAAGAATAGAAAGTCCTGAAGAATGGCAAAGAAAAAATATCTGTGGGCTACTCTGACACTGACAATGAAAGCTTTAGTGTACAAAGAAACAAATACATTTCTGTTAGACAAATAGAAAAAAATGTTTGCTATCATAGAGCATTCTGATAAAATTAATTGTTATTAAAACTGAAAGCAAATATCGACAAGTACAGTGAGTTAAAGTATGAATATATTTATCATTTTTAAAGTGCTACCAAAGAAAAGATTATAAATTGAACATTAGGAAGTGGTAGAAAGAAAATACATGCAAATATTGAACTGTAATTTTAAAATGAAACTCATTACGGAAGGTAAGATTGGAAGAGAAAGTTAGATTGTAACAGCGAGGTTACTTCAATAATTATTGGATACAGCTTGCTGATAAACAGGAGAAATAAGTAAATATTTTTTTAAGTCGCAATAAATGTCCTGAAAATAAGTTTCTTATTAGCAGCCAATATCCTATGATGTGCGGAAGCGAAATAATATTAATAATAACTGAAAGTTTTGTTGTGACTTGACATAAAATTTTATTTATCCAGTGCATTCTAAAATATATACCATCTGAAAAAATATAATAGTAATAATAATGATAATAATAATAATAATAATGATAATAATAATAATGACATATGAACATCACCCAGCACTAGTTATAGAAATAGAAGATGTCACTATTCTATGGGATTACACTCTCTATATCCAAGGAAAATTGAAGCAAATAGGCCGGATATTATTGTCAAAAATTAAACAGAAAAAACTAGCTTACTAATTGATATGCTTGTCTACCGGATTGTAACATTGCAACCAAGGAATTTGAAAAACGATCAAAATATAATAACCTGGAAATTGAAATTAAAAAAAATGTAAAAATTTGAAACAAGTATACTACAAGTGGTAGTAGATGCGCTTGGAATGATAATAATGGAACAAAACAACACATTAAAATAATCCCAGGAAATCTCAGCTTCAGAGATATGCACAACATTTTCTTGTTAAGTACAGCCCACACTAAAGAGAACTTTATCTATGTAACGTTAATAATGTTATAAGAGATAGAAAAACATGAAATGTTGCCATATCAACACACCACGACTTGCCTTAAGTCTTTCCGCAGAATTAGTAGGTAGTGTGACCATAGCAGAAATTGAATTACGATGAAAATGACATTTTAATAATAACAAAGAGATCCACTTACGGAGATAGAACCTGTAACAATTTTAGGTGACTTTACAATGCACACATACAGAACAAATCTAATCACACAGACATCAGGATCAGAGACTGCAAAAACAAAATTCCGCTTCTTATTGACATGGAATACCCTGCAGATTGTAATGTGTCTTTGAAAATCTTAAAAAAAACTACCAGACTAAAATAACCCTGAAATGAAAATCTAAAAATGTGGCACATGTACACATCAGTAATTTCTGTTGTAGTTGGAGCCCTGGAATTGATTGGAAAATGTCCCAATAGACTTATTGAAGGTATTCGTGGTAGTCCATGTCTCAAAGAAATGCATATTCACAAGTACAAAAGTTTTATCTACGTATAATGAGGGTTTCTTAGAGGGGAGTTAACAAAAGTAATAAGTGGGGAACGTGATGAAGCCATTTTTTGAATTAAGGTTTCTGGTTAGACAGGGTGGAAATGTGTATAGAACAGGAACCAAAGGCAATAATAATAATAATAATAATAATGATAAAAATAATAATAATAGTAATAATAATAATAATAATAATATCTTCCAGCAAAATTGGTAAGTAGTGTGAACATAGCAGAAATCGAATAATGATAGTAATAATAATAATAACAATTATAATAATAATAATAATATCTATAGTAATAATAATTAATGACTATACATAATAATATTTAAAATAATATATATGGTAAAATATATAATATATAATGATCACTCAATCTATAAACGTTACCAGTCATATATATATATATATATATATATATATATATATATCAATAATAATATATGCTTATATAAAAAATGATATATATATATATATATAGATATATAGATATTGTGTGTATTTTGGAGGCATTTTTTCATTAATACAAGTTTCATTGAATAATATAGACAAGTTCTGTCTGTTTATTTTGTGTAAGATCCTTTCGTATGATCTGATTAGCTTGATAGTGTTGTCATGGAAAGACGACAAGAAATCGCAATAATTGTTGATTTTTTATCAAGTCTGAGCTTTAGGCTTACATAAGCCATTATCAAAGGATGAACATGTAATGTTCAGTGAACATAGAACATTTAAATTATTAATAGAGTGGAGTTATACAGAGAAAATTAAACATGTCCATTTTTGTGTCGCACGTGGCAACCTATTGCGGGATATTCTTCTGCCGAGGCAGTCATTCAGTAATGGTTTAGAGCACTCTGGCTATTGGGCGGGTATAATGACAATATACACGCTAAAAAGTCTGCCTTCATCTACCGAACGCCCATAGCTTAGAGGTAGAATCACCGACTGACGCCAATTCGATCGGGTTTCAATCCTGGATTAAAATCAATCGGAGTCTAACCGTACTGATGAGCTGTGATACAGCGAAACAGACCTGTCTGCGGATGACTATATATATGTATTTTATTTTCACAAAGTATATCCTTGAACCTCAATGTTTGAATTATTTATATTTTCTTTACATTGATAAAATGTGTTGTGTACAATCTCCGCACAAAGCTGTTTTTGAAAGAATCGCAGTAAGTTTTTTCCCGGTACATTTCAGATTTTAACCACACCACCACTTATTACAGGTATGACTAAAGTTTTACGGTGCTACATTATTTTGCTTTCAACCTTCTTCCATTAACTTATTTTCTAACTATTTCTCAACAAATACTTTTTTAACACACACACACACACACACACACACACACACACACACATATATATATATATATGTATATATATGGTTAGGTCTTGGAGGGTGTCACAATGCTTTTAGTAAAAATACTTTTTGACTAGCCGCAGATCTCGGACTATGGTCAGAGAAGGAAATATCACTCAGTTAATTGCCATAGTTTTTAAATTCTGTAGAAAACCAAAACAGAACCGAAAAAAATTCTGCAGCAAAAATACGAAGAAGAAAGCCAAAGATAAATTTCTTGAACGGGTAAAACAACGCTAGAATATAAATCTTTTGCATGATTTGATCTTTTGCATGATTTGATCGAAAAATATTTGTTGTCACTTGAAGTTTCTGGTTAAAACTTTTGGACAGCTCGTACTACACAAAGCAAAGGCAAAACATAATAATATTACACAAAGCAAAGGCAAAACATAATAATATTAATAATAATAATAATAATAATAATAATAATAATAATAATAATATGTCAAAAGGGAATTTGAAGCGAATGAAAAAGAGCAAGTAATCCCTAATCCATCTAGTGCGCTGGCAAAGAACATAAAAGAAATCGAAAGTAAATGTAATTGGACAAATGCAGAAACGATGACAAGATAAACCTCTTCATGATCAATATTCGGTCCGGTTCATACAAGCTGATGTAGACCATCCACATACCCATCAGTGGCTGCGTAGTGCAAGATTGAAAACTAAAACTGAAGCAAGATCAATGCTGGCTACCAAGACATTATCAAGCAAACATACCGAAAAACTTGTGTTGAACATAAATGCATGTTCTCTGATGAATTCCCCGAAACAATTGATCATGTTTACACGGTATTAGCATTCACTGAATATAATACTCGTCATCAAAAGATGGTTCAATATCACTACCGGAAAATGTGATACTTTTATTGGAAGTAAACTGTAATAAATTTGTATGACCACCACTCAGATCCAGTTACATACAAAGGATCTGTAACAATTTAACATGATTTTAAAATCCACAAGAACAGAACAAACAAAACTAATCGCCTAGTCATTGTGATCATAGATTACATAAACAAAATGCGCTAATTATTTTCATGTTAGTTCACGCCGATTATGATAGGCATATTGAAGGTGTTCTAGGCAAACCATGCCTTAAAGAAATACAATAAATGCTTCTCAAAAGCACAGTTCATGCTTTACGAGGGTTGTCACCTTTGTAAAAAGTATGTGTTTTTCGTTTGCCTATTTTGCAAAAACGTGCATTGGAAACAGCATGATGCATTTCTGACCTTAAGGTTGTAGCTGAGGCCACAAAAGAATTGAGTATGCAACAGTAATAAAAGATAATGATTTGTTAAAAGCAAAACAGTAGCCAAGAACCAACTATTGCGGCAAAAAATATGAAAATGAAAGCCAAAGATAAAGCACTTGAAAAGATGAAACAGCGCTGGCAAGACAAACCTCTGCATGGCCAATATCCAGTACGTGCCAATAAATCCAATGTTGACAAAGTTAATACTCATCGATGGTTACGTGCATCTGGATTAAAGTCTGAAACTGAAGGATTTATACTTGCAGCACAAGACCAAAGTCTTTTCACGAGAAACTTTCAGGCAAATATTATGCATAATAATATGGATCCAAAATGCAGGTTTTGTGATAAACACCAAGAAACAATAGACCACCTAATCTCAGGCTCTTCTGTGCTTGCCCCAAACGAATATAAAAATCGCCACGATAGAGTTGGGCAATATTTACATTGGGCAATGTGCAAACATTATGGAAAAGCTGTAAACAAACACTGGTATGAACATCATCCAGCACCGGTTACAGAAATAGAAGATGTAACCATTCTATGGGATTACACCATCTACACAGACAGAAAAATTGAAGCAAACAGGCCAGACATTATTGTTAAAAACCAGAAGGAGAAAACTTGTCTATTAATTGATATGGCTTGTCCAGCGGATTGTAACATAGCAATCAAGGAATTTGAAAAACTGTCAAAATATAAAGACCTGGAAATTGAAATAGAAAAAATGTGGAAATTGAAAACAAGAGTTGTGCCAGTGATAGTAGGTGCACTTGGAATGATAAAAAATGGAACAAAACAACACATTGAAAGAATCCCTGGAAACCCCAGCTTAAGAGATATACAAAAAATTGTCTTATTAAGTACAGCCCACACACTAAGGAAAACGTTATCTATGTAATGCTGGGGATGATAGGGAGGATAGAAAAACATGAAATGGAGTCATAACAACACGCCACTACCTGCCTTAGGTCTCCCCGCAGACTTGGTTGGTAGTGAGACCAATGCAGAAATCGAAATATGATGAAAAATGACATAATAATAATAATAATAATAAGTGCCAAAATAGATAAGCTATGTAAGAAAGTTATGCTATTCTACATTTCAGTTTATCAACATATCAATGGTATAATAACTCGTTATTTTAAGTACGCACAGAATAATGGAAACAAGGCGAATGTTACCATGCTTTGTTCTCCGAGAAAATTTTATACCGTTCATCCCTATGCAAAATTATATAAACATATTTACACTTGTCCCACGCAAAGAAAATCAAACACATATATCCAACAATAGGTAGTATGAAAACTTAATAAAACAACTTCTTGTGTATAATATTTTTCAAACGAACCTGAAGCTGCCAGAGATTCTTCTGTGTTTCTGAAGAAGATATGTTTTGAGTTCCAGATTCGAGTGGGCCGGATTTATTTACTATCAAGGATATATGCCTTGTTTTCTTTTCTTGGTTGGGGGTTACCATATCAGAGATATATTATATATATATTTCCCTATTTAAAAAGTGTTAGAATTAAAAGAAGGGGAAAACTAATCCAAACAAAGATGTATGCATTAACATTCGATATGTCTACAATTCTATAATGTGTCAAAATAGGCTATAAGGTTGACCATTATATTCTAAACTGACTCTGATGTTATGACTGCCAAAAGTTTGGTCATCAAGAAAAATCATGCTATGGAAAGACCGTGTGCGTCAACGAAACCCAGACCACATGACAAATGAACGAGAGGATGAGTAAAAACGCGTTAACTTAAGCGAAACTCCAAGTCATATGGAGGAAAGCATATTTGGGATATGGAGGAAGGCAAAAGAGATTTTGGCGATGAAGCACACTAAAAAAATCTGTTTAAGTTACCTACACGCAGATCGCCAAAATCTAACAATATTAAATATGGAACCCTAATAAAAAATATGGCTACTTGGTCCAAATAATTGGCCAAAATTTATAATAGAGACATTAAATCTAACTTGAATAATAAAAGCGAAACCAATGAAAAAAAACAAAAACAATTACTATTCAGAAGCCCCTCTCATGTAATTAGGCATAATTCGAACAATAAAACTGAAACTAATATAAAAGCATAATTTGTTTTCAAAAAGATACCAAAAATCTCCGATAAAAATGTATTGTACCAAACAAAGATCCCAAAAATCGTCAATCATATTCCATCCCACTCAGTGGAAAACCTATTGTCCAGCAGCCCAAGAGCGATATTCCACAAAGGAAGCAAAATAAACAGCGATAAAAACAGAACAGAAAGATCTTAGGACACATATGAAACTGAAAGAAGAAAAATTGATTGGCTTTATTAGACAAAGTGAAAATAAAGGAAAGTCTTTGCATAACCGATGACAAAAAGAAAAACAAAACTAAATGGCAAAACATAAAATCTTTTACTACAAATTAACAACCCACTTTCAACCATCAACTTAAACCTCTAAGCAACTGAAAACAATGAGAAATCCAGTTATACAGTGGTATATAATAGGTACTAAACTCAATTTTAATAAATTATTAATACTGACTACGACCTATCAGTTAGTTAAGTGCCATACGCGAAACACGCTTGGACGATCATGTCTCTTTCGAGACATGACTAACTGGGCAGAAGACTATCCCGCAGTAGGTTGCCATTGATTTCTGCGGTAGATTGGTTGCCAGCCAAGGCTATAAAACCCAATCTGCACTGTTATTTAACCCATAACTGGAAGGAAGACACGGATTAATACCTTTCCCAAGGGTATTTGCGCGTAATTGAATGCAATGATTTCAACTGTAATTTGAACTCGGCTCCCCAATTTCTCGTTCCGAGCCGATATCTACTGCACCACAACATACATAGGCCAGCAATATTACGCCTACACGAAAAGAAAAGAAAACAAAAGTATGGAAATACATGTTTATATAAATAAATTAAGAATACATACTTAAAGTAAAATTACCAACCATACCCATTTATAGTAAAACTGCCAGCAATATCTACTTATAGTATATATTTAGTTCAAATCCTAAAATTGTGTTCAAATATTTCGAACCCGAAAGAACTCTTTCATGTCATTAGTCTATTTAATGTCAGACAATTTCTTTAAAAAATCAAACTGTATACCAAACTATAACTTCAATTGATTTATTACATAAAAGCATAAATCATAATTTCTGGTATTTTTGTCCACACAAAAATGTATATTCACAAAAGTGAATATCATTTACCACGTATTCGACTGTGAAAACAGAATAACATTAATTATATATTCATTACTTCAAAGACCCCAAGAATTTTTCGGCATTAAATAATTTACATGAGGTCGATATGTCGTTAAACAAATAAAATACTATCTAAAAATATACACGAAAATGCGAACTTGCTGTCGCCACTAATAAGCTGACCACCCGAGACCTTCTAATCAACTGGAACATGAACACCTACATTAAAAAGGGCTTTGTCTCCGGAGTACAATAATTACCTGACTCTTCCAGCAGTACGCTACTTTTACAAGAAGCCGATCAAACCAAAATGGAGTTTTGCTACCATATTTGGTTTTGACATACTCAGTCCTCTCTTGCCTGTTTAAATGGGTTCAAGCGAACTTCTAGTGGATAATTATCCGACAAATCCTTTTGCCACAGTCGAAACGCTGTGTCTCTCGCTGCTCTATCACTAATTTCATGGCATGCGTTTTAACGATTTACATACGTTGGTAGCATCAAACCTGACATTTACACCTGGGACCTGCCACGCTACGTACGAAATGGGAATCATCCTCATTCGCTTCTTATTACTATAAAATGAAGCATGGGTGCGTGAATAAAACGTTAGCCTTTTCATTACGAAGCCCAGGTTCGAAACTCACTATAGTCGAATCTCGCCATTGTTTATTATCTTATCGGTCTGGAGGAGGGGATCTTAGCAAGAGGCACCTTTGGAAAGTGTCTAAAAACCATACTAAGTTTTGACGCAAGCCTTGTAAGAGAAATTGGGTAGACGGTGGCTTGGAAGAAGCCTTGTGCCTTGGTTAGCAATCTTCCTTGGTATGGTGTCTCGTATATAAAAAAGCACCATGATGTCCAACCACAGCACAAGAGTCTGACGATGATTTACAAGTAAATTCTGTTTGGACAGCGTCTTCCCAAGAACACCTGCCCCGAGGAACAAATTCCTGACACTTCGCAACAGTCTTGATCTCTTCAAGTCTAGGATTAATCGTTTTCTTTCATGCAAAGTAACTTCACTTATTGTCGTATCATACGTTCATCCAAAACCACAAGATAACCCTCTTTGAGTGGCTGATTAAACTTGTATTGAGTAAAAATCATTAAAATCTAAGGCACCCAAAGGGGCATCATAGACAAGCACTTCAAGGGTATTCCTAACATTGTGCACACTGAGTTATCAACAACATATATGTATACCTCCAAACGATCACACTCACACATCTGGATATATACTCAAACCTGGTTGCAACTGATATCACTTTATGACTTGTAAAACACACTTACTTCTTTACTTAATTGCTGTCATTATTGTTATTAAAGTTTATTCGAATAATTCGATAATCCTTGGCATGATGATAAACTACATACGGCAGTATACAGCTGAACAAGTGATTAGAGCTTTTAGAAGAGTGGAACTATCATTAATTTGCTGTTGTTTTCCGATTCAAACAGTTATTGTCCTTGCTATGGTAAAATCGTGAATTCCAAAATTAAAATAATATACTATGAATGTATAATAATATATTTTTATAGTAAAAGTACTAACAATACCTCTCATTGTAAAATTACTAACACCAAACTTAACTTGTAGCTAAATTCATCTAATTGCGTTCAAAATATACCTATTCGAAGCAATTACGTTGTGTTCAAAATATATAGATTTCGACATTAAATAAAACATGCAGGTTGATATTCCGTTAAAAAACCAACCGAACCTAATGTTAAAAGTTTGTTATGTATTTTCTCGTTTTTAAAACAACAGTGAGGTTTGGTGCAACATAAGTTTCCTCCTACTTTAAGTGGGGTTAGCAATTAACTTCTTACCGTCAAAAACAAGGCCAGCGACAATCAGCAATCCCCGCCGAAGTTGCTGTATATTCTCAACTCTATATTCTCATATATACATCTAATTTTATTCCTTTATCTCTCCTCAGTTAAATACCTTAACATAAATGTGTGACTTATTTGCTTATATAACCCATAGAGCTAAACTGGCGGGAGTTTATCTCCAAGCAGAACAACCCCAGCAAAAGGGGTAATTAAAATACCTTCGTCACTGACAGAAAGTAGCCCCAATGAAAAAAAAAAAGTCGCAGAAAGTTATCTGCTGTTTTGCTACATAGATAAGCGAGTATCAAGAGATCAATATTTTGGCTTGATATGTAGTGATCGTAATTTTACAAAGACAAATATTTTGACTTGATTTGGCTAACTCAAGAAAATCTTTAATTTGTCGACACGGAACCAGAGAGGTCTAATACGATACAGTGCTGATTGCAGACACGGGAATGAAACTACAAGACCCCCTCCTACAGAACGTAGCTGATGTTGACTGACTAAAAAGGACTACAAATAAACTTCCAGAAAACCGAATGCATGATCATCATCAAAAAGAGCAAACATAAATGCATGTAGGGGATATTGAAATCAAGCAGGTACAAAAATTTAAATACCTGGGAAGTGTTCTAACAGAAGAAGAAAAGTGCGACACAGAGATCCGAAGGGAAATTGACATGGCGAAGGGCGCTTTCCCGAAGATGAGAAAAGTATTAAGAGACAAAAAATTTCACTAGAAACAAAGAAGAGAGTACTGAATTGCTATGTGATGTCAGTTCTTTAATATGGCAGTGAATGTTGTAGAATATCATGAAGGAAAAACCTGAAGAAGCTGAAATGTGGTTCTACAGAAGGATGCTGTGGATGTCATGGACTGAGCATGTGAGCAGTGATGAGGTGTCGAAAAAGATGGAAACGAAAAGGAAATTAATATTGTGCATCAGGAATAAACAACTGAAGTTCCTGGGACATATAATGAGGAAGGAGGGATTGAAGGACATGATATTAACAGGCCAGATAGAGGGAAAACAAGACAAAGGAAAGCAGCGGATAACATATTTGAAGAGCCTGAGCAGATTGATGACAGAACGGGAAAAGGAAAAGGCACATAGAAGAAGAAGAAGAAGAAGAAGAAGAAGAAGAAGAAGAAGAAGAAGAAGAAGAAGAAGAAGAAGAAGAAGAAGTGATCGATAGTGGATGATATGAGTGAAAGATATCTGCAAACTAAATAGCTATATACTGCGATTACTGGTAGGTGTTGCTGCCACTTGAACTGAATCGTATTTACATTGTGTAGGAAGAAACAATTGATTACCAGCATAACTAATAAATCCAGTTCTTCAAGACGACAAAGAAGAAAAAATCCCTTATCTAAATGTTCCTTCTGTGCCAAAATATCAGGCAAAAATGCGAAAGTGCAATTTTTCAACGCTAATGTCTCAACCCCGCTTGACTTGCAGCAATCGTTACTAGAAAGTGACGTTTCTGGCATGATTGTGGAACCAACCGCTTGTTTTGAAGACAGTCAGTGTATCGCTTCTCGTACGAAACGATCAAATCACGGAAGAAACCGATCATTAGTCGAACAGCGATTTGCGCCCTGTTACGGTAGGTTTCTCTCTCCTCTTGTTTCCAGAAACTTCAGTGTTTGTTGTGCAGATAATTGCAGGCTTTTCTGAAAGGAGTTCAACCCACTTTTGTCTATATACATTGTTCTCGTTCGTGAACTTCTATATTATAAATCCTACTCTTTCCCGTTACGTATGCACAATTAGATTGTCAGGGATGTCCCCGAAGATCGTGAATTGAGACTATTGTCCAATCAAGTCCCTTAGGAATCTCTTCGGAACTAATGACATATTCCGGTCATTTGTTTGTCTATTGACTTTTTCACGAGTTTTGATTCCCTTCCCCTGTAGCAATTCTTCTATTTTTATTATCTTTCTATTGATTCATACGAAACATTTTTTTATTTCATATAGAAATATCTTCATAATTTGACGGAGAGTTCGATAAATTCTTTTAATATTTACGCTATTCCAGGATGATAAAATTTTAATACCGTCGTTGCCATTATTACTACAACAACTAATACTACTTGTCCTGGGCATGACGATAAACTACACCCGGCAACCCCTTCTTAATTTCAGTTGATCTCAGGCCAACCCTAACTTTTCGTCATAGTATCTGTTGGACCGCTAGATATGGATAAATAGTTAACAACCAAAATGGGATCAAAACACTCTTTTAGTATAAAAATAGATTTTTATAGTAAAAATACAAATACATTTCTAAAAATAATAATTATAATAATTATCAGCAATACACGCCAAAAAACATGAAAAAACTCTTTACAAAAATACGTCAATAAAATCTGATCTAAAAATTGAAATCTAACAAAGAATACATGTTCTGTTCATAGGAACCTATCCTGAAACATCTTCAGCACCCCGACGTAATAGTTAGAAAGCTTTTCTTGCTAGAACCTATTACAACTGAGTAGTGAGTTCGATTCTCACTGGGTATTCTATACTGTCGGCCTTGCGTAACATCTTAACGGCGCTTAGAAAATCAGTCAGTCAGTTAAGTACCATACGTGAAACACGCTTCGGCGATAATATCTCGAAAGAGACATGACTGACTGGGCAGAAGGTTATCACGCAGTAGGTTGCCATTGCTTTCTGCGGTAGACTGGTTGCCAGCTAAGGCTATAGAACCCAATCTGTCCTGTTATTTAGCCCATAACTGGAAGGAAGAGACGGATCAATACCTTTCCCAAGGGTATTTTAGCGTAAGTGAATGCAATGAATTCAACTGGAATTCGAACTCGGCTCCCCGATTTCTCGTTCCGAGCCGATATCCACTGCACCACAACGCACATCAATTATCCTAAAAAATCTAGCCGGCATTTAGTAACCCGTTGAGTTTGATAAAAGAAAATAAACTAATACTTCTATTATTAAAATTATTATTACTGTTAATATTATTATTAGTATTCCTATTACTATATTATCATTATTACTTTTTTTTTTTGGACATTGGGATCGCTAACCCTTTCAGGTTTCCCTTCATTCGCGCCATTTTCTTTTATTTGCATCCAAATTTCGTTTCTTCCCAAACATTTAATTCTTGATTACTTCCCCATTTTTTTTTGTTTTTTGTTTTTTGCATTTCAATGATTTCTTCTTTATTTCTTTTTCCCCCCGTCCATTAACGCGCTTGTCTACCTCTGGCTTTGTTTTGATCGTCTTATATATTAATAATATAAAAATCTTCACAAATGACCTGGTTATTTTCTAAAGCATATCTAGTTGGAAATGACAGGAGAAAATCAAGTGTGATAAGTTGTAAAGTGCGTTAGTTCCCTGCCTGCGATGTTGTTTCAAAAAATAATTTAGTGCACTTGGCTTTAGTATAAAACTCAGACTTAAAAGAACGATGGATGAAAATTTGAAAACTCTACACAGCCACTACTCACTAAAACATTTACCGTCTTAACGACTGATTTTATTATTGTTTACTTAATGCAAAGCGTAAGAGACGCTCAAAAAAAGAAGTTTACTTAATCAATTTGTAAGGGCAGACAGTACTTGAAGTAAGAACCGCATTCTATAATGGTATGAGGGACAGATAAAAATTGACCGTCCACCTGTAGAAGTCATATTAGAGTTATTAGAAGTTTGTCATACAATGCATAAATTCTTAGAAAGATGTCTGACTCAGACTTCCCCCTTCTTCTTCTTCTTCTTCTTCATGTGCCGTGTCCCTTCAGGACGTAGGCGATCATAGACTTCCACTTGGCTCTGTCTCTTGTCGTTCTCAAATTTTTTTCTCTTGCTATCTCTTCAATGCCCCACTACTTCAACCATTTGATTGGACCTAACAAGACATATCGGATATTGTTGAGATTATTGCCGCCAATGATGAATCCTGACAAGACTTTTGTTTCTCTCATAATTGCTGCGCTGTAAAGGTTGAAAATATTTGATGAAAAAACAGATATTTTTCTTACACCTCTTTCTATTTTTGCGTACCTGCTGAGTTTACACCTCTTTCTATTTTTGCGTACCTGCTGAGTTTACACCTCTTTCTATTTTTGCGTACCTGCTGAGTTTACACCTCTTTCTATTTTTGCGTACCTGCTGAGTTTACACCCCTTTCTATTTTTGCGTACCTGCTGAGTTTACACCTCTTTCTATTTTTGCGTACCTGCTGAGTTTACACCCCTTTCTATTTTTGCGTACCTGCTGAGTTTACACCCCTTTCTATTTTTGCGTACCTGCTGAGTTTACACCCCTTTCTATTTTTGCGTACCTGCTGAGTTTACACCCCTTTCTATTTTTGCGTACCTGCTGAGCTTACACCCCTTTCTATTTTTGCGTACCTGCTGAGTTTACCTTCTATCCGTACACAAACGGTTTGCTGCCAATATAATTTCGTGATTATCCAAACGGCTTTTCCGAAAATGTCGAGGTTGTCGAGCATCTCTATGTCGTACTTGAACTCCCCACTTACCAATGAAATAAGAAGGGAATGGCTGGTCCTAGATGAATAGCTCTGGAAAATCCAAAGAATATAGATGTTCAACTAAATCTAAATTAATCTTTTATTTATTTTGTTCGAAACTGTCCAGCTGTATACAACTGCCCACTCAGATCTATAATGAAATAATGGTATCTAATAAACAAACCTTTAAACCTTCACGGCGACCATTCCTCTTCAAACCTCGTGGATGTACGCTACTGAATCATAAACAAGAAATGTACTTTTTCTTCTTCATGTGCCGTGTCCCTCTCAGAACGTAAGCAATTATGGACTTCCACTTGGCTCTGTCTAATGTCGCTCTCAATAATTTTTCTCTTGGTATCTCTTCTAATCTCCGCTCTGCCATCCATTTGCTCAGACCTAACAAGTAACAACTACCTTCCCCTGTCTCTTCCTTCATTAGCCGACCTGTGAGTATCAATTTCTCCTGGCCCTCCTTCTTCATTACGTGTTCCGAGAACATCATTTGTCTCTTTCTGGTATTTAGTATCAGTTTTCTTCTCCTCATCATCCTTTCCAACATCTCATCGTTGCACACAAGTTCCGTCCATGGTATTCTCAGTATCCTTCTGTAAAACCGCATTTCTGCTGTCTCAAGCCTCTTCTTCATATTTGATGAGATCACCCAGCATTCACTTCCATACAGTTGGTTGCTTTAACAGAAGAAACAACTATAATGGATAGCAAATATAACTTGAATAAAATACTAAAATAATCAAGATGTTGACATTTCACATTATGTTGGACAAATAGTTAAGAAGAAAACCTCTATAATTACTAGAGCTACTGGACTTGAGACATCTATTTTCTTCCTGAAAACATTTTTTAAGAGAAAGATTTTATAAATTTCAACGGACAGTATCTTTGGCACTTAGATCAATGAATGCCACATGTATAAGGAAAAGTCCAGTTTTGCCATTACACTTATCAGAAAAATTACAGAGAATCACGGTTAAGTTTTGTGGTACTCGTGATCGGGAAGTCTTAAGTAGCACTGAAATGTACTAAATAAAAATAAGAACTACCCAGTTCCAAGACATGAGATATCCTAAGACATGAGCAGTGAAATATGAAGAGTCTACACCTTTTGATTAAATACATAGTTCAGTTCAGATTTCTCTGTAGATTGTCCAGATTGCTACACACCTGTGGCAGGCTGAACATTGTACCAGCAACAACGAAACGATGAGGACAATATTCCGAATATAAACAAGGTTTTAAATACAAAATAATGCTTGGAATATTGGAAAATGTTTAAATCATCAGTGAATATTGATAATATTCGATGTTCTCTGATGGAAAACCAGTTTATAATGACCGCCGTTTAAGGTTTAAATATTATATAATTTAGACGGTAACATTCGGATTAAACAGGTTTAATTAAATAGAACGAACAATAGGCTAATATTGAGATCTGAATCATTTTATCCTGCTTTAAGAAAAAGTGTTTAATGTCATGTATAATCTTGTAAAGTTATTGAAGAAAATTAGATTATGTTCTGAATGGTTTGAACGTTTTATCATGAAAGGAATTTTGCGAGTCAAGAACTGATCAATACAAAACTCTTCTCAAAAACAGATAAATTGTAAATTAATCCTGGATCTACTTGCTATGAGAATGAAATAGATTTTAGCTTCACGTATTAAGAATGACACTTCAAAAGCGTATCAACATCGAGACGGAACTAAATTTCATTGTGCTGCCTTATTTTGATGTAAATGCATCAAAGTTTTATAAACATTTATACATTGGACTATCAGAGAATTGTTGTATTGTACACGGGGATCTGACGAAAATTATTTCCTGTATCGTACTTTAAGACCATACTCTTGTTTCAATACTATGTCCGATTGGTACTATAAACACAAATTGTCAGCTGATGTCAAAAACGACCTTACCTTCAGCTGATCGCAAAACCGTGACAAAGGCTGGCTTGATTAATTGAACGCCTCAAAAACTAAACTGCTTTACAGTAATAATCTGATAGACAACTTGCTGCCTTTTATCAGCATGGCTGATGCTAACATTGAGGAGATTGATTCGCTGCGCCTTCTCGGGCTAATGTTCTCAGCTGACATGAAGCGGAAAGACTATATTAAACCCCCTGCTAGGTCACCTGCTAAGAGAGTTGTGTTTCCTCTTCTTGAATCATATGCACTTCTATTTCATATTATCTGGTTCTCACGCTCTATATTTAGAGATCTTTGAAAAAATTAAATCAGCAATGTTATTGATACAGCCATTTTTCCGCCCTTTGCCTTTTCTAAGAATATTTCTTCACCCTGGAATCTAGACTTTTTAAATTTAAGCTCATTACTAAACGGGGTGAGGTATCACCAATTTACAATTGAGTTAGCTAAATATATCCTAAGTTCTATGATGACAGTTTTCTCGCGAATCTTACTTATCTTATTTATCTTTCATCCATCGTTCTCTTCCGGCTCGACGCTGTCCAGCCAACTACAATCTCCAAGATTTAAATGCATTGTCAATCGTTATCTACTCTGTGCAGTTGTGGCGAAAACCTCGTCGCTAAGTTGTTGTGGCCTTCTTAGGTCCCGGAAGTAAGACACGGAAACAAGAAAGTAGTTTCAAACAGTATATTAGAATAACAGGACAAGATATACAATGAGTGTTAATAATCAGCAAAATAAAAATGTAAGTCTGAACGGTATAGTTACGCTGCGTCTTGATTCTCCCCTAGACTGTCTTCTGACTGTCTCACAGCTGCGTCTTAGCTGTTTCACGGAAGTCCCATAGGAAGTATTATATTGACGGAGGAAGAGTCCATTCCTATAGGTAGGGCGCCATAACAACTATCCTCTTGCTTACTCATCTTTTCTTCTTACTCCTTACAAAAATAGCTAATTTTTAATTTTCTACGCCAGTAATACACTGTGTCTTGGTGATTTTATTTTTGTTTTTTCTTGAACTGAAATCGATTTCAAAAATTACATTTACAAAGAGATTGCTAATAAAAAGTTAAATGTCGTGGTGTAAGTAATATATGCTGTTTGATTTTATTATCAAAAGATAAACAATTTCCTTATAAGACAGTAACATAAGTATACGACATAAATATTTTGCAAAAGTAGTAGTTTTTCTTTTTTTCTGGTGTAGCCAATGAATGTTTCTTTCTTTCTCATCAAAAGCAACAAAATCACTCATATAACAAGAAAATTACGATACTGTTATGTATGAAATAAGTTTCGATACCGACACGTGTGTTGGAACACAAATATCCAGGCATCAACCGTAACCTATTGAATGGATTGTGCGACTGGGATCAGGTGACCATAAATATTTATATATAAAACACTCAACCAGTATTCAGACAGTGTTGTAGTATTGTGGCATTCTGTGTATTTTGTCAATACTGTATTCAGTGTTCATTGATTTGCATCATTCCGGTTTTACGTCATTAAGAGATTGTATCTGAGTGAATTACTCGAGAGAATTATTCTAAGAGCATTATTGTGTATTATTCGGAGGATTCATTAGTATGTTGTCTTTATGCGAAGATACCGAAATATTATAACTCGCAAATAGCAAGTTACCAAAATTTCACTTCGGATTAACATTACTAAAGCCATTGTCATAGAAGCGGCGGTAAAAATATCGTTCACGCTAACGTTATAAAAGATACAACATTAAGATATTCTAAAGTAATAATCTCCCTTTATTTTTTAGGTAGCGACTTATTTCTTTGCAACCATTTTTATAACACAGAGAAAGACGATATATTAATGAGATACAACCTGGGACTAGCTCTACTGTCTGCGACTTGCCTTGTCCCCGCCAAAAGAGAGCTCGTATTTGTTTAGTGTGTAAAGCTATTGCAGCTAAAATTAAGGAAAAACAACAAAACACTTTCCGCTCCGACGTAATCCATCCTCGGCCAGATAATGTAAAAGAATGTGGAGGGACTTGCATTGCAATTTTATACACTAAAAATATGCAATGCATTATGGGATAACAGGAAGACGCAAATGGATTATGGGTACATGGACAGATATAAAATCAACGAATTTTCCCAGTGAGGGGGAGAAAAAAAACGAACGTTCACAGTTGGTGGCTGAAATTTATGTTAGTGAGATTTTGAGAAAGAGTTCAAGAAGGAAAGACTTGATTGGAATACTAGTTGGGAGAACCACAATTCAGTCGCTGGTTGCTGTTTTAAGTTTATTTTGCCACAGTATAGTAAAGACGAAAGAAAGAGCAAAAACCGTCAATCACGAAATGACAAACAAAATAGAGTCTGTAAATTCGTGCATACTTCTCCGTTAAGAACAGAATCATTTGAAAATAAATGAATCAATATATTTTAACCAACGGATCACGTTTCTACCAACAAGAAAAATCATTATAGTTGATCCCTATAATACTTTTCAAGTAAAGTTTCTAGGACAAGCCAGTAAAGAGAAGCAGACAGATACAGGCGACATCATTTCACAATAACGGCTTTAAAGAAACCCCCTTATTCATTCACCAGTTTTCTCACCAAGCTACGTGAAGCTTATACTTTTCTTCACCAGCTTATGTGACACGTACATAACCAAGCAACATGACATTTAAACTCTACCACCTCGATCTAAGTGACTCTAACACTCTTCCTCACCAAGCTACGTCTATTTACACTCTTCCTCATCACGCTACATAACATTTGTACTCTTCGGTATTACGTCTATTTACACTCTTCCTCACGAAGCTACATAACACTTACACATTCCTGCCCATGTTCTTCTTTGACTTTTTTCATCACACATATACGTAAAGAAATCACATGAGCAAATAGAGTGAGCAAATACTTAATCATTCACACAGAATCAACGTCGAGCCATGTCAGTATCGAGATGCATGACAGATTCGCTATACCAGGTGCTGTTCGCTTGATGTTGCAGGCGGTGTAATAAACAATGGCTCAGAATTCTTAAACAGAGAGCCAACTTCCACTTCTCATTGGGTTCATTGTATTCACTTACACACAAATATCTTTGGGAAAGATATGGATACACCTCTTATCCCCCAGGTATAGGTATAATTAATAACTCTTTTATCGTGACAACCTTATTTTTTACGAAAACAGTTCTAAAAATCTGAAATATTTTCTGACTTTAAATAACCTGTAAAAGGTTGAAAGACCGTAGAAATTGAATGAACCAATCGACATAAAAATAAATATTTCAAAACAATCACTAATATTCAGTTTGTTATTTCAGAGATGAGTAACTGTCACTGTACATGTATTATTTCGAACTACTTTTCTCATCTTTCTTAATATAGATCTTATTTCATAGACTTTTAGACTAAGTACCATCTGGTCTTCATCATGTGTCCATTGATTATCTGATATAGAATATTTGTCGATTATTGTGTTATATTTATTCCTATGATATCAGCTATTGTTCGTTTTTGTCGAATCGGTGTATCACAACCAGACCCAGGGATTCAACACACAACTTTTAGATGAAAGCAAATGTATAATCAACTATTGTTCTCATCTTGGATGATACAGACGTTATAAAAACATAACGTTTCAACCAAGTACTCGCTGGTCATCATCATGTGTTTATTGATAGTCTGATAAGAAATATATATTGATTACTGTGATATTTTATTCCTGTGGTGTCAGATATTGATTGTTTTTGCGGAAGAGGTGCATCGCTACCAGATCCAAGGATTGAACCCACGATCAGTCAGTCAGTTAAATGCCATACGTGATTGACGCTTGGGCGATCATATCTCGAAAACGACATGACTGACTGGGGAGAAATTATCCTGCAGTAGGTTGCCATTACTTTCTGCGGTAGACGGGTGCCAGGGAAGGTTATAGAACACAATCTGTTAAGTCATAACTAGGGGGAAGAAACGGATTAATACCTTTCCCAAAGTGAATTTGCGCGTAGGTGAACGCAAGGAATTCAATTGGAATTCGAACTCGGCTCCCCGATTTCTCGTTCCGTGCCGATATCCACTTCACCACAACGGATTTCCACAACTAGACGATAGGAAATGTATAATCAACATGTATATCCGCTGCCCTACCGAATAATATTATACAGGTGTTTTTGAGGTCTTATATTCAATGTCAGGCAGTTTTTGACATTTAGTTATGATGATGTTTCCGTACAGCTTTTTGATAGTGTATTTCATTTCAGATTTGAGTAACTGTCATTATATTTGCATTTACTTGCATTATTTCGAAATGTCTTTCTCATCTTAGTTGCTATAAACATAATTTTTCATCAATAAAATCATATCTTATTTAACTACTATATCTTCTCCAATTACTGTAACTCCATATTCGTGACTGAAATATTCCCATTAAATAAATACTTGTTCCTAATCATAATGCAATGTCAGCGTATTTCCACTGAATGACTACATTAGATTTAAACTCACATATTTGACACAACATATCATTTAACTTAGACTTCGCTAATTAATACTGGTCAGTGTGTTTGCGCATCTGCTAGTCGCCTTATTCAAAGACAGACTTTATATTGTCGTGTGTGATATCTAAATGATTAACCTGTTACTACTAGGGTTGGTGTTTATATATATCTTTCCTCGCACTTCCCGCATGTGGAACTCGCTTCCTTATTCTTGCTTTCCTGACGGCTACAACCTCCAGGAATTCAAATGCAAGGTCAATACTCATCTCTTAACCACTTGACCCTAGTTATTTTCTTACCACCCTATATATTCTTTCCTTTCTCTCCACCTCTGCAACTGTCTTCACAACTGTATTCCCTCCCTTCTCTTGCTCTTTTCTAAATAGTTTGTCCTTCTCTTCACTCTCTCCTGTCTAGTGCTTTTACTCTTATGTAGCCCTCTGCACATCAGTGGCGTTACCGACATGCTCGGGGTGATATGATTAAAAATAAATAAACATACACACACACACACACACACACACACACATATATATATATATATATATATATATATATATATATATATATATTAAAAGTAGTACAAAATAATGGGTTAGCAGTCCACTGTAGCGATTTACTTTTTTAAGAGTGATTGATACATTATATTATTGTCTGCTATATCTAAGAGACTAACCTGCTACTACTAGGGCTGGTGTTTAATCCTGGCTAAAAAGCAATCAGATGCCTAAAGGTACTGATGAGCTGTGATACAGCGAAACAGATCTTTGGCACTGACCTGTTCTTCTCACATCACTTTCTGTATAAACTATAAACCGGTTTTCTGGCGCTGTTTGAAGACTTCAACGTTCTTTAACGACAGCTATCACATTTCAAATGATACGGAAAAAGTATGTATTTTATATATTTTCTTAAAGATCGTTTTAATTGCAGGTCTGGTAAATATATAAGCAATTGTCAATTGTCAATTTTATATATGTCCTTTCTTTTATGCTCTTAAAATCACGAACTGTGACAGGAATTTTGAAAGGTTGTGCCACAGCACGAGAAAGGCAAAAGATTTTTCACCAAATTAGAAATTTGATATCGAGTAAATCTACATGCAAAGTTAAACTATTGCGAAATAATATATACATGTTCTCTCATCACATCACTACGCTAATTTAAACATCTAAACATCTATCTCAGGTTGTAAGTAGATTATCTTGGTGTTAACGTGTTTAGTGCCGGTAATAATTATTAATAAGTACTAATAAAACTGTGCCATGATAAATATACTGATGTCTGCGTATGTGAATGTAAGTGTTTGTCAGAATTGGTATATTACAAATATGCGCTAGACAACTCAATTACGCCATCTAAAAGATAAGAATTTTGATTTATTTTATTAAAATATAAATTTCTTTGCGATTTACTTTATTGAAACTAATTAAAAACAAAAACCTGATTTATATTTTACATAATGCATTTTCAAATGATTTTTGAAAAAAAATATTGACTAAAATTGTCGCAGTCCTAAGCAGTGCCGGTGCAAAATCGGTGATGTTTCGACGGCGGTACGGAGTTGTTCTTTCATGGTAGCAAATACTTTTTCTCGAGAGGGAATGAGTGTTGTATGGTCGCTGTGGAACCATTCTTAGTTCTTGTTCCTCAGAACAAAGTATCGTCTGGACCCGATTCACAGAGGTCATGTTAAGAAAGCGTAAGTTCACTTTCCTTTCAAAAAATGTTTTTCCTTTATTATGCTCAGCCATATTTGTTTCTGTATTATTATTCCTAGTCTATGTTCTACCATACATTTACAAAAGACCAGCAAGTATATGTTTCCCGGTCTTTTTTAGTCGTCGAATACAAATAGATATGTCCTTTCATGTTGCATATACTGGAAGGCTGTAGCATATCGTGACTTTTCAAAAATTCTTACCCTTTATAATGCTAAGAAACATTTCTTTCCATATTATTATTCCCAGTCTATGTGATGTCTTACATTTAGCAAAACCGACAAGTATATATGTTTCCAACTCAATTTGAATCCTCAATATACTATCAGGTATATATACGTCCAACTTCTCTCTTGCTTTTAATGTCGTGCGAGTGTCAAAATCTCCAATCCCTTTTTCTTCGTAATGTATACAAGAAATTTACACTGTCTATGTTTTTTGTTTGTGTGTTTTATATAAAAAAATTATTCTTTATTGAGATATTCGTTGTGCTGCAGTGGATATCTACTCGGAACGAGAAATCGGAGAGCCGAGTTCGAATTTCTCTCAAATTTGTTGCATACGTTTACGCGCAAATGCCATTCAGAATGTTAGTAATCAGTCGATTTTCCATCTAGTTCTAGGTTGAATAGCAATAAAGATTGGGTTTCTTTAGCCTACAGAAAGTAATGGCAACTTTCTACGGGAAAATTTTCTTATTCAGGGCATGATCGTTTACAGGTATGGCGCTAAACTGACCGATCCTTTTTTGCTTCCATTTTTCCAAAAATCTTTTATTATATACGTTCCCTTGTGCCTCACTGCAGTATCATCAGAATCCTTCTTGTGATTCGCCGAAAAAACTCTCTTGCTTAAAAATGTTTTATTCTCTGTAGTATGATAGACAAGCTTAGTATTTTTCAAATAATGAAAAAATTCAGCATAAAGAAAAAGTGTATCTATGTGCTTTGGTAAATTAAACCGAAGCAAAATTTTTGGTAAATGTTCGGACTAAAGATAAAAATGTTTGTAATATATTCGACTAATTCTGTACTTTAGATCGTTCAGTGTTGATCCGATGGAAAACAAGCATCGACTGATGCAAGACTATGTCACTCATAATACACTTACTTTTTCTTGAACAAATAAAGTGAAATAGCTTTTCATGTTTATAATAGGCAACGTCAAATTTTGCAATAAAATAAAATTACTAATACCACAGAACATTTTTCATGACGTTCTTATAAGCATAGAATTAACATGACATGTGAAAATTTACTCGTTCAAACAGACAGGCAAGAAGGTCCCATCCTTTTATAGTTTGACCAAACAAATGCAGGCGACAATTCTACTCCAGCAGCTTCTTTCCTAGCTCTTCCCGCCTGTGGAAGTCTTTTCTATATACTTGCTTTCCTGATGGTTACGACCTCCAGGAATTTAAATGTAATGTCAGATCTCATCTGTTATCTGTTCCCACTGAAATTACATCACACACACACACACACACACACACACACACACACACACACACACACACACACACACATATATATATATATATATATATATATATATATATATAATATGAGTAATGGTTACTAATGGAAGTAGTTTTTATGGTTAGATATTCACTTTAAAAATGCTCAATACAAAGTAGGCCAAAATATATGGTAATTATTATTATTGTAATAATAATTGCATACTGCAATTTGATAGTTGTAAGGTCTCGGTGCTAAAATACCATGGTCAGGCAGAAAAATGGCTTCAATATATTGTGCAATGTATAGATAAGATATTTTTATTTTTAATAAATAAATAATTAATAAATAAAATTGAAGGAATAAAAATCAGGTCACACAATGAGAAAAGTATTAAGTGAATTGTTAAGTAACAAGGTTTTAAAGATCGGTGTAGGTAAGATTCGCTAGTTAAACGATAGTGTAGCAAATGTTTGAACGTGGGAATCCAGACCTGTCAAATTTTAAACCGGAAGAAAACAAAAAGATAAGGTAGAAAAATAAATAGAAAAAAAGAAAAGGAAAATAGAAAAAGAAAAATTAAAGAAGAGAGAAGACGACTTTAGATAATAGAAAAATAAAAACAAAAATAATAGAGAAAATTTACAACTAGCAAAAAATATGAATAATGGTTTGAAATATTAAAATATTAATTGTATATACTTAAGGGGATTTGTTTATAAGTACAAATAAAATTATAATTTAAAAAATGATTGAATTTTATTATATGGATCTTTTCTTGAAAATAAGTAAACATATCCCATGCAAAGATTTAAATTTTCTTCATTTAGTTAATATTTTGAGTTGTATTTGCATCTTTCAATTGCTCGTAGTATTTTGAGAGAGAAGTAGAATTTCTATTTGCCTTATTATTGAAAGGTATGTTATGCTGATAAAATCGAAACATAAACTTATTCTAAATATATCCGATACAATATTGGATAATATTAGGATTTTCATTGGTAGTGATAGTAGCTTGGTATACAATGGAATATGTTCGGCATTTATTTTGCTAGGGATATGACAGTTAGATGAATTTGTGTCATTATCCTTATTTATGGTACGTTGTTTATAATTAATATTAAAATGTAGCTTTAGAATTTTATTATTGTGTTTTTATTATTATATCGAGATTATCCGTGCAGCCATAGCTAAGTTTTAGTGTACTATTATCAAAAATTTTGCTGAGTGGATTGTTATTTGGGAAGTGATTTTGAACTACACTAAAACATTTATTCCTTAAATAGTACTAACCATGGTGAAGTGGTGGTGTATACCAAATTATTTTCTTATTTTGATTATGTTTGGCACTATGATTGATTTGTTTATGGTATTTCATATGCTTGCAATTAATATACTTGCAATTATGGCCGTAGTTTTTTATGAGTGCATTATAGTAAAGGATATGTAGATAGAGTTATTATTAATTCTGTGTTCAATTGCATGTGGTATATGTTCAATAATGGATGGGGGGGTCGTTTGATTTAGAATGATATGACTAACATTATGCTATACATAGTGTGAGTACTATTAACTAAGTCAAGTGTAACATCTATAAAGTCAACATTTTCTGTTAGTGCTTTCTATTAATTTAAGATTAAATTTCTTCAGTATTCTATGTATGTATTTACGGATTCTATATACATTTGAGTTAGGGGAGTTATGAATAATCTTGAGACCATCGTTTTTGTACAATACAATATGATTGGCTGTGAGATTGTACTAAGTAAAACTCCTACAATGTTTGATGATTCTGCTGAATGGGCAATCGGAATTTATCCCTTATCGTTATTATGGTTCAGGACAGATTGTTTTGCAATTAAAATTACAAAATAGATTAAGCACATTTTATTGGCTGATGAAGCTGTTTTAGCACCGAAACTATATAGCTAGCAATTTGCAGAATGAAATTAATGTAATAATAATAACAATTACCGTATATATGTCTATATATATATATGTATATAATGAATTAACCTAGAATGTCATCATAAAATTTACCAACAA
The DNA here is from genome assembly GCA_037127315.1 of Ascarosepion bandense. Lineage (NCBI taxonomy): Eukaryota > Metazoa > Mollusca > Cephalopoda > Sepiida > Sepiidae > Ascarosepion > Ascarosepion bandense. The sequence goes on along the minus strand of JBBBDQ010001823.1, from coordinate 1,943,165 downwards.
AATTAATTTAATGTACACACATATATATATATATATATATATATATTTGTGTGTGTTATTATTGTTATTATTACTATTATTATTATGAGTAGTAGTATTACTAATGTCATCATCTATTTGAAATAAATGTAACATTTTCATTTATTAAATAAAACCGTCCAATATAATAAGAGTTAAAGTAATAAAATAGCGCATTAATAATAAAATCTATTAACTCTTTTGAATTTATACATATATATATATATATATATATATATATATATATATATATATATATAATTTCTATAATTCCTGATAGATATATAAATACATATATATATATGCATTGAATTTCTACAATTTCTTACATAAATATATAATTTCTTTATATATATATATATATGTGTGTGTATGCATGTATATATATACATATATATATATACATATGTGTGTGTGTGTGTGTGTGTGTGTGTGTGTGTGTGTGTGTGTGTGTGTGTGTGTGTGTGTGTGTAAAATATGCTATATATTGCAAAAATGATGCAACCTCAAAAGGAAAGCCTGACATTGAGTGATGAGATTATATCGTTGGAAATTGCAAAGTAGTTGAACAGAGGTCACAGATCAATCAAAAACAAAATTGAAAATATTGGCAAGATACGAACAAAGAATAAAATTAAGAATATCGTACAATATAATTGCCAAAATGTAAAAAGAATAAAAAAGCAGGAAAATTGCCATTGATAAACAAAAACTATGTTGAAGAAGCTGTTTTAGCAAATGTAAAGTGAGATAAAATATATAGCCTATTAAGACAACTATTATTAAGTACGTTACCCAACAAGTTATGGAAATTTTTACAGGAAAACTTATTTCCCAACAGTTCTTTTAGTAATTAATGTCGGGCTATATTAGATAAACCAGATCGCTTCTATTCATCATAAAAATAGCCAACGACCTAGACCAGGGGGTTTTGAAGCGAAACAAAAGTTTGTGAATGTTCATATAGAAATCTCAGCAAACATATTAGAAACAGGAGGGTTTCACTTGAAACAAAGAACATTGCATTCAACTATTATATAATATCAATGTTACATGATAGTGTATACTGGAAGATTTACTTACAAATGAAGAGAAAACTTAGGCCGCGGATTTTTTATTCCTTGTTATTTTTGAAATTTTTATTTATTTATTTTTTTTTTGGCAGAAATATGTCGAAAATATAGACTCAGTATAGGTATAATGAGGAGATTTTGGTAAAGAATTGAAACAAAAACTACCATTGTTTTTATCGAATAAGAACGAAGCAGCCTACATTTTAGGATGGACGATGAATATAAAAATAGGAGAAAATGACACTCACAGGTTTTGAAGACAAAACATAAAAAATAGCGGTTAAACCACTTTTTAATTTCTTTAAGTGGATGACAGAACTAAGATGGGTATAGTAAAAGATAACTACTACTAAAAACTACAAAAGATAAGCATTTATCAAGAGCCTGATCGCCCACATAGTAAAGAGACAAGGTACACAGAAGATTATAATAAGTTTAATAAAAAGTCCTTTCAGACTGATGATGTTAAGATAAATATAAATAATTTTTCAACAAGGTGGATTTTCTTTTTAATCGTATAAAATAGATTACGCCCCTGGAATTTAATTTAGAAGTATATTCCGGTCGATGATACATCACATTTTTCATGGCTGAATATTGCCCACACTCATTCCATTACCAAAAATGTTAGTGGTTCCAAGACAACAAATTAATTACATGCTCCAAATCTTTCAAAATATCAGTACAATAAGACTTGTCGCCCATATTTCAGAGATGTATGATTGGAGAATCCGGTAACCCTTTGAAGCCGTAGAGACATCATGTTTACCGTAGTGGTGGCGGCAGAGATTGGTAAACTGACGGGGTCAGCAGAGCTCTCTTCACGTTGTTTTTTCATAATCTGATTTTATCTTAAGACCGGTTGTCAGCTATGACCTTAAGAGAATCCAGTTTGCCATGCTCTGTTTTAATCAATTTACTCCAAGAAAGGCTATAATGCAATTAAAACTTGAAAGGTTACTTAGAATGAAAGAAAACGAAAATATTTTTAAGGAACTAGGAACCCAATCTCAAAGAGAAAAGAAGGGATAAAACTATAATTTTGTTCAGAAGTTGTGAGAATCGGACAATAGATAGACCTATCTACTCCTATTTAAAAGGAATTATATAAAATGTTATTTCAGTCATTTTTTGGAGACGTTAGAAGTATAGAGTTGAAGTATAGTATAGAAAGATCCAGAATTCTAAAGAGTGTTAAACCTTATTCTGTATATTAAGTGCATTAATTTGAAGTGAACGAAACCAAATTTAGTGTGAAGATAGAACTTGGCATGACTTATTGGTGTCTGTGTTGATAACAATTACACTAAGTGCCTTCCTCAGCAATGTATACTAAAATGAATATATAAGCAAATATCAATAAAATATTCTAAAAAATAACGTTAAAATCGAAACAGTTTAACATTTAGTAAAATACATATTTGAACGTCATAGGGAAATTATAGAATATTGACACTCACCTATTTTAAATTTCAAGCACATCAGGAATATGGGATATTTTGTAAATCCAATATATGTATAGGGCTTATATACACTAAATGACAACTTAATTAAGCTGATTTAAATGAATGATCTTTTAAGCAAATTTGAGTTCGACCACTTGAATTTCTGAAATGAAGGCTCATTTGATCTGATAATTTTCCCACTTATCTATTGTCAAGTACCTGTTTAAAATTGCGTAAATAACCTTATTTCCCATATAAGTGTATGAAATGAAATTTAATGGGTGGATATAAGCATGTTAAATACCTATAATCCATTACATTTGCTTAAAAGATCATTCACTTAAATCAGCTTAATTAAGTTGCCATTTAGTGTATATTAGCCCCATACATATATTGGATTTACAAAATATCCCATATTGTAAAGTATATAAATCTACTGAGGTGGGAATTTGGATGTGATATAATTGTTAGCAAGCTTGTATCGCTAGAATCATAATAATTGAAAATTGTGTTCGAATCACACCCCCATACTTTCGGCCTTGTACTACATCTGCGCTTAGAAATTCACTATATATCCAGTTAGAAAAATCAAATATCGAAAACATAGCGAGGTTCAGAAAGCACTGCCTGGGGGCCCATGAATCAAGTCGTGGTAGTGGTGTTGGAGGTAAATATTATTCTTGGTTTACAGCGGAACCAGCAAAAAATGATTTCAATGCCGCAGCCTAGCTACGGTTTTTGGTCACGTGTCTCAATTTATGACAACGCTGGCCAGGTCCTCGTGTTGGCATTCTTCCAACAGGACAACGCTCCGTGCCTCAAAACAAAAGTAGTAATGGATTAGTTCTTGGAAAGCAGCGTTGGGATTTCTGTGTTGAAGTCATCTCCTTGATGACGAGATCTCTCTGGGGAGGAACGGGAAAATCGAACCCCGGATGTCCAGGCAAGCAATCATAATTTGTCGTATGCAAGGAAAACCGCATGGACGTACATATCAAAAGATTGCTTCCAGAATATTGTCGAATACACGCTAACAAAAGCTGATGACTGAACTTTGGAATTTATTCATGAATAAAAAATTATCTTGCACTTAATATTAAAACATACGCTCATATAGCAAGTTAATATTTTTAAAATATCAAACATTATAACCTGAAGCTCATATTATTTGTTTTCTAGATAAATACGTAATGACATGGAAATGTTATCAGTATTGCTTTCTTAAAGTGATTATTAATATACATAATAAATTTGGTTTTACACAAACTAATGAATATTTCAGAAACCTTGAGAAAATTTTTATACTATTATTTTCTTTTGTTTTCGAATAAATAGTGCTATTGTATCACTATTGTAAAAATGAATCAATTTCTTTAAGTTTATATGCCCGCTCATGGGTTAGTCAGGTTTCAGTTCACCCTAAGAAAAATGATAGTGCGACTAAGAGGCAAGAGTCTACTGCAATTGAAAGATAATGGAAATAAATTAGAACGAACTGGAAACAAACCATTACAAAAGGAACAAGGGATACACCCATACTCCTGTTCAAACGGACGAGTAGGTGCTTGAACGAGGCGATAGTCGAATCTATCTATTTTTATTGAAAAGAAAAAATAGTAAATAAAATTTCAGAGTTCAGGTAGAGACTTTAACATTTGACGTAGATTTTAGAAGAAAACGGATTTAAACTCCTAAACAGTGAACAAGGAATATACCTCTACTCCTATTCAATGGATAAACTAGGAATGTGAACCGGACGGTAGTGGAACATATCTATTCCAATTGAGAAGAAAAACAAAAATATTTACTAATTACTCTTGTTCAAAAATCGGGATTCAGAAATCGGTTAGACTGTCTTGTAGGGAATAAGTTATTTTCTACTCTACAGTCTGTTTACCCCCTGCTCCGAAATTGCAAGCCAAACGCTACTCCATCGCTGTTTCTGAGGCAAACGTTCATATAAACTCCACTGTGTAATTCCACTATTTCATATTTGCAATGTTTTATATCACCTTGTTTCATCTACTCTTTTGAAATTATGCAATTTAAATCAATGTTTGTTTTTAAATTAAATCTTTGGATCTCATTTAAAATTATAAAATATATATATTTTTCAAATTAACTCTATGGAACTCTTTTGAACTTTAAACAGAAATTTGGTTAACTTGCCTTGCAAAAACTCTGAACGAAAAATTATCAAAACCATGAAGTTATTCACATTTTGTAAGTGCTGATAATCTTCGAGGTACTTACAAGAATTTTTTACAATTTAAAAAGTATCTGCTTTTGACTTGTTTATCGGGATTAGCACGAATCGAGATCCCTTACTTAGAAATAGTGCATCCGAACCAACCCGATCGGAGTGCAATAGAAAGGCTTCATTCTGGGATAATTTATTGTGAATTTTAGTAAATATAAATTCGTTTTATTTTGAGGTGAATTAATATTTTGGAGTGACTTAAAAACAAAAGGTCACAACATTTTCAGGGTACTCCTGCTCCGTGGAACAAACCCCCGCGTTGATGCTTCCCTAAACGCTACAACCTAAACCTCTTCAAATCAGCAATCTCCTATATCCCCATCATCTTTACTTCTTTCTACTTTATCTTACATTAATACCACAAAATTCATTCAATAACCACTTAGATGAAATGGCTCTTGAGCCTTCAGATAAATTTTAGTACAAAATAGCTCTATTTTTAAGATCGAAAAGCCCAAAATACAGATAGCACAATCAACAGCGAATGTTTGAAAACTCCAATAATAAATTGTCAGACTGAAATAATCATTTCCTGAATTTTTTTTCTTAAAATTGTGTGCAGGATTTAATTCTCAAATGTTTCTACTTCCTTCTTCTTATCCCTTCCGTTCCCAATCTGTTTTTAAAACCACAAAACATATTTGAATGGAGCAAACAATGAAATAGAAGAACAATACACAGATCCTCAAATAAATAAATAAATTACCCAAGGTGTTGATGACAACCTTATTTCTTCATATGGCGTGGCTATTTATTAAAAACAGATGCTATTAAATTTGATATTTTTAGTGGATTTATTGCGCGTTCTGTCAGACCAAAATAATTGCAAAGAGATAAAATAATTAAGAATAAATTGTAAGAAAACCTGAACGTCTCGATAACGTAGAAATACACGGAAAAGAGAAAGCAAAAAGAATGTATTTTCTTGAGGATAGAGGGAAAAGTATGAAACAGAAGACATTTTTAAAAATTAGGTATAATAATTTTTTTTATTGAAATCAAACTAAAGGAAATGAAAGAGAACTGTAGATATTTTAAAGAAATAATATCTTTTTTTTTTGTCAAAGTTATTCTAATAGTGAAACAGAATATAGATGTTGAGGATCACTAAAGACCTAGCAAACTAAAGTTAAAACGTTAGAACTTAGGATTTTAAGTGAATTTTAGTAATTGTGAAATTAAAAGAAAACTATCTTCTTCTTCGTCTCCGTGCCTTGTACTTTCAAAACAAAAGCGATCATGTTTTCCAAGTCTCCCTATCCCTATTGGCTCTTTGCTTTATTTTTTCTGTAAGACCATGCAACTCCTGCTCGGTAGTCCACTGCTCAAGCCGTTCAGATATGTTATCCGCTGCTTTTCCCTGTCTCATTTTCCCTCTATCTGGCCTGTTAGTATCAGGTTCTCCAGCCGTCGTTTCTCATTGCATGTCTCAGGAACTTTAGTGGTCTCTACCTGATGCTAAGTATCAATTTCCTTTTTGTTTTCATTATTTCTAAGACCTCATCATTGTTCATATGTTCGGTTCATTATATTCGCAGTATCGTTCTCTAGAACCACATTTCAGTTGCTTCGAGTTTTTCTTTCATCTTTGAAAATATTGTACAGCATTCACTGCCATATTGAAGAACGGACATCACATAGCAATCCAGTACTGTATCTTTGTTTCTAGCGTAAGTTTCCTGTCTCTTAATACTTTACTTAGCTTCTGTAATACTTCCTTCCCTATGCCAATTTGCCTTCAGAAATCTGTTTCGCACTTTCTGTCTTCTATTAAGTATTTAAATTTTTGTACCTGTTTTATTTAAGTATACCCTACCTGTATTTGGCATTTTAGGCTGCTCTTTTTGCTGATAACCATGCATTTGGTTTTCTTGCATTTTATTTGTAGTCCTTGTTTGTCACTCTCTTTAGCTACTTTAACTAGTTTTAAAATCTATCTTCTCAATTCGAGGATATTTTCGTAGTGCTGAACAAAGTTTAAGCTGAAGATCTCCCAAACTGTAATGAACTAAGGAAAAATCGGTAACACAGTGATTCCCAATCATTGGGCACGCATCAATGTCGAGACAGAATACGATAGCAGGTGAGGCGAAATGAAAAAGACAATTTTAAATTTTATTGGGAATTACTAGGAATTGCATGCAGTAATCCTCGTATAAATAGATACAAATAATTGTTGAACGATTTTATCATCGTAGTAGTTTTACATAAGATCAAGTATTAATAATAAATTATAATAATTGGTGTCCAAAAATAAGAGAAGAGACTTATCAATGATAATGTTCTGACTTCGAATCCACAGTTATCTCCCTTTAAATAATACTCTTTTCTAAATGTACTTTTTATCACATGAAGTTTGTTGAGGCGCGAGGAAATTTTCTTTCAGAAAATGTGGTGCAGAAAAAATAGTTTACCCACTGCTGTAGCAATAATGTTTTAAATGTTTTTTTCAGTTCTTGATTTGAAAGCGAACTATAGTATTATAATAAAATAATATTTGTATTGCAAGGGTAATGTAAAAAAAAAAAAACTTTTTATCTCTTAAATGGATATTAGTATTGATTGGTCGGGAAAGCTCATGCCAATTTTAAGGGAAAATAAAAAACAAAACATTATACCATCAATTATTTATTCAGCTAAATAAAAACCATTTTGTTGCACAAACTTTCTCCATTCTTCTTTTAACCTAAAGATTACGATCTTCTAGATTTCAGTGGTTCTTCGGCAAAGAATTCATTAATGTGTTTTTTTTATGTCAGCCAAAGAATTCATTAACGTGTTTTATATGTCGTCCAAAGAATTAAAATTTTTATCACTTAAATTATTTTGTCGGTTCTCTGTGCAGGGCCCAGAATTTCTTTCCCGTCTGAGTCCATCCTGCACATATATAAATCTACCATTCGCCACTGTATTGAATACTGCTGCCACACCTGGTCGGATGCCCCTACTATTCTCCTCGGGGTTCTTGACAAAATACAACGGAGAATCTGTAATGTGATCGATACCTGGCTGCAGTCACTCTCTCACCGGCGTAATGTGGCTTCCCTGTGCCTCTTCTATAAATACTTTCACGGCTTCTGCTCTGATAAACTTAGATCACTAGTGCCCTCTAGGGATGAATTTGCACGAGATACTGGATTAGCAACTAGGTCCCACTCTTACAATAAAACAGATAAAATATAACCGCAATTTCTGCTCTACAGCTTCTTTTCTAGCACTTTCCGCTGTGGAATTTCCTTCCATATATTTGCTTCACCGACAGCTACAATCTCCAGGAATTTAAATGTAAGGGTCAGTAGACACCTCTTATCACACTAACTCGCATCCATTCTGTCAAACACTCTTCCCATCTACCCAAACCCCATTCTCGGTATCCTCATCTGTCTATCACCCTCCTTCCGACATTTCCTATAACTAACGACTCTTTCTCATCACCTTCCTTTATGTAACACCCTGCGCAATAGTGGCAGTGCTTGGGGTGAAATGATAAAAAAAGGACCCGAATAAATAGAAAACTGAGGGAGAAATATTTGCTGAACATGGCGGATGGGGTAATATATCTCTGCCAAGAATAAACAAGTTTTTTATGGGTCGCGAAAGAAGCGTCAAATTTCGTATTAAACACATAGCAAGCAATCACATCCTTCTTCGGTAAATCTGGGTGTTTTTCTTGAATTGCTACCTTTATTTGCAAGCAATACTTTCTGAATCAACTGACTGGTTACTTAGCAGAATAGTATAAGAATTCTTTCCAATCCTACCAGATGCAAAGCATAACTTTCTTAGAAATTTCGGGGGTTGCTATAGTTGGTTCATGTCGTTTACCCCTCCATCATGTTTAGTGAAAATTATTTTAAACGACACATTTCACATACATCATCAAAACTTGCTTAAAATGTGCATTTTCACTGCGTTTATACAGGAAAATCACAGCTCGAAATGCATTCGAAAAGATCATTTTCACTTAGATTGTGTGGTGCCAAAACACCATCGTGATTTGAGCACCCAAGCTTCTCTAAGCGCTCATGAATGGTTGGTTTGATATATTTAGTGTTTCTATCAATATCTGTATTGTGTAATGTGGGATATTCTCTAATAATGTTTTGATTTTCTCTTCATCAACAGTGAAAGGTATGCCTAAACATTCTTCATCATTAAGACTTCAATCACCAATTTTAAACTTAGCGAAGATCTTCCGTGTAGTTCTCTCAGCAAAAACATCTTCACCGTAAACAGCGCATATCTTTTTTGTTGCTTCGGAAGCATTTTTACCTTTACGATAACAAGTGTCTAAAATTTACCTAAAGTTTTTCTAGTTTCATAGTTATGCATAATTGGCACGAATACAGTAGTGTTAAATTTTCTTTCTCAAGAGATATTTTCAGGTGTGCTCTGCTCGAAAAATATTATATCTGTCGATAAATTGGACGTGTTCTAACGTGTTGGAAGATGAACGATTAAAATCGACACGAACTTTCTGGACGACCCAATAATGATAAATATTCAGCCGCAGTTACCTAACTTATCAAATAATGCAAACCTCCAGCCATGTACTTTTTTTACCGAACTTACACAATACCCAATATTCGAAGTATTCTTCTTCTTATGTGTTTTCATTCGATAGTGAATTCTGCAAATATTTTCTTGTTACTCAAACCACATTTCTTGTTTATTACTTATTTAATTTTTCTCAGATCTCTTTCATGACATACTTAAATTCATATATTTTCTCGATTTTATTTTACTAATGTTTACAATTTCATTTTGATTGTTCCGTTCAGCGTTTTTGCTACTAACTACGTAGCCCTTTGGTTGTAATATCTATGTTCTTCAATTTTCAGTTAACTTAATTTTTCCGGATGAAGCTCAAAAGAAACTGACATGAAACGTAACCTACTGACGCAATCAAGCTAATTAAATAACAGTCCTTCAAAAAATAATATCAAATTTACATTAAAAAAATATTTAACGAATTGTAAAATAATGACATAATTTATCCAACTCCTCATTTCGTCAATTAACCCGCCGTCTTGTGTCAGTTTAGTAGGGATTTAACAGAGTAAATGGCGACTATTTAATAGAATAATGGCGACTATTATCCGATACATGGACATTATATTCTGTCTACGATACGTAAAAGACTACTGCTGCTTTTTCAAGTGGTTGTTTATACAACCACATGTATTACAAATTACGGCCGAGAAAAATCCTAGATCAACTCACTGATGCACCCACCTTCTTTGATGGTCTGATTTGATATTAGATGTCAATATCCCATCATACTAAACTTCTGTGAATTGCAAATAATACATCATTCTAGTACTAATTTAGGCGTAGAGTTTCAGTTTCATTTCGCAGTTTGAAATTTTCTGATTATTTTCATGTTGTTTAGAGTGAAAATCTCTATAATGTTTTCAAATTGAAATTCGAATCAAATTCTTCTAGAGAGTTACACAAAAACTCTAATAATTTCCATAAAATGCAAACAGGATTATGTTAATAAAAGATAACACACTAACAGCAGTAGCAGTACTATTAAGAATTTTTTTTCAGATTGTTGACAACACTGAAAACATTGAAGTCAAGCAGTGTTTAACTTGGTTAGTAATTAGATGGGAGACTACTTTGGAACACTAGTCAGTGTAGGGAATATGTTTCGGTTTTGAATAATACTTAAGTAACAGATAAACTGTAAAAAAAAGAGATCAAGCAATCAAAAATTTCCGACAGTCGGAAAATTGATAAAGCCGATATGCCACGTCAGGACCAGTATCATTGCAGATTCTTGTTTAGATTTTATCAACAATGTCTAAATATGTAGCAAATGTTCAAGACCATTTTTGAAATCAGCAGGAAAAATAACACCTGTCAAATTTTCATTAATACATGATTTAAGAATTTAAGGTAGGGACGTTTACAAATAAAAATAAGAAAAAAACAGGTAAAACAATCTAAAATGAATATCTTTGGTGGGTATTTAAATTAAAGAAAGACGAAAAGTAAACCGGAATTTTAAGGTTTGTATAATCTTAGATAAACGAAAATAAATCATGTATTCGTTTAGTTGAATAGCTCGGAAACCTCGATTTGCCCAGGTCAGTAATACACTAAAAGGAGCCAAACCCTTAAAGTTAATTTAGCCATCTGCCGAAAGAAAGCGAAATCTTAAGCAGAAAATTCATGACCTTGGGACCTTAATGCAAATGTCTCGCCTGGGCTGAGCCAAGATACGTAAACCTCTGACCCAGTGAATAAAGTTGGCCAAGCTTACATAACACTTCACTTCTACTTTAACCCATCAGTTTCCTTCCCGACTATGCAAATTGTCTCCTCTAATCGATAGAAAAATGTCTGCAGTGATTGTGGAAAGCAAATGAAAAGAATCCAAGTTTATTTTCTTGAAAACAAAGCAAAAATATGTTATCAAATTTTTCTATTTTCTGGCGACTACAGCAGTGCTTTTTATAAATAAATACCTACCAGGAGGCGACTGGAAACAAAAGAGTCGACTGACAGCAAACTATTATCAAGAATAAAACACATTCTTTTAGTCCTGCCAGCAACAAACATTTTAAATCAGAATTCACATATGTCGGGAAATGACTTGAATTGAAGCATCCGGTAAGTAAATACTTCTCAGGTTAAAGTTTTACGCTGATATGAAGTAGAAATATATTTATTCTTTGGTTTTTAATAATATTTTTTTAATATTAAATATTATATTTAATATTTTGTTTTTTAAATCAAATTTTAGTCTTCAAATATTTTTCAACGATAGTGAATCATTTTCTATGTTTTCTGTGAAAAAAATTAGTTTACGGTTTCTTGCTAGATATTTTGTCTTGCCAGAAATTATCTTATAGATTTATATGTTTACCATTTGTTCTACTATTGTATATTGCCATCACTTTTGATTGGTTGCTTCAGCTACCTATTTAAAGCTAGGCGATAAAACAAAAGAAAAAGCATTTGCAATGTTATTGATCTTAACATGTCATCGTGGCTTCAGTAATTTTCCAACTCCCATTACGTAGCATTCCTGTGACTTCTATATAAATACTTTCATGGTAATTGTTCAGGTCAGTTTTTTTATCTTACCTGCACTAACGGTCATAACTATTAGTCGACAACAGTTTAAAAAATATTTTATACTATTTTTAGTATTTTTTTAATCATTTCACCCCGAGCAAGGCAAAAATGCCACTGATGAGCTGGGGGCTACATAACTGTAAAAAGATTAATTAGAAAAAAGTGAGGAGTACAAACTAGTTAGAAAGGAGCAATAGAAAGCTGAGAATGCAGGTGCGATTACAGATATATAGGTGGAGAGAAAGGGAAGGATATAGGGGGGGAGAGCTAGAGTCCAGTGGTTAAGAGATGAGTATTGACATTGCATTTAAATTTCTGGAGGTTGTAGCCGTCAGGAAAGCAAGAATATGGGAGCGAGTTCCACAGGCGGGAAGTGCGAGAGAAGAAGCTGAATGAGTAGAATTGAAGTTTGCATTTAGCTAACCTAACTGTGAATGGGTGAGACCCAGTTGCCAATTTGGTTGCACGAGTAAACACCTGTTGAGGAGGTACCAGTGATTTAAGTTCGTCCGAGCAGAAGCCATGAAAGTATTTATAGAACAGAAAAGGGGAGGCCACATTTCGACGATGCGGAAGTGGCTGCAGTGGAGCCGCCAGATCAGTACCTATCACATTACATACTCTCCTTTGGAGCCTGTCGAGAACACCGAGGAGAACGGCAGGGGCGCTTGACCACAAATGGCAGCAGTACTCTGTGCAAGGACGGATGGTTGACTTGTATATATGCAGGATGGATTCAGGCGGAAAAAAACATCCTGTATCGGTATAGTGACCCAAACTTCTTAGCAGTAGATTTAACTATGGAATCAATATAGTGGTTCCATTTGAGGTCTGAGGAGAGGGTAAGGCCGTGGAGGCGTAGTGTGTTGCTCTCTGGGAGAATCGCTATTTATTGCCAAGTGGATAATTCTAAATGAAAATAGGATGGGTTTTTGTTATTATTACTTTGCAAAATTTTACAAGGCAGATAGGAAGCCTTTGCTTCAGCCAGCCAATAAGAACAAGAGACTAACATGAAAAAGACAGTACAAACACTGGACAGAACAGTTCATTTGATGTACATGTTATTGTGTAGTGTTAACAACATAACCATTCTATTTTCATTTAGAATTACCAGCTTGGCAATAAATACTAAAAATAGTATGAAATACATCATACTTTAATCTGGGGTGGCTTAATAAATATGGCCGGTAGTGTAGATTTACGAGTGTGGTACGAGTTTAAATGTGGTACTAGTGTCGCAGCTACATTTCATCATCTCACAGTTGAAATGACTAGAATTAACTTTCAGTACTATACCAACAAAGTCATCTCTCTAACTTGTTGCGTGCGGAACCATAATTTGGTTTCTTACTTTCCAGTCAAGTTTAATTATCAAAAAATTAAATGCAAAGACAATCTTTATATCTGTCATCTTGATTCCTGTTTTTATTGCTCTCACTCTCTCTCTTTCTCTCTCTAACTCTGTCTCTCTCTCTGTCTCTCTCTCTATCTTTATCTATATCTATATCTATCGATCTATCTATATTATAATACTGTTCTATTTTTCTGACAGTCAGTAACCCCATTGTATCTTAGTGACCTTATTTCCCTGCTTTGGCTGAAATGATTAAAATATTTCGCCTCATCTAATAAGGAAATGTTTGTTCAGTCCGAGCCCCATCCGAATCCGAATTTGTATATGGAATATTAAATTGACTTTGTTTTTGTTTCGTTATGTTTTCTTTGGTTTGGATTAACATGGTTAAATTTTAAATTAAGATTCTGATGAATAAAGATTCCCAGGGGTAATTTACTGGAAATACTGCAAAAACAATATTTTTTAAGAGAGTAAAACAAGAAATGCATTTTCGTCATTGGAATTCTATCAACACAAGCAATAACAATAGACTACCAACTATGCTTGGGTTTTATAGATTAAGACAAGATACGGAAGGAAGTTAAGTTTTTGCAGATTGAAAAAGAAAAATCTTTGAGAGTTTTGGAGATTAACAAAGATGGCCGACCGGGAAGCATGCTCCAGGATTGAACAGTGGTCAGTTATCAAGTTTTATCAAGTTGATGCTGAAGAGTGCAAACCAGTTGAAATTCATAGAAGAATGTCAAATGTGTATGGTGCCACACGTTTCAGCCAAAAGATTTCTACAAGTAGGCTAAATTGTTTAAAGAAGGACGGAGCTGTGTTTTGGATGAAGCCTACAGAAGTGAGGTTTCCTGTGGTGATGGAATCAGTCATTGACCTCATTCAGTCTGACAGAAGGGTGACAGTGGATGACAATATAAGGACTTTGATCCTATCTGCTGGAACAGCACACAAAACTGTCCAAGATGACCTTGCAGCGGACATCAGTCACATGGAGTCGTCTTGCATCAAGACAACGCAACGCCTCACACAACAGCCAAAACGGTGCAGACCATCAACAAGCTTGGCTGGGAACTGCTCCCTCATCACCCTTACAGCCCAGACCTTTACCCTTCAGACTTTCACCTGTTTGGTCCCTTAAAAGCATTCATGAAAGGTACAGTGTTTGAAAGTGACGATGGAGTCAAAAGTGCTGTGAGCGATTGGCTGAGACATCAGTCCAAAGATTTTTACGCTGAGGGGATACGGAAGCTTGTGCAAAGATGGGGAAAGTGTGTGACACTGCTGAGCGTCTACGTTGAAAAATTAATAAAAAAGAGTAAGCTTCTATCTATATTAGGGGTCATTATACCGAAAACTTCACCTTATTTATTGAATCACCCTTGTATATGATAACATCATTAACATTATTATTATCATTATCATCGTCATAGACAGCTAAGTTCCTGGAACATTCATTGAGGAAATAGAAGCTGATACTAACAGGCCAGATAGAGGGGAAAATAGACAGGGGAAAGCAGCGGCCAACATATTTGAAGGGCCTGAGCAGGTGAATGACAGAACGGGGGTTGCGTGATGTACCAGGAGAAATCGTGCTAAGAGCTATAAGTGATAGAGACGTGGAGAACCATGATCGCCTACGTCCTGAAAAGACAAGACACCAAGAAAGAGAAAAAGAAGAAGAAAATAATTTTCATGACTGGGTTTAGTGATTCGGTTGATGAGAAACTGAGCACCTCTCTAGTTTATTTCACATATCTGGCTTGAATGTCATAGAGGTATTCATTCGGGCGTAGCGTGTCTTCAGCAAGTAATCGTGGCGGAAGATTCAACATAAAACGTCATTCATTGTTCTTCAAATTGACGACACTCCTTTGTTGTGGCCATCATATTTAATCAATACGACCTGGGCATTAACTTCAATCTATCAACACAACCAACTAACGATGCCGTATTAGTACCACACTGGCTAGAAACGAACTGCAATTAGACACGATAGTGAAAACTTGAGCATAACATGTTGATCTATATAGAAAAACGATATTTGGAGAAAAAACGACAAGATAATGAGTCACACACACACATATATACACACACACATATAAATATATATATATATATATATATATAAGTAAATTAACATAGTGATCCAACAAATCTACCAAGGTTTCACCTAAATGGATCTTCAGGGAAAGTAACTAATTCTGCTCTGCTTACCCATTGAGCGCTTTTTTGTTATTGATTACTCGTCTCGTTATTTTTTTCTTTGGGCTACGTACTGGCTCAGTCCAAATCACTTTGACTTTTGTTCATGTGCTTAGCACTTTCTTTTTTTACAACCATTTTTCCCTCCACGTATATGCGAGGAAGGTTTTTCGAAACGAGTATAGTGATAAGGTTGCACATATATATATATATATATATATATATATATATATATATTAAAAAAAGAAGTGCATATTGTTAAAATCACAAAAACCAGATCGTATTAATATTAATTTTATGAATATTAAAAATGATACAGGTGCAGAGCTAGATGTAAATAGTATTATCTATTTTACAGAGCAATATATATATATATATATATCTTTAAAAATAGTAGACGTCATTTTGTTTTTCCCAAACCCGAGGAACCTTTCAGCCAACACTTGTCAAGGGTTTCGTTGGCACAAATTTACAAAGGTACAAATTTACAAATTTACAAAGGTAAAGAAGAGGACAAGACCAAAAAGGGGAATACTTGCAATACTGGGAGAAGATGGAATTCGTTTAAAAATAAATTTATTGAAAAATATTAAAATGGGAGGGGGGTGTAAACATATAAATTCCACAAGAGTGAAATAAAAAAGAAAAATGTTACACTCAAACTCGCCAGTAATTGCAAGGAGCGCAGGAACTGCTCTTTCTGCCTGCACAAGGTCGGCTGCTGGATTTTGAGGCAAATGACCTCCAAAACACGTAAATGGTATGCCAATCGAGCACAGTGCAGGACAGAAAACCAATTGTCCTCATAAGAGGAGGCACAAGCTTGACTATCCAGCAGGTGTTGGCCAATTGCTGAATCCAACACAGCTTTAGTTGTTCTTATATTCCTATGAGAATTGCCTAAACGTATATTCGCGGGGACATGCTGCGCAACCCGCGTCTCCAACCTCAGATTGGTTCGTCCTATATATGCTGCATCGCAACAGCACTTAAATTTGTACACAACAGAACTTTTACGAAAATAGGACAACCGCAACTGCACTGAAAAATAACCCGACGAAATACTAGCCGAAACTTTGTCAGTAACAGTGAGACATTTTCAAGCCAGGGTAATTTAAGATACAAAGAACAGCGACTTGGCCCTTCAAGTTTTGGTTCTTTAAACCGTTTAATCTTACGAGCAATAACCCGTTTTACCAAATTAATGGGGTACCCATTCCCTTCAAAAATATCTTGCAAGCGTGTTAATTCGCTGGCCAAGCATTCAGGAGAACAAATATTAAGGGCACGTGAACCAAAGTTTCTATTAGGCCAATTTTACGGGACTTAGGAACAAAAGAGTTCCAATTAGTATACAGACCGGTAAAAGTCGGTTTACGAAATACTGAAGTCACGAAAACCTCGTCCCGTCGCTGAACATAGACATCTAAAAATGGAAGACCCCCATCCTTCTCTGTCTCCATAGTAAACTGAAGAGATGGATGTAAAGAGTTTAACTGAAGTAAAAAAATTTCAGCTTCGGATGTGTTATTAAATAACGCGAAGGTGTCATCAACATAATGTCGATAAATAAGTGGCTCATTAACCTTCTCAAATAACACATGTTCATAATATCCTACAAAGATATTAGAAAGAACAGGACCCAAAGGACTCCCCATAGTGACCCCGTCTATCTGTGCATACATTGTCCCGTTAAAACTAAATTCGACTCCCTCAGTAGCCAACCGCATACACTCTAAGAAAATTTCTTCAGGAATAATTGCAGGGCCGAAATTACCTCTATATAACATGTCAGCACAAATGTTTATAACGTCATTTAATGGAACATTTGTGTATAAACTGACAATGTTAAAAGAGACAATAAACGTATCTCTTGAGGAAAATTCTAAATTTCTAACGAAATTAGAAAAACTGAAAGAGTCGAGGACATTATATGTAGACAGTGCATCAGACAGAGGTTGGATAATCTCTGCCAACCACTTGGCCAGCTCATATTGTATTGACCCTACCATGGACAATATGGGTCTCAGGGGAACTCCTTCCTTATGGACTTTTGGAAGACCATACATTCTGAGTCGCTGAGAGCCCACGGGCCTAATACTGTTATAGATGTATCGGCAGAACCGATAACAGTGAACTTAGAACGAACATCTAAGATATTATACATTTTAGAAAGATAATCTTCTTGATTTAATATAACAACACCGGCACCCTTATCTGGCTTGGTAATGTAAATGTCACCACGAGAACGTAAAGACTTAATTGTTCGGTAATGCACACCACACCAGTCAAGAGAATCTTTCTCACAAGTGTACTCAATGGCAGACTCAAGCAACTTAGCTTTTACCTCAGAACACTTTTCGGAAGATGTTGGAACATGATGAATAATTTGCGAGTATAATAACTCGAACTCGGAAAAAATATGTTCCTTATTAATCTTAGAAGGAGGTACACAGAAATCTAACCCACGAGAGAGAACTGAAAGTTCAATCCCAGTGAGACTTATGCTGGAAAAATTGAAAATAGGTCTATGTAAATTACCAGACACTGAACCATACCTTCTGGTTATCAGGTACTCCAAGTACTTGCTATTTCTCGCGTTAACAGATTTATCTTGGCGTCACCTGAGATTGACTAAATAACTGGAGAAACGGAAAAATCAAAAAAATTGATTTCTGTCTTAATTTCATTCAAACTTGAACGAAAAGAACGCAAGAACCTGGCTGAGCGATCAAATAATTTGTCTAATTCGTACCTAATAAGCGAGTGTTCAATGGAGGTACCAGTAGTTTTAATTCTGGTTAATCTGTGCTGGATAAAGTGGGGAACAAAACCGCAGGACAAACAAGAACTGAGAAAAGATGGTCTGATTCTCAGATTATTAACCCTATGCCAAAGTTTTAAAGCCTGATTAAGTTGGCCAATAAATGTACTGGGGTACCTTCGAGGAAAATATAGAAATAAAGATTTGTACCCACAGAAACACAAAATAGTTTTAAAAAGAGTAGACGTCATTTTGTTATTCCCAAACCCGAGGAACCTTTCAGCCAACACTTGTCAAGGGTTTCGTCGGCAAAAATTACAAATAATAATAATTTTATGAATATTAAAAATGATCCAGGTAGAGAGCTCGATGTAAACAGTATCATCTATTATACAGAACCAAATATGTATATAATTTTAAAAAATTCCAAATTCTACATTCGTTGAATAGCTATTTCAGCGACAAAATTCTCGTTTCATCAGCAACGATCAAAAACAAATATTTTATATTTTTCCTTGTTAAATACAAAATGTTAAACCTATCATCCATTGTCCGAGTTATCCTTTCGTGGCCCCACTACTGGATCCACATCACTTCCCTTTCTTAAAACTGCCGCATCAACAGCAAGAAGTTTATACGGACATTTACTAGTTCTTACACGCATTTACAAACATCAATTAGACTTTTCTTCAAAAACATTTCTTCTTAGATTCAGGAAACTGAACTCTTAACAAATATTATTACACAGCAAAATATTCTGATGACTGCATAACTTAATCTAGTTGATTAATTAATAAATATCATTTTTACAATTAATACAGAAAATAGAGATCGTTATATGCTAATATATGTTAAAAATGACACCCTCTTTAAATTTTAAGAACGTCCGCTGTGCTTGTGCAGTGAAATAGCCAACTGTTCTTACACACTCAAATGACATGATAAAATCAAGAGAAGGAACGGAGGCTGGTAATTGAAACGACCTCTGATTGTAATATAACAATCTGGCCCCACCCGAGGAAGTGATGCAAGCGATGGTGTTTTCCATCGGTGAAGGGGGCGGCGAAGCGACAAGACAGGTGTTTGTGAAATACATCCTGTCGAAGCCGGAGCGGATGTAGTTTTGACCTTATTTCCGACAGCGGCGGAAATGGCTACAGAGGCAAACAGATCAGGTGCCTCTTAGAATTACGTGGGCGTTGCGTGGGCGAGGCAAAAAACCGGAAGGAAAGTCCCGGTTCTAGAGGACTATATAAAGACCTCGACACACGGATTCGCCAGTAGCAGAGAGCGGCCGGTGGAAGCAGAGAGAGACAACACAGGCAGACTACACTCCCGTCAGCCATTCTATATGCGCCCTCACCCTCCCGTTCTCTATTCCACACAGTTCGTCGTCATTAATAAAAATATAACCATATATTTTTATATATGCGTGTTTGTTGTTTTGTCGTCATACGGCGATATATAACATACGCAAATTGGTGCCGTGACCAGGATATGGAGAGGTATTTTCAAGTTGTGCGCGTGGCAGAAGAAGACAAGTGGCAGGCAGCTCTTCTCACAACAAGGGGAGCTGTTGGACACTATGTATATAGACTAATCGCTAGTAACCCACAACTCACATGGAAGGAGTTAAAAACTTCTTTAAAGGAATATTACGGATTGGTTTTAGACACCGACGTACGGTTAGTCGAATTAGTGAACATTAGGCAGGGTAGAACGGAGGGGGTGCAGGACTACATGCAGAGAGTAGTACGCCTAGCGGAGGGCGCATATGTTGGGGTTGACGGGAGGAATGAAGTTGTTACAAAACAAGTTTTAGGATTCTTCATAAAAGGTCTAAGGGATCGGGAAATAAAGATGGCAGTTATGAAGGATGAGCCACAAACACTAGAGGCTGCCTATCAGAAAGCGTTATTTGAGTTGAGATGGAAAATTCGACTCGACGCAAACTCTGAATACAAAGAGGAGCCTATGGAAATTTGCCACTTTCGGAGACGGGTACCGATAGAAGCCGTAAGCCCCGCTAAATCTAATAATAATAATGATAATAATAGGAATAAGAACAATAGAAAAGTTGGGACTCGTGAGCGGGAGAGGAACGGGAGCGTTGTTAGGTGTTGGAATTGTGGGAAAGAAGGCCACATAGCAAAATTTTGTAGACACGCCCCGGGAAACGGCAGAGGTCCGTTCGTGCGACGCCCAACGAACGGAACAAGACGGTACCAACGCACATAGTTGGTAATATGGGCGCGCCAAATTCCATCTTTATTAGAATAGAACGTAGACCTTATAGGGCATTGGTAGATACGGGAGCAGAGGTATCGGTTATAAGCTGTAGGGCATTTAAAAAATTGCGACAGGGACTTGAACTGCAAAAGAGGGACATTAAACTTCGAACTGCGAATGGATCCCCGTTATACGTTGAAGGCCTTTGTCGTCTACAGGTCCAGATAGGAAGTAAGTCCATACCCCATGATTTTTTAGTCGTGAAAAATCTCAATAGAAACATTATACTTGGCCGAGATTGGCTGATGCAGAATGGGGTGAGAATGTATTTCGATTTGGGGGCATTGAAGATTGGTGAAGAATACGTGGCATTAGAGGAGGATGTTCATATTTCCTCTATTGTTAGGTTAGCTCAAAAAGTAACATTAAGACCTCAACACCTGCATGCTTGTCTGGGATTAACCAGGCTGAGAAATGGACGTGGCAAAAAATATGAAATCGAACAGCAGAATAGTGGATATGTTAGCAACTTATGTGGTATATCAGTAGCCAACGCAGTTGTAAAAATGCCAAAGTCTCATTCATTTTGGCTTCCAACACTGCATCATGAAGCATACGCAAGAGATTCTGTGTTTTTTGTACAGGAAAATTCCACAATGGACACGAACATTGTTGGGTTGCCGATGTAGGCTCCCCCATATATATATATATATTTTTTTTTGTTTTGTTTGTTTCGGCACATGTTTTGTACAATTGTCGGGCTTGTGTGGCATGGGGGTTGTGTGAGGGTGTTGCGCTTAAAATGTTCTTAGGTGAACATTTTGGAAAATGGGAGGGGGAGGAGTGTAATATAACAATCTGGCCCCACCCGAGGAAGTGATGCAAGCGATGGTGTTTTCCATCGGTGAAGGGGGCGGCGAAGCGACAAGACAGGTGTTTGTGAAATACATCCTGTCGAAGCCGGAGCGGATGTCGTTTTGACCTTATTTCCGACAGCGGCGGAAATGGCTACAGAGGCAAACAGATCAGGTGCCTCTTAGAATTACGTGGGCGTTGCGTGGGCGAGGCAAAAAACCGGAAGGAAAGTCCCGGTTCTAGAGGACTATATAAAGACCTCGACACACGGATTCGCCAGTAGCAGAGAGCGGCCGGTGGAAGCAGAGAGAGACAACACAGGCAGACTACACTCCCGTCAGCCATTCTATATGCGCCCTCACCCTCCCGTTCTCTATTCCACACAGTTCGTCGTCATTAATAAAAATATAACCTTATATTTTTATATATGCGTGTTTGTTGTTTTGTCGTCATACGGCGATATATAACATGATCACATGAAGGGAGACAATAGATAAAAGAACTTATTGAACAAATATGGAAACTTAAAATTAAAACTAAAATAGTAAATGACAACTAAAAGAAGTGGAATAAAGTACAATTCGATTAACAGGTAATCAATAACAGAGAGTTAATGAGAAAAAGGCGAGAAGTATAATCTTATTGAGTGAGGGAAAATAATGTTGAAAAGTAAATCAAAATATAACCAACATGAAGACTGTCTGTTTCCCTGATAAGATTTTTCAGATAGGCAATAATTTTTGCAAATACCGTGTATACACGCGTATCACTCGACTTCTGAAGACCTAAATTTGAAGTCAATTTTAAGGAGGTTGCATCATACACGAGGTATATATTAGCGCATGATACGCGAGAATACAGCATCTTGAAATAAGATTAACCCTAAAGTTGGAAACATCGCAAATCACCCTCCCATTATGATTCTAACAAAAAGAACAAAAAATAAAAAAGAGTTAAAATCCTTGAAAGTTGACATACCTAGGAATAAATATGCATGCCTACAAATGCATATAAACTTAGGAATAATAACGATTGACTTTGAAGACGAGTCTTCATTAATAATCTCAGAAACGAAATTTATTCTTGTTTATAGAAGACAAAACTTATTTTTATCGTTTCCGTTTTTTTAACAGGAATAGGTGTTTATCTCATGTTCCCTGTTTTGTATTACATTGCAGGTTCCATTTAAACTTTTTTTTAATTTCATTCACTCCTATTATCATCTTTTGTCTTATTGACATTATCGTCTTGTTTGAGGTGAATTGATAAAAAAAAGTAAAATACAAATATATCCAAAGTGTTGTTATCACGTAATTTTTACCCAGTCTAACTCCCAAACGTATATTAGGTGTATTTCGGCAGCATAATTCAGAATTTGGCAGAATTTACCCATCCATCTTTTGTTAAATAATATGGACCAGTTCTATCTATCAGGTCTTTTAATTAAATCTTTTAATTTTTCGAATAAGCTGTTTTACCAAAATCTATATGAACTCTTACTTATTTTTGTTTTTTTTCCTAAGTACTTTCGAATGTTGCTCCATTCGTTTATCAAGAGTTGTTCTTTGTTTATAATAAAAAAAATTCAAAACGTCTAATCTAATACTAATAAAAAATTCATCACCTTAAAAATATAACCTATGTAAAAATAAAGTTGTTCATCAAATATTATAAAATCGGAGATTTTATCTCCTACACTAGCAATAAACAAAAACATTAAATTATTACCTTGGCTTCAAATGCATCACATAATCATCAGGTGCATATTATAAAGTTAGCGTTTCTCCATTTGAGCTTTTTTTAAAAATTAGCGTTGATAAAGATGTTTATAAATTATAAATCAAGGATGCCTACGGTTTCATTTACTACAGGTGTAATTTTAATTTGTTTTATATCGAAAACTAGCAGTATTTCCTGGAGTTGCTCGGGTTAAATGAAAGCTTTAAAACTAATCCATGGTCCTGGAGCTCAGACTCAGCCTAAAGAATATTTGTGTGAAGTTTGGTGAGAATCGGATAAAAATTGTTGATTGTATAAAGGACATACAGAAAGATAAACAGACACACACACAAACATCTTACCTTTTATATATATATCGATTTTCTGCACTATTGTAAGAACTACAACCTTGAAATTTCTGAATATCGTTTCTTATGTCTTTGTAGACACACAAACACACACACACAGATACACACACACATGCACAGAGACAAAGTTCCATTTATAAATAGTTTAGATACAGTAAAATCGTAAGAGTCATGTTTCAAAACATGTTTCAAAACAATACTGTTCTTCTTCAGGAGATTAAATTTTTAAAACTTTTTTCAAATGATTTTTTAACATATCACCTAAAGAAGAACAGTTCTGTTCTGAAACATGGAAAATCGTTGTGTTGTGTTATTATGATTTTATAAAGGATTGTAATAAAATTACATTATATGTACATATATTGTGACGTTAAGGCTTTCCTAAGAAAACATTATGTCTGGTAATTGGACTCTGCACCATACCACACAAGCAGGAAAGCATAATCATGGCTAGCTGACAATTTCTGTGATCACATCACTCCTTACATCTAGCCACTTAACTTCTCAAAGTGCAATACACTTGATTATTATGGGTGGGACACAGTTGAACGAGAAACGAACAGAACTCTTTGTATTATGGTCGCATTTACCAAATTAAATAAGAAGACTATGCATAAGAGAAGAAAATGATTCAAAAGTTTAGAGGCTGTAGCCAATGACAATGTCAGTGAATAAATTTACTCTTTAGTATTTCAAGAATTTTTTATGTAATTTTGCTAAATATATCTGTCAAAATTGGGATTGAATTATTTTGATTTTGGCGTAATTAGGACGACTTTTTATCCATTGCATTTTGTATATATATATAGTTATTATACTACATCGGTGGCACAAATCGGAGTTTTATGCACTATGAAATCATCCAGTGCACCTGATGATTGCGTAGTGCATGAAAACGATGTACGAAAATTTTATATTTATTAATACATAATTAATAGCTTTAGTTATACTACATTAAACACTGTTTTATTAACATCTGAATAACAGTTTTATTTATGTGCATATACTTGAGGGTATTACCCATATATGGGACGGCTCGATGTAGTGCAATGGATAGCAAGCTTGTCTCGCTAGAACCTATTACAACTGAGTAGTGAGTTCGATTTTCGCTCGGTATCATGTTCTTTCAGTCTTATACCACATCTAAGCTGCGCTTAGAAAATCACTATAAGTATATTTATTAATTCGCATATATTGTCGTTTTATATAGACTGGAAATTTATGATTAAATGAATTATCTGTATGTGAAGTTGAATTTGTTGAACAGTCGGTTTTAATGTCATCGCTCAATATTTATTATTCAGAGAGTCAGCCGAGGTAATCAGAAATGTTACAATACAATCATTCATTCCATCATTTTGGTTCTCTTGTTTTTTTGGCTGATATTTATATATATATAGAATTAAAAAATTTCATTTAAAATTGAATATATTTTGTTTTTATTCATTTGTATGATATTTTTAGCAGATACCTGTATCTGAGTACACAATCTGTTCCATTTAAACAGTTTTTATCTCGTCTAATATCAGTATATTTATATGTGTGTGTACATCAATATACATATATGCATGTGTGTATCTTTTATATGCCTAAAATAGTATACCCTCATTAAAAAAACAGTTATGTATGATCTTGTATCAAAATATGTTAAGTTTTACACATATCTATACACGTGTGACTGTTAAGAGAATATCTGCAGTGAATACAAAGAAAAATGTGCTATGAATTACTGGAGGGAAATCAATACTTACCAAATCTGCTCGAAGCCATGATAAATACAAGCATATCATAAAACCAATGATATTTCTACCGTAAATCACACCATTTCCGCCTAATGCAGAACGTCCGTCATACTTTCGATTATTGAAATATCGATGGAAACGTTAGTCAGTCCGCGTAAAAATTAATAAACCTCTTAAAAAAATTTAATCTTGATTTCTGTAGTTCTCAGTGAAGAGTTCAATGAAGACATTCATAAACTCGATAATCGAATAATGCCTATATATAAAATGACCTGATGTATTAAAAACTAGTTCACTCTTCCGTTTGAATTTTAGATTGAGCCGTTATTAAATATTATATTTATAATACCTCATTACAATTTGATCCCGAATGTTTAGCGTTAAACTTTTATTAAAACATTATAAAGAGAGTGACAAGAAAGGACTAGAAATAAACTGCAAGAAGATTGAATGAATGGTCATCAGTAAAAAGAGCAGCCCAAATACAGGTGGGGAATACTAAAATCAAGCAGGTACAAAAATTTAGATACCAGGGAAGTGTTCTAACACAAAACGGAAAGTGAAAGTCCGAAGGCGAATTGGCATGGCAAAGAACGCATTCCAGAAGATGAATAAAGTATTAAAAGACAGGAAACTTTCACTAGAAACAAAGAAAAGTGTCCTGGATTGGGATGTGATGTCAGTTATTCACTATGGCAGTGAATGCTTGATAATATCATCCAAGATAAAGGAAAAATTGGGGTTTAGAAATGGCATGATCTGCTTTGAATTGGTGTCGGAAACTTGAATACAAACATTTCAGTTTGAAGTGAAGACAATACATAGAATTTGAAAAGATTTAATTGAGTCTAATGATGATTACGAATGTGTTTGGCATGATAACTAGTCATAGCCATGAGGCCCTCAGTATCAACACGGAAGACTATATTAAGTGCTTTGAGGACGTAGTTCTGCCCTAAGAAGGAAATGTGTCTAGCAACAGGATTCTGCACCATACCACCCAAGAGAATAACCCAGTCATGAGTGTCAGACAATTTTTGGGGTTACATAATCCTCTTATTCCTGGCCACTTATCACCCAAGGCTGCACCCCCTTGATTAGGTGTTGAGCGAGAGACCAACAAAATGACATAGATAAACTGAAATCAAAGATTATGGTAGCTTTCACAAACTTAAACAAGGAGACCGCTCAGATGAGATGCAGAAGATTCCAAAGATATTTAGATGCCGTGTTTGAAACAATGGCATTTCTATTGAAGAAACTTACTTTTGAGTATTTCAAAATATTTTTGTGTAATTTTGGTAAGTATATTTGTTAAAATGAGATGTCGTGGTTCTTTTTATTTTGGGTTACTTTAGATAACGTTTATCTATTGCACCCTGTATATATATAATTCCAATTTTTACCATACAAATTCCGTTTTCAGATCATAATTGTAACATCTACATACAAACTGACAGCATGGGAAAACCATAAAGTACTACTTTCTCGAATTTTACAATTCGCATATTGAAAAATGTGTTTAGAACAACCGACAAACCGGTGATTTACAAAAGGAACATCGACAACATTTTTGTTTTAATAAAAAATACGGACGAAATTGCAAATCTAAAATTAAATTTTAAAAATAGCACCCGCTTAAATTTTCTCATAAACTCATGGTTATTAACAAAATCTCTTTTCTTGACGTCAATATACAGCTAAAATCCAAGGTATTTATCACTTATTTTTATAAAAATACTTGCTAGTAAAATCTCTTGTCTTCTTAATTATAATCGCCAATGCCCAGAAAGATATAAAATAGCAGTAATAACGAATTTTTTAAACGGAGCACATCAAAATTCTTCTTCCCAAAGAATATTTCTGAACGAATTAGTCAACAATAATTTTTACACCTACATCATTGATATAAAATTATTCTTACAAAAAATATTTAATGCTAGCATTAAAAATAACACACAATAAAACATCGACATAATTTATTGCAGCCAAATGCACACTATAAACAGGACAAGTCTTCGATACGGAAAATTATTAAACTCCATATTTCTGCCGTAATTCCCCAAAAACATGTAAAATTTAAAATATATTATAAAAAATGAAGACTCGAAAAGTTGTTTTTTCTAATAACAATAACAACCCTATAAAATCTAAATTAGCGATGACTAATATAGTGTATGAATTTCAATGTCATGTACAAGATTGTGTCTCTTGTCAGAAATCAATTACCTATAGTGTCCATACTACAACTTCCATGAGTAGACGCCATACATGCCACCTATCTAGAAAGAGATTTAGTTGAAAATACAAATATGCCGTTTTTTTTAACGATATATATATATGGAGGGATGAGTAAACTGTGGTCTTGCATTGGTTTGAAATAATATATTAATTATCTGTATTGAATAGCAAGCCGGTTCTAGTATATTCGCTAATTTTATCTTCTACAACTGGTAATCTAAACTTATTTATAAATGAAACTTTGTCTGTGTGTGTGTGTGTGTGTGTGTGTGTGTGTGTGTGTGTGTGTGTGTGTGTGTGTTTGTGTGTGTCTGTGTGTGTGTGTCTCCAAAACGGCTGAACCGATTTTCTTGAAAATATACACAGTTGTACTATAAGCGTCCGTGAGTATTATTAGCTCGGTTTTGTGTCGAGATACCCCCGACAAATATCGAAAATCGAAAAAATCGGGTTATAGAAGGAGTGGTCCGATTTTAATAAAATTTGATACCCTCATAGACAAAGACATAAGAAACGATATTCAGAAATTTCAAGGTTGCAGTTCTTACAATAATGCAGAAAATCGATAATATATATATAAGAGCTTTCATTACACCCGAGCAACGCCGGGCTATACTGCTAGTTAATTCATAAATTTAACTGTCATTTTTTTTGCCGTTTCAAACAATAACTGCATAAAGGAAAACTAGTTTGACTTAGTGTTTGTTATATATGTGTGTGCGTGTCTATGTGTGTGTGTATTTAGAAAACTATGAACTCTAATACTTAGACCCACATTAAAACATATTCCCTATGCTTTTCTTTCTTTCTTTCTTTCTTTCTTTCTTTCTTTTCCTTTTCTGCAAACATTTATAATTAATAAGAATTATGAATTATACACTTTTGAATTCATTTCCAAGAATTAAATTTTTAAATTTTTTTGCACAATTATAATTACTTTTTTATCTCTCAAGTAACATTTATCCATTTATATTATAATTTTTATGAATAAAAATTTGTAACCTAACATTTTAATATTTGACTCCGACGAGCATCAAGTGAACCTAAATTCAAATCACGTAAACGATCAGTTTTTAATATGCACCACGAAATCGTAGGTTAATAGGTATATTTATTAATATATAGTTTATAACTTTGTTTTTACAATATTTAGCACTGTTTTATTAACAGGTGAATAATATTTTTACATATGTGCGTATAATTATATTTTTATATGAGTGCGTATTTTAAGCTAGAACTAAGGCTCAATATATATATATATATATATATATATATATATATATATATATATATATATATATAAATACTTTAATCCAAGAGGAAAAAGCAGGAAGGTAAATTCCAAAACCCGATTCTAATTAATATTAAATATTAAATTTTAATATTAAAAAAATGATACAGGAGGAGAGCTCCATGTAATAAATATTACAGAGCAAATATAAGTACTTCCAATCTCAAAATTGTAAACGATCTAGATACCACCCTTAACTTAAATGATGGATCCTACCAACCCATTCTCAAAGAAAATAGTGCTCCCACCTATATTAATGTTTTATCCAACCACCCCAAAAATATTATAAGACAAATACCCAATATAGTAAAGTATAGAGTTAACCAATTATCTTCTAATATATATATATATATATATATATATATATATATATATATATATATATATATATATATGTAGAAAAAACTATATATAGAGATGCAAATTACTAAGTCTACAATAATCTTTTTTTATTTATGTGCGTATACTTATCATTTTAATTTTTTTTACCATATAAAAGTTGATGAGGCGATAAAATATTTTGGGGGACCCATGATATATTTGAACGTGAATTAAGGATGACATCGGCAAGAAATTTATAGGAAGTCTGTGTTACAGTCTAGCTTTTGAATTGTTGTATGGCCGAAATAAAGTCAGGGGGGTCACGTGAAGACAACTTAGCAGCATCACTTCATAGAGTGAGAGAAGTTCACGGTCAATCGGGCAACTTCCAGGTGTCAAACTAGGTAGATGCTTTTTCAGCACTTCCCCCGGACCCTATGACAGCTTAGAACTCCCTGTCGTCGATTTCTATCAGCAGCTAAACTATCTCCAGCTCACATTCCTCATCTTGGAAAATAAGCCGAGAGGAATAAGTTTTTGCTCATGACAAATGATTTACACGGCCTATTTGAATACTCGCTTTGAAATATTGCTTCTCTAGAAATACAGAAGAACCCTGCCTCAACTCAAATTTTAGTTACGAATTATTACATATAAAATATTGTATCTCGTTTACTATCGCCCTGCTTGTGTTGTATATATATGTTACTGTTTCTCTGTGTGGGACATATGCAAATATGAGAACATGGCATGTTTTACATTGCTTTTCTTTCAGCAATTCTTGTCCATCTATCTATTCACGTGTTATTATATCATGAATAAAAGAATATCCATAATAGGTGAACAGAGTCCTTTCTATAATAGTTCCATGATTATCTGGTATTTTAACCTTCCTTTACTTACAGACCGCAAAATTAGAATGATACAGATAATGTCTTAAGTTAGTGATTTATATGGAACCTTACAATTAACCCTTTTCACACTAACTGAAAGTGATTATTTTTGTTTGTGACGTAATTTTTATATCCTAGTCATTACCGTGTACCAATAATTTTCATATATACTTAACAAATATTCATCTGTCGTCTTTTACTGGAAATGCGAGGACAGCAAAAAATGTATTAAAATATAACTTGTGATAATAGTATTATAAAAAGTATTGACAATGGTAAGACTAATGCTAATATTAGTCGTTTTCTACAAGAGAAAATTTGCATATATTGACTGAGCTGTAAGTACTTCTTTAGTTTTAAATCTGTAAAAAATATATTCATTTTAAAACAGTTTTCTTAGGAAAGACAATTTTGATGACCAGTAACTGTTATCGCTCTTTCCAGTAACAAGGCCTAAGGCTACGCCACGTTTAAACATAGGTTTCCGTATGATTACTAAAGATAATTCAATATCGAACATGGTCAGTAGCTGGATGAGTGAACGATTGGAAAGAGCAGGTGCTGTAAGCTTGGATTTGCGGGTGGTGTAATATGGCCGGGAAGAATTAATCGGAGAGCCGAGCTTCAAATTCCAGTTTAGTTCTTTATATTCAATTACGCCAAAACATTTTGGGAAAGATATAAATCCATAATTTATCTCCGTCTATGGGTTACCTAGAAAAACCTGTATCACTAAACCATTACTCTGTCTAAAAATAAAAGAAGCTTTTGTATAAAATATTTTGATTTAGTCATTAACTAAGACACAGAAGTTGTTATTCCGATAAACAAAAACATTCAACAAAAGAAAATATTTCCTTTAGTGCTATAGGTTTTATTTCCTATCCTTTTATTTGAAGTAATTTGGAATTCTATTATCTTCATTAGGTCATTATTTTCTTTATGAGTTACCCCTTTTAGTTGTTGCTGTGGTTGGTAGTTCTTTAGTAATGTATTTTTTTTATTTTGCGCAGTTCTTTGTTTGCGATTCGGTAACGCCAGTTCATATTGTTGAGAAAAGGATGATCTTCACCAAAGCCCTCAGACATTATTTTAAAAAGTTTTTTTTTTTACGCCATTAATGTTAGGAAACGGTTGGCTATGAGACTAAACCATGTCTGGCACAAAATTTCTTTCAGGTTCTTATAAAATAAAAATTAGGATAAATTGGCACTTTTTAGAATAGTAAAATATGTAACTGTTGCGTATGTAATGTCCTCTTGTAGAATATTAATGAGGCTATGAAACTAGATAAACTTTATTAATATGACTTGAATTTCAGCAAGGCAATGTCCGATATGATACATCAAACTTAGCAGAGTGCGAGAATGTAGACAACACCCTGTGGAGTTAATTCAAAATAACAGACCCGAAAGAACAATTGAAATTCTAGAATGTGATAGGAACTGAATATATTGTCTGTTAAAACGCATGCTGAATTAGTATGTCGATATTAAGAAAGTATAAAAACAAGTTTCCATAAAAGATAATTTTAGCAGTTTTAGGAATATTCTCAAAGGTAATCTAAGTCTGCTGTTGCATACGTTAAGAATCAATATGAAAGCGTCTGCAACTTGTCATGATTGTTCTTGGAGAATACTGGCGTGGTTTTCTGTTCTCAATATTATTTTCCTTATCGAGATCAAAATTTCCTTAGCCTAGCCCCTGTCTATTAGAGTTCATATGTACTTTAATATGTCTTATTAGATGTATATCTGATGCACTTTGGTAGGTCTTACTTCATAAGCACTTTTATAGGTCCTAGTCATTTGCACTTTTATAGGTCTTAGTTCATAAGCACCTTTATTAGGTCTTAGTTCATATGCGCTTTTATAAATCTTATTTCATATGGACTTTTATAGGTCTTAGTTTATATATATTTTAATATGTATTATTAGATGTATATCTGATGCACTTTGGTAGGTCTTACTTCAGAGTATTTTTATAGGTCTTAGTTCATTGCGCTTTTATAGGTTTTAATTCAGATGCACTTTTATAGATCTTAGTGTATAAGTACTTTTATAGGTTTTAGTTCATATGCACTTTTATAGGACTTAGTTTACAATCACTTTTATATGTTGGAATGAAAGATCATTAGCGAAAAATGAATCTTATGAAACAATAATTTCTGAGGTGAAGAAGATTAGATTGACTGTTCTTATAAATATTTACGGCCTGAATTTGTTTTGCGATTGTCTCTATCAATTATTTCTGAAGATATAGAAGAAAAATACATTTGTGCCGAGATACCGTATAAAGCAACTTAACCAAAAAATGCAATTGTGTATAAAACAGGTGAGACACATAACAAAACTAAAAATGAATTTTCTAGCAAAAAAAGATCGAAAATACAGTGAAAACTTGGGTTTCGATCAAAGACTAAATAACTTTTTTTTATAAGAATTCTATCAGTATTTGTCTATATTTCTGAGATGAGGGAGTATTTACAGTATTTACATTATTCGGACTATTGTTCT
This sequence comes from Ascarosepion bandense, assembly GCA_037127315.1. NCBI lineage: Eukaryota > Metazoa > Mollusca > Cephalopoda > Sepiida > Sepiidae > Ascarosepion > Ascarosepion bandense. The sequence goes on along the minus strand of JBBBDQ010001823.1, from coordinate 1,910,773 downwards.
CATCTTTGTTGCCATTTGTACGACGTTTCGGCCGTTGTACGCTCCGGTCTTCTTCAGGTGCTAGGAATTTCGAAGCGAACCCTTTATTACAATCACTGGGGTATATGAACGCTATTCCTTACATGTCCTTAAGCACATATAACTCAGTGAATACAGACGTTTGTTAGTTCTTGACTCTTAGTTGTGAGTTCAATACCAGGCTACAGCAGTGGTGAACAAGTACATTGCTGGGTTAGAGGGAGATAACTTATGAGTTTCAATTGCGGCTTCACGCAAGGAATGGCGCTCATATACCACAGTGATTGTAACAGAGGGTTCGGTTCGAAATTTCTAACACCTAAAGAAGGCCGGAGCGTACAACGGCCGAAAGTTCGTACAAATAGCAACAAAGATGGGAACAATGAATAATGTAAATACTGTGAATTCTATCAGAACGAGTAAAAAAAAATTTAAAAAGATATATAGTTGTATTTCTTCCAATCAGATGCACTCCCACAATAAAATGAAGAACACAATAAAATTTCCAAAAATTTTTAAAATCTATTGATCAAGATAGGCAATCAGGATTGTTAAAAATGACTTGCATGCAAACAAACATTAAATAAGTAGTCAGTGGCGCAACGGATATCGGGAAAACGGAGGGCCGAGTTCAAGTTCCAGTTGAATTTGTTGAATTCATTTAAGCATAAATACCCTTGGGAAAAATATTAATCTATCTTTAGTCCTTCCAGGTATGGCTTAAATAACAGGACATGTTAGGTTCTGTAGCCTTGGTTGGCAACCAGTCCAACGCAGATAGAAATGGAAAATCTTCTGCCTAGTCAGTCATGGATCGATAGAGACATGATCGTTTAAATGCTCACGTATCACGGGCAAAGAAAGTACGGTGAGCTGTTTCCACGCAAGATTTATACAATTTCTACAGTGAGGTGATTGTAAGAAAATTAGGATCTCAACAAGGATTTGTTATTGGCGTATATAACCCTAGCTAAATAAGCTATGCATCTGAAGTTGGTTTCATATCAGTTCAAAGAAGAAATATTACCCACCCACACCCACAAAAATGTCAGAAAAAATGACTAAAAAACTAGCACCGAAATCTGAATACATTTCGGGATAGCGCAAGATGCTTTCCAAAGGGAAGTAAATTATTAAGAAACAGGAAAATCTAGTTAGAAAAAAAGAAAAAATATTAACTTACGCAAATTATTAAGAAACAGGAAAATCTAGTTAGAAAAAAACAAAAAATATTAACTTGCGCAATATCGGTCCTCCAATATGGCAGCGAATGCTGAAAAATCTCATCGGAGATGAATAAGAGGCTTAAGGCAAAATATATGTGGTTGTACAGAATGATCCTGAGAATATGGATTGAACACGTGAGCAATAACGAAGTTTTAGAGAAAATGGAAACAAAAAACTCGCATCAGAACGAGAGAGATGAAATTTGTAGGTCACATAATGAGGAAAGAAGGCTTAGATAATTTAACACTCACAGAACTTATTGGAATCAAATTGGACAGATGAAAGTAGCTATCAACGTACTTAATGAGCTCGTGTAAAAAACAGGGATTATAAGATAGAAAAAAGACAAAACTTACTCAGAGATAAAAAAAACAGTCACTTCTGGGAAGGGATGAATTCCTTCATTCTGAAAAAACACAACACATAAAAGAAGAAGAATTCGATGTAGTTAAGGTGAATTTGTATACGGATTTATATGCTAAATTTCAACTAAGGTTCGAGAGCCACTTAAGTTAAAGTCGTCAGAATGTTTAATAAAATGCGCGATATAAATCGAAGAGAGAGACAAGACTTCATAAAAAAGGTAGATGAAAAAGTTAAAAGAAAGGACTACAGAAAAATTACAAGAAAACCAATGTATACTCATCAGTAAACGGAAGAGCCCAAAATGTCAATTACAGGTTTGGGATATTAAAATCAAGTACAAAAAATTAGGTAACTGGGAAGTTTTCTAACGGAAGACGGAAAGTGCGACACTGAGATCCGAAGGCGAAATTGAATAACCAAGAAGCTGAGCAGATTATTAAGAAATTTCGCTAGAAACAAAGAAGAGAGTACTGGATTGTCACGTGATGTCTGTCTTTCAATATGGCAGTGAATGCTGGACATTATCATTAAAGATGAAGGAAAAACCTTGAAGCAACTGAAATGTGGTTCTGTAGAAGGATGCTGCGAATATCACGGATCGAGAATGTTAGCAATGATGAGGTTTTACAAGCGATGGAAATAAAAAATAAAATTAATACTGAGCATCAGGAAGAGACATCCGAAGTTTTTGGGGCATGTGATGAGGAAGAAAAGCCTAGAAAATCTGATACTCACAGGAAAAAAGACAGAGGAAAGCAGCGGATAACATATTTGAAGGACCTGATTAGGTGGATGGCAGAGCAAGGTTTTGGTGTGGTAAAAGCCTTCTAAGAGCCACCAGGAATACAGAGACGTGGAAAACCATGATTGCCTACATCCTGAAGAGAGATTGCACACAGAACAAGAACAAAGAAATGACGAGGATAAGGAGAAAAATGGTAAGTCTTGAAAGAGGTGGATATTTACTATCATTTGTTATGGAAGTTATAAACGAAATATAAAATCGTGGTAAAATACCGGAAGATCCAACTCGATCAATTTTCTTAGAGTTGATAATGTAACCGTGGGAATAAAGAGGTTTAGTTCAATCAAGTCTCATACGCTTGGGTGATCATATCTCGAAGGAGACATTACTGAATGATTTTTTAATATTAGGTTGGCATTACTGTCTGCGGTAGACTGGTTGCCAATCCAGGCTATAGGAACCAAACTGTCTTGCTATTGAACCTGTAGCTGTAGATGGATTAGATGATTCAGTAAATTTGCAATGCACTACAATGCGTGTTGATCTGCGTTGCAAAAATAAAAGATCTACTTTTGTTTAATAATCTTATTCTTATACTATGTAGCGTGACCCTTCAGAACGTAGGCGTACATGAACGTCTACATCTTCCTGTCCATTGTAGCTTTTAGTATATTTACCATGTTCTGCAATCCAATTGCTTAAGCTTCTCAAGTATATCACGCGCTTTCTCCTCTGTCTCTCTTTCTCTCCTCCACTCTGTGAGAATCAGTTTCTTCAAGGCTTCCTTCCTTATTAAATTCCTCAGAAGCTTCAACTGTCTTTATATTTTTGAAAAAAATATATTACCAGTAATCCATTTCTGAAGAAAAAATATTACCAGCCATATTTTTTTGGAAAAAAAATACCTACCAGCAATACATCTGAGTCTCAACGAAAACCACTTTAGAAAAACACAACAAAGAAAACTGATCTACAAACTTATTTCTTACAAAGAAAATATATTGTCTTCATATAAATCTATTGTAAAAAAATGCCGTTATTAAATAGTCCATCGAGAATTCTATACCGTAAGACAAACCAAACCAGTCAAGAAGGATCATGATCATTCATTCATATCAATAAGGAAAAAAAAAACTTTTTTAAAAAGGCGTCAACAAATTTTAATTGCAAATACTATATTCGTCCGATAACTTTTGTCAAAAATCCATAAAAAATCTATAAATACAGAACATTTTCATGTGAAATATTGTCTTCATCTTTTTATTGTCATTATCACAACGATATGGCCGTTGTTTCATGCGGCCTTCATCAGGCACTATCGAAGTAGGCTTCAAAAATTTTTAAATTGAAAACTTTATTTAATCTATGTTAGCAAATTGGTATCATCGTGCTGACCACGTGTAATGGCCTTATGTCTAACTCAGACATTACTTTTCACTTATAATATAAGTAGTAAACATGAACAAGACAAGGTAACTCTAGAAATGGTCAACTAAACGGAAACAAAATACAGCCATAGATTATGTAAGGGGTTCATTTTTAAATTTTCTGGAAGTTACTCGATAGACGAATTCCTGATAAACCAAAACCGTGTGATAAGAACATCAAATACGAGGTTAATAGTCTGCATGCAAATCATGACATCTCCACATCTCAGAAATTACGACATAAATAACGTATACTAAATATTAAATAAGGATAATGTTCATATCATTTAGTTGACCGAGGTGAAACAACATCGAGGCTTGTCAGTAGTTACATGGCTCTCCTCTTGAGAAAATTAGATGCTGTAAGCACGTTGGTATCGTGGATGTCAACTCTGGATGGGAAATGAAGGAAGAGTTCTAATTCGAGGCGGCTTTTTACATTTACTGAAATGGCTTACATACACTTTGATGTTCACTAATCTAAAAGAGACATGATCGCCAATTAGTGTTGCCCTACTGACACGTATGAAGTAAGTGCAGTTGAGTAATATTCCTTTCCTCCTCATAAATCAGGGGAAGCCTAAGTCCAGCAGATTACTTTCACATAATATGAAGAAGTACAAGATAAATACGATAAAGTTTTGAACTATTTAAATATAAAATAACAAACAGACTTTATGCAAAAATAATTTATATATTTTGGAGACATCTTTTTTTAATACAGTAGGTTAACAGGGTCTGTTAAAGAAAAACATTGGTAAATTTTGCGTATACCTGAAATTAAATCTGGTATTTTTCTTTTGAATATATTTTAAACAAATTGTTTCTACACAATTAATGCAGTTTGCTCCACCAGGAACTGAAACAAAACTATTTGTTACGCGCATTCAAATATTTATTGTGCCAATAACAATATTTAATTTAGAATACCGTCAACAAAAAAAACGCACTTGTTTTCAATGCTTTATAGCAAATATAATTTGCAATATTGTATTAGCAAACACGAGCTTTCAAACAATCTGTATATGTTTGTATAGATAAAAAACACATCTAAACGTAAACAATACATCAAAAACTGAACAATATACACGAAGTATATTCAGAATTATATCCGTTATCTCAATTACGAAAAACCTTTCAAATTTCTAGGATGATTCGTGTTGTGCAATAATTGCGTATTTTCTATAAAACTAACCACAATATTGCTTATATATATCAAAGTACACGTTTTTCAATATATTTCTGATTCATATGTTTAAAACTGCTAGTTGTATTAGACACAGATATATTTATTGATATGACTCAGTAATTGAATGCACTACCATCGGAAATAATATATTGCAAAATAATGTAGAAATCTTATGACATGAAATAATAAATAGTTATTGAGACAAGTAAATTCGTTATTAAGTGCAAGTTTAATATGTATTTTCTTACTAGATGTCAACAAGACAAGCGCTATTATGTAGAAAGAAAATATTTTCTTTTCTTTATAATTTTTAACGAAACAGCTAATATGTTTCTTTAATAGTTGTCAATGGGCCAAGTACCCTCCTATTTTGTTCAATGGAAATAGATGTCTACCTTCTGGTTTTACAAAAAAAAAAAAACAAGTAAAGTGTTATTATGTACTAGGTAAATATATTTTTTTGTATTGTTTCAATGAAACAAGTGCTGGTTTTCAACGAGACAGTTAACTAAACACAACAGGGTACGATGGGTAAACTGTTACCATTTCATATTTGTGTTTTTGTGCATACACTTTGTTTGATTTTTTTTTTTACTGGAATGTATAGTTGGGTCCGTTGGCACCGTCTTTGAGAAAAGGAACAACATGACCTAATCTTCACGGCCAGTAGAAACGAAATGCTCTACAGCTTATCATTCACACCGGGAGCTCTAATATGGACATTTCAGAATGTTTGAGTGTCGATCTGAGAATCGTGCAGAAGTTTGGAAAGAGTTAGATTTGTCTAATGGTGATAGCAAAAATATTTGGAATAATCGCTAGTTATAAAAATGTTATGGCTCCATTCAACTTCCAGTAGGACCTCAGACCCAATACGGTTGCCAACATGAAGTGCCTTGAGAAGGTAGTGCGACCCTGGACCGAGTTTGGGGCTGCTGGAAGACCCTAATCTGGCGACAGGACTTTGCCCAATGTCATACAAGCAGGAGAACCCAGTCATAGCTGTCAGTCAGTTTATACGACCACATCATCTCTTAAATTTGGCCACCTTCTTCCCCAAACCGCACCCCTTGATGTTTGGGTGGAGTTGAGCGAGATTCCAACAAAACTTTTATAACGCCAAAGACAAACTAAAGGCAAGTATTCTGGTAGCATTCATTTATTTAAGCAGGAAAATCACCCAGAAGAGATGCAGACGATTTTCGGGAGGCTGTAGTTGAAGCTAATGGCGTGTTTCTGGAGTAAATTTACTCTTTAATATTTCAAAATATTTTTGTGTAAGTTTGGTAAATATATCTGTTAAAATGAGATGTGAGTGTTATAATTTTTGCCTAATTTCGACGAAAATTCATACACAGCGACCTTCATAGGGTAAATATATCTTCATAGTTTCCAACTAGACATGCTCTAATATATACAAGCTAAATGTCAGGTCGGTGCAAAAGGTTTTGCCGATTTAAAATTTCATCTTGAAAATAAAAAACTGTGCTTTTGAAAATCTTTATTCATAACAATAACCACCTTTGATCTCTATAACTTGATTCCATCTGTCAACGAGCTTATAAATGACTCGTCTGTTAAATTCTTTGGGTTTTGATGTGAAATATATGAACTCGTTATCAATCTCCTCTCGTGATGTTAACCAAAGGCCATCTAAATGTTTTTGTAATCCTCAATATAAGTGATAATCTGAGGGATCTAGGTCAGAAGAATATGGAGGATGGGGCAAGATAGCACTTCTCATCACCTATAATAAGCCTATCAAAAATATTGTCTGAAGGTGTCGTGGAAGCAAAGATTCACAACAAGAAACACGTTGTCGCAGGTTCTCTGGACAACATGGATAAGAATATTGCAGAAAAATATGAATAATACTGTAATAATCTGAAAGAAAATGTTGTAAATTAATCATGTTGATATGTTTAAGTAATAATATGCGCAAAATAACAATGAATAACAATGAATTAAAATGCCCTTTTTACAAACCGGTAAAAACTTTTGCACCGACCTGATTTTTTTTTTATTTATGATTTTTAACGAGACAACTGTTATTAGGTACAAGGTAATTTTCATTCCATGTGCTGTTTGCCAAAGAAACTACTAATGTTCTAATATGTATATGTTAAATAGTCGTTTCGAACTAGCTTTCATCGAAAAAATGTTTCTATGAACAAGGTAAATATAATTATTATCTCTCTGGTAACTAATGTTATCAGAAATGTCTTTTATATTCAAATTAAATATGTTTGTCTCGCTGACTGACAGTAATACGAAGTCAACGCCATATGTAAACTACTATTATAAAAGCGGTAAATATGCATTTTTCCGGCTGCTTGTCAGCGATATATATATATATATATATATATATATATATATATATATATATATTATACTCATACTAGATGAGAAGACATTTTTGTTTATTCTTTCTGGTTGTCAAAATATATAATAGAAAGTCAGACTTTTTCTTATCTGTATGTAACATCTAATTAAGCCAAGATGTGCATTGTAGCAAAAGTTGAGAGTAAATATGTAAAAACTTGAAGGACATCCGAATTAATGAAAGCTCAAAAAATCGATGAACTCTAGTAAATGTTTCAAAGGAAGAACTTTTAAATGCTAATTAATGTCTTCTTCTTTCATGCCCTCTCTCTCTCTTTTGGATGTAGGCGATCATTGCTCTCAACAACTTCCTATTTCTTGTAGCTCTGAACACGTTTTCCCTAGGTATTTCTCCCAATCCTTGCTCTACCCTCTCCTGTTACAATTAATGTAATGCCCTTTATTTGTTTTTCTTTAAAACTACGTACAGAATCCAGTTTCTATTCTAACCTTTCCATAAAACATTATTCTTTCCTGAATGCTGACTCAAGTTTCACAGAAAACCTTAGCCTGAATTAATTATTAAATGTCTTATTATTCCTCTTAACTGTTCTGCAGTGGTCGCTTGCAGAACTGGGGAAGTACCATTTTTACAATCCCTGATCTTTTTTATATTGATCAACTCATTACTATATATATATATATATATATATAGAGAGAGAGAGAGAGAGAGAGAAGGAGAGAGAGTGTTTATTAATTTTTTAAAAATCGTTTGAAGCCACGAATTATTTTAGAATTAGAGATTTTAAGATAAAATGTTTTAACTGAACAGCTTTTACTAACAAAACCATAGCTGGGAAATGAAGATGTATATTCATACTCTTCCAAAATCTATTTGATCGTCAGTGAAAATAATGAACTTGCCCGGAATGTGAACTCGACTCTCCGATTCCGATCTCGAGCTTTTATCCACTACACCACTGGGTTAAATCCACTCAATTCTAAATTACAAATAACATTAACAAGGCATATATACAAATACAGAAAGCAACTTCATGAACTGAAGTAGTAGAAGTTTCAACACATTTTTAAGTGACAATCAACTCAGGTGGATGGTAATTTGGTTTCTTGACTTTTTACAAATTGAATAAATATGGGATTAATCAGAAATAGTAACATCGTAAGGTAAATTTTAACGTAAATATTGTTTAAAAATTTATAATAATAAAAACTTTGCATTGATTAGCTGCCATTACATAAAAGGCTACAACTCTTTTCTTTGTTTCTAAATAAAATTTTCTGTTTTGTAATACTTAGCCTAGGCAGCCTTCACTTTCACAAGGGCATCTTATGATCCTCTTCATATTTAGCAATCTCTGCCATTTATGATGACGGACATAATTCTTCCATAGATGAAAAAGTGATATAAAAGAACAGAGATATGGTTTCTACACGAGAATGCTGAGAATACCATGGCCATAACGTGTGGGTAATGAGGAAGTTTTAATGAAAATGAATCAGTTGAGGAGGAATATACTGACAATCAGAACGAGGATTTCAAGCTTCTACGACGAAAAATAACGAAAGAAGGTTTGGAGAATCTGACATACACAGGACATACAAAAGAGAACATGGAAACAGCAAATAACCTACTGAATGAGCCTGTAAAACCGGATAGCATTGCAAGGACTATGTTATATTGTAAATACATACCATACTGTTATGGAAAGCCATGACCACCAACATTTCTAAGGGACACGTTTCATAATAAAGAAATATTAGAAAGTGTCCCTGCCACAGATTGATAGCAAGTTTGTTACTCTTATCCTGACCGTTGCGTTATATTTCATTTAAAAGTTGCCACTCTTTGATATAACTTCAAATCTTTGATGTAAGAATTGTCAGAAGCTCTGTTTTATCATATGCACCACAATTTTAGGATGAATTTATCTGTCAGTCAATTTGTAATTGTAAATGTATTACCAGTTAATAATTACAAAATGTTTTTTTTGGAAAAGCAGTAACGTATCGGCACAAATTAATATTGAACATAAAGTGGCGTTGGGCTTAGGGGTTAAAATGAACAGATAAGTTAACCATGCAAAAAAGGTTAATAATTGATGATAATAACGATGGAAGACATGTATAATTTTATCAAACCAAGACAAGTAATTTATACAGGAATTTATACAATCAAATAAGCGTCAGTAGCTCATTTCAGCAAAATAAACCCGTTGTCTAACGTATTGTTATAAAAATGAAATGTTCACGCAGCAGATAAAATGCTCTGACGCAAATATTTAAAATGTTGAAAAAAAAACGATAAGATAGTTCCTTATTTACTGAAGCTATATATTCTTTGCACACGTTGAAATTAGACGAAGAAAGAAAGATAGTTTGAAATATATAGCTTTTTTCGATTGTTGGGAGAAACTTTTTCGAAATGTCACGTGCTGGTTAAAGTCCAATATGAAGATTGGCGAGTAATTTTACATTGGCTAGAACCTTAACGTTTGTCTCGAGAAACTGAAGCAAAACGTTTCACATGAATTCAGATATTCCCCTCTCAATTTCTGCGAAAGCAATATTTTCATTGGTCCAACGAAGAAATTACATAGGCTCACGAATTCTGTTCCTCTTTTTCTTAGCTCACCTGAATATGAAGAGAATGGGTGAAAAGAATTTATTATTATTTAACCCTCGCAGGAAACGCATTACTACCGTTTTCAGGAGCGGCTGGCTGATTATTACAATAGAAAGGCGGGTGCGGCTATACGCTAAATTAGTTATAAAATTAGGGTACAAAGGCACACGTATTGTGCACCGAATCAACTTAAAAATATTTTCAAGTGTAACAGGTTGTATAACATCCAAGCATGGAGCAATCATTTTGGGGAAAGAGAAAATACTTCAGCCATGGGAAGAATACATCTTTTCCACGACAAGAAAGAGCAACCGATAATACACTTAGATGAGGACGAACCTGAAATATTAAAGTCTGAAGTAGATTCTGCAATAGCCAAACTGAATAGAAACAAAGCAGCTGGACCAGACGGCATAGTCATAGAGCTGCTGATAGCCTTGGAAGAATTTGGTATAGAGAAAATTACAGAAACAATAAATGAAATGTATAATCGTGGTGTAATAGCAGATGACCTCAACAAGTCTATCTTCATAGCACTACCTAAGAAGCCAGGAGCAAACGAGTGCGAACTCCACAGAACCATCAGTTTAATGAGCCATATAACAAAACTGATCTTCCGAATCTTGATGAATAGAGCGAGAAGCAGTATCAGGACAGAGATAGAACAAGAACAATGCTGTTTCCGCAAAGACACTGGAACGCCATATTTATGATTAGACGGCTCTCTGAAATGGCAATACAAATGAAATTACACCAGTGTTTTATTGATTATGCGAGGGCGTTTGACAAAATACGCCACAAAGAGTTGACAAACTTGGTAAAGACTCAAGAGTAATAAAGAATCTTTACTGACAGCAAACCGCTTGTATAAGGAATTCCGTAGATATACAAAGATAGAAAGGGGCAAGCATGTGTACATTCACCGGATCTGTTCAACTTGTACAGCGAGAATATTGTAAGGACCCTAGAAGTTATGCCTGGATTTGACATCGGTGGTCACAAGTTAAACAACCTAAGTTACGCAAAGGATACAGTGCTGATAGCAGACACAGAAAGGAAAGTACAAAACCTCCTACAGAAGGTAGCTGAAGAGAGTGACAAGAAAGAACTACAAATAAATTGGAAGAAAACCGAATGCATGGTCATCAGTAAAAAGGGCAGCCCTATATGCCAAATACAGGCCAGGGATACTAGAATCAAGCAGTTACAAAAATTTAAAACCTGGGAAATATTATAACAGAAGACGGAAAGTGCAACACAAAGAACCGAAGGCGAATTGTCATGGCAAATGAAGCATTGCAGAAGTGGAGTAAAGTATTAAGAAACAGGACAATTTTGCTAGAAACAAAAAAGAGAGTACTGGGTTGATATGTGTTATCAGTTCTTCAATATGGCAGTGAATGTTGGAAAATGTCATCCAAGATGAAGGAAAAACTTGAAGCATCTGAAAAGTGGTTCTGCAGATGGATGCTGTGAATATCGTGGATCGAGCATGTGAGCAATGATGCTGTCTTAGAAATGATGGAACCGAAAAGGAAATTAATACTGAGCATCAGGAAGAAACAGCTGAAGTTCTTGAAACATGCAATGAGGAAGGAGATCTTGGAGAACCTGATACTAAAAGGCCAAATAGAAGGAAAAAGAAACAGGGGAAAAGCAACGGATAACATATTTAAAGGACCTAAAATGGTGAATAATGGAACGAGGGTAGCATGTTGTAACAGGAGAAGGCGTGCTAAAGGCCACCAGGGGTAGGGAGACGTAGAAAGCCATGATAGCCTACGTCCTGAAGGGACAGGGCACATAAAAGAAGAAGAAGAAGAAGAAGAAGAAGAAGAAGAAGAAGAAGAAGAAGAAGAAAGTGTAACCAGATTAGTTTATCACTTGTTCCAAGTGTGGAAAACATGTACTACATTTAAAATTGGGGCGCCTCGACGTGGTTAGTCTCGTTAGAACCTATTACAACGAAGTGGAGTAGTTAGTTCGATCCTCACTGGGTACCTCATAGCTTTGGCCTTGTGCCACATCTAAGCGGCGCTTAGTAAATCAACTCTACATTTAAAATTGGGCTAATTTTATTTACTTTAATAGCATTATATCTGACGATATTTCAGTCACACGTATTTATTCGCATTTAATTTTCAACTATTTCAACAAATGTTGCGTTGCAGACAAAATGATAATCAAATTTTAAATATACTTGATTTGCGTCTTTTAAATGTTAGTAAAGTTTTGTAATTTGGTTGAAGCATTGTGTATATTAGGCATATGGTTAGGTCTTCAATGATGTCACAATGCGTTTAGTATAATAAAGGAAGTTAAAGAACTTTGGGTATTACCTATTTATTATACAGTAATATTTCGAGATCAAAATCTCATCTTCAGAATGGTAGAGGAGTGTGGGTCTGTCTGAGTGAGTCCGTAAAGGCACGTACTCACTCGGACAGACACACGATCCTCTGCAATTCTGAAGATAAGATTTTGTTCTCGAAATATTAGTGTATAATACATAGGTAATATCCAAAAGGTTTTTACCTTCCTTTATTTTAATAAACGCATTGTGACAGCCTTCAAGATATAAACATATTTTAAATATTAAGTTTTTTAAAAAAATATAGTCACTTTAATAGAAAAATACTCATAAGAGATGAGCCATACGAAATGAGCCATGAGATTGGAGCCATCAGAAAGGCATACGCAAAGAGTCAGAAGAGAGGATTCATACAGAGGATTCATAAGGTAAGAGTTATGAGAAAGGAGTTATAAAAAAGATTCATAAAAATGATGTCACGTAAAAAGAGTCATAAGAAGAGCAATAAAAAACGAATAATAAAAAATATGACAGGAGAATTAAGAGATGTCATTAAAAAGGAATTATCAGAGAGGAGTCATAAGAAAGAAATCAGAGAAATGAGTCATAAGAAAGGAATCTAACGACATGAGTCATCAGAGCTTATATGAAAGGAATCATACGAATGGACTCATGAGAGAAATCAAATGAAAGGAGTCATAACAAAGGAATCATAAAAAGAAATCATAAAATATGAATCAGAAGAAATAAATCATGAGAAAGGGGTCATAAGAGAGGAGTCATAAGAGTCACAAGTAAGGATTCATGAGAGATGTCATAAAAGAGGAATTCGAGTTCGGTTTAACGGAATATTAACCTCTATGGGTTATTTATTGCCAAAAGAGAAGGTTTTAAGTATTTTTAATGTTCAGTTATAATGAGATATTTGATGTTGTCAGATTTTGATGATTTCTATTTTATTTTATTTTTATTTGAGAAAACCGATAATGACTTCTAGGTTTGTATTAAAAATGCATTACTGGAATTAATAATTTCCTTCAAAAATGTATTATGGCACTATATATATATATATATATATATATATACATTACTTTCAGACATATGTTATGGTAATAATACTTTCCTTTTAAATATGTATTGTTGGTAATTTTTTCCACCAAAAATGTATATACATTTATTCATTTCGAGCTGGTAAGAGTTATACAGCAAGGAAAATGAAACATTTATACCCCTCTTTCCAACCCTTTCCATTTATATATATATTTGCATACAAGTGTATTTTTATACTTCTATAATGTTTGACCTCAGTTTGGGGAGTAACTATTTACCCATAGCTAGGACTATAACAGGTACTATCACTCTGGGTCGGAGTGGACCTGGACAACAGCAATTAAGAGATGGCTTTCATCCTCATCACAACCTCCCAATCAGGAGTTTTGCAGCCAGATGGAGTTTACCGCCATATCCAGGACTTCATAAAAGTGGAGTCATAGAAAAATAAGTGTTAAGAAATGAGTTCTAAGAAAAGAGTCGTAGACGTCATTAGAAAGGAGTTGTAAGAGAGTAGTCATAAGTGAGGAGTCATATGAAAGGAGTCATAAGAAAGAAGTCTTATGAAATGAGTCATAAGAAATGAGTAATAGATTAGTCATATAAAAAGTCATAAAAATATAGTCATATAAACGGAATCATGAAAATGAGTAAGGAGACAGGAGCCATAAGGGTGGATTCATAGAAAGGAGTCGTAAGATAGTAGTCATGAGAGAGAAATCATAAGATAGGAATCATAGGAAATGAATTATAAGAAAAGGAAGGAGTCATGAGAAAGGAGTCATAAGAAAGGAGTCATAAGAGCGGAGTCATAAGAAAGGAGTCATAAGACAGGAATCGTAAGATATTAGTCATAACAGAGGAATCCTAAATAAAGAGTCATAGGAAAGGAATCGTAAGAAAAGATATGTGCCCTGAGAAAAGAGTCATAGGGATGAATCATAAGAACGGAGTCATGAAAAAGGAATCATGAGAGAAAATGTATGCTAGCCATAAAAAAGTGTCATAAAAGAAGAGTAATTTCTATTTCATTCAAAATGAGAGTATGTACGTTTATGTGTTGGCATGTATACTTGAACCCAGTGATAGACGTAAAAAAGAGTTCTACAATATTTTGACGTTTTTTTGAAATAATTTTATTTATCCAATTAAATTTTAAAATTAAGTATTTTTTATTATATTAAAATATATGATGTCATTATTAGTTTGGTGGGGGGCTTTTCTCACTAAGTGTAGGGGAATGTATTAATCCTATGTCTTATTTCAACTATTTACAGTGTCTGCATATTAAATAACACAAGTCAATGTAAGACATACAGACATAAGTATATATTGGTTGTGTCATTTTTTTTTTGCTAAATAAGCAACTCAATACATTCGCAGATGTGTAGTCACCCGCAGACAAATCTTGACGGAAAGTGAATTTTCTTTCATAATATAAATTAATGCCTTGCAATGTGATATAATTGGCATTCATCTGAAAATCAGAATAAAATTGTATTTAATTTGGAAATCAAGCCTCGCTTAGTACTTCTATTTTCACGCCCACCTCTCTATATGTCACTCTTTGTTTCGTCTCTTATCCTCTTTACTTTACTTTCTCTTTCTCTCATTGTCTTTCTGTCCGTCTTTTTGTCTCTCTCGATCGATCGGTATTGTAAATCTAAAATAATCCCAGGTGGGCTATGTGTATTAAGAGACAATAATTAATGATTTTGTGTCCATAATAATTTTAAGAAAATGGTCGGTCTGATACTTTAAATACTAATAATAAAGATGCAATACAATTTCATACATTGAGCTTAACACTGACTCATTTAGGCGAACGAAACGCATATTGACTGAGAAATGAGATGAATCTTAAAAGCAAAACAAGGTATGAAGACACATAAACTTTAATTAAAAACTAAAAAGACGCGAATTGCTTTGTGATATAAATACTTTGTATGACAGTGACAGATTTCTAGAAAAATACCAGATAAAGAGAAAACTGTAGGTAATAGAAATATTGTTCTGCGGAAGGATACTGAGAATTCCATGGATGGAACGCGTAAACAATGAGCAATGGTAACAAAATTAACATTTATACTCAAAATCAGAAAGAAATAGCTGAAATTGTTGGGACAAAAATAAGGAAGGAAGATTCACAGACATTAGTCTTTACAGGGCATATCAAAATCCAGGCAATACAATTTCAAACATTGAGACAGCGTTTTACCTAATTGACGATCCTTTGTGAATTAATGAAAAGTGAAAGGAGGGAACATAGATAAGTAATAGGAAACTGTGGAGAGCCATTATCCCTCACGATCAAAATGGCACATTGAAGGAGAAGATTAGGGAAGGGTCGTTAATGAAAAGCCCGCTGGACAAACTGCAAAACCGCTATGGGGTATCTAAACAATCCGACCTTGCAAATTCGCCGACTCTAAATTTTCTTTTCTTAATAACGCTTAAATGGTATCACAGTTTATTAGAATATTTAAGTCTAGTCACGTCGGAGCTGGAATCGCCAGTTATTCGCTGACAAGTCGAACAGTTAGAAGGCATGCATTCTACCAAAGCCTAAGAGCAATTTGAGAATCTCGGGTCAATAAAACCCATCTCGTTTACTTAATTACAGCTCAGGCGATTCGGTATGGCCGGTGACACTTCAGCCTTCGATCTTACTCTGTTTATGATATCTGTCTTGTTTATTTTTCTTTCGGAGCTTAGATGCATCAGTGTTCAAATTTGAAGTGAATGTATCAAGAGCCTACAACATTCTCCGTTAATATCAATAAAGAAAACCCATTAATTTTATATGAATACAACTTTCTAAGCGCTTTGAATCATCTAAAATGCAAGAAATGTATCTGGATTAAAGAGGATTTTATGAAGTTTGGGGATTCATTAGTTCCTGTTTCTCATATAAGGGTTTCGCAATAATCTACCGTTCTTGTCAGAAAGATACTTACGGCCATATCAAGTCGAAAGACCAGTTCCCGTAGGTTCACCAAAGTTAAGTAACGTCTGGATGGTTGAACTCATGGAAATGCTACGGAGAATAAGTTTGGATGTTATAATGGCTCGGAATTGTTAATCGGAAAACCAATTTCAGTTGGGTTAGTTATATTTAGTCAGTCAATTAAGTACCATACGTGATACACGCTTTGGATGATCATGTCTCGAAAGAGACATGACTGACTGAGCAGAAGATTATTCCGCAGTAGATTGCCATTGCTTTATGCAGTAGAGTGGTTGCCAGCCAAGGCCAATCCTATTTTTTAACACATAACTGGTGAGAATAGACGGATTAATACTTTTCTCAAAGGTATTTGTGCGTAAGTGAATGCAGGGAATTCAACTGGAAATCGAACTCGGGTCCCCGATTTGTTGTTCCTAGTCGATACCCACTGCACCACAACACACATCCGTTATATAGCTTTAGTCTAAAATACCTTTGAGAAAAGTATGAATTCACATCTTCCTCCAAGTATGGGTTAATTAGTAGGACTTGTGTCAACAAAATATTATTTTTCTCCCTACTATAAACATGCTTAAATTTAAAATATTTTACCTGGATTTAAAAATGTTTCAAATATTTTATAAGCAAATATATATTAATATATATGATAAAAAACATAATTTTAAAAAATATATGTATATAATAATGATATAATTATATAAAAATATATATATAATAGATATAAATATATATAATTATAATATAATTATAAAAATGAATTAAGAAAACGTCTACTTTGAGTGACTATAGAGCTTTGCTTTTGTTAAACATTGTTTTAAGTAATTTTGTAAATTCCAACCAACAGGAGTACTGGAAAAGTTATATATCCACCTTTTCTCTTTTCACTTATGATTTAATTAATAATATTAGGTTGTTTCAAAAGTCCATAAACACGAGCAGAAAATTGAAATTTTACTCGAAAAAAACAACAAAAATTATTGCTCAAAATAATGACCATCATTTTCTATGACTCTCTGCCATCGATCTGCAAGCTTTCAGATCTGGTCAAAGTACCATTCAACCGGCTTCGAATCAAAGAAATTCTTGACACGCTTCCTCGACTTCATCAAACTAATCAAAAACTGTTGCATTGAGCGGAAAAGACCGTAATCTGATAGAGCACAGTCAGGACTTTAGGCTGGATGTGGCAGAACCTCAACGCCGTCCAGCTCTTCAAACTTGTCTTTGTTCTTCCTAGAGGTGTGTGGCTTGGCATTGTTCTGCTGCATCAAAGCGCGCTTTCGTTTGATCAGAGCCGGGTACTTTTGCTTCAACTTTTCGTAGACCCGCACAAGTTGCTGACATTAAAGTTCGGCACTGATGACACGACCATTCGGAACCAACTCAAAATGCACGATTCCTTCAACGTTTCACCAACCGCAGAACATGACTTTCTTGCCGAAACCATCTTGTTTTGGAACCGACTTTGTCTCTTGCTCTTTCTGAACCCAGCGCTTGTCTCTATTGTGCTGAACCAGATAGACCCATTTTGCAAGTGTTTACGAACTTTTGGGACAACCTAATACTTAAATCCCTAAATCATTATAATCTAAAAATATTCTAACACTAAAAATAATTTCTGGTTTTACATAACTTTTAAAGTGCTGATACTCCGTAGAATATAAATAAATGAATGGATTGAGTCAGAAATATAATAAAAGCCTTCAACACATTGTAATTGCAGATGTCTGATTTGGTTTTTCTTGTTTTGTTTTACGGCATATCAACTTGAATGGATTATTTAATGCCGACGAGACTTATACATTATATTCGTACCAAGAGAATATATATTTTTTGTAAAAAAATCATTTCGTAGTTCAGGCATGTTGTAAAGAGGGTTTTGTCATGAGTCAGATGTATTGCTGGTAGTGCACTCGTTATCCGGAAACTTTAAAAGCAGTAAACGCTTCTGCGATTTACACAATTCTCATCAGTCAACAATTGAGTTCTCTAGGCTCCTAGCGCGTTAAAATGTCCTATTCCATCAACTGTCTGCCGATAGCTTAGAGGTAAGCTCTCCGACTAATACTGAACCCATTTAGTTTCGCTCCCGGCTGGAACCCAGCGGCTGTCTAGCCACACAGACGATCATCGAAATCGGCTTGTATATGGGTTAATTTATATATATATATATACCAATAATATATTTTTGAAATATATATATATATATATATATATATATATATATATATATATATATATCAATATATATATATATTTCAATATATATATATATATATATATATATATATATATATATTTCAAAAATATATTATTGGTAACGTCTTTCATGAAAAAATATATTGCTGGTAATACATTTTTCTTCAAAAATGTACTGCTTTTTCCAAAGAATCTGCTGTTGAGGATGTCAGTTTAGTGTAAAGGGAGTCAACGCAGTAAGTATAATCGGTGACACGAGTTCGAATTCGGGCCATTTCATTGCATTCATTTCCATTCAAAAACACAAATAGAAGACAAAAGGGAAACTACTACATTTCCTAGTACAATATCTTTGACAATTTACTGATAATAAAGAAATAAAATCTATAGAGAGTTACGTCCTGAAGATGCATGCGAATTTAGGAGATTTTTTTATCTTTTCACTCCAAATAAGGTGATAGTGCTTCTAAGATGCTAGTAAGTAGGAGAGTTCATTAAAATAGATATCTTTATAGAAAAAAAACAAGAGAGGAATGCACGACACGACACTGGGGATGATACTGAATTCGAGATGACACATAAGGGCAGATAACATTATAGTGTCTTTTTTGGATTTTGGCAAGAATCTCGGAATATATACCAGGAACACCAGACCAAATTTGATAGCAATATTTAATGTACGGTTAATGAGGGACTATAAATGTTGGAGATAGATTCTGGCGATAGAATCTTTCTTGCACGACACGTTGAAATAAATTTCCTTGCATTAGAAACATAGAATTTATTCATTATAATCACTCCACTACATGCCAGTCGTAAACGTGAAATAACGACGATGCAGAGATTCGTTCTCACTGAGGTTAGCATCAGTCATGCTAACGGCAGACAGAAGATTCCCTATAATTAGAAGTCGTTGTGTTTTGGAAGCGTTCAACTCTACAAGCCATATCTTTCCCCTGTTAACAACGGATGGTGGTCCTTTTCCACGGAAAATGCCATTGTTACCATTGAAACACGAGTAAATAACTGTGTCATCGACATAAGTATCTATTTGACGTTACCAAATTGGCAGTCAATCCAGAGAAACGAAAGCTATAATATTTTACCTGAGAAAGGCCGTATAAATTAAGATTTTTAGTTACAAAAACTTTTTTTTATTTTTTGTGCAATAACACATCATTCAATAAGTTTCGGGCTTGACATATAGATGGCGCCACTAAAAATAATCCATATGGTTTTTCTGAAGTTTTGCCCAATCGGATTATTAATTTACAAATTACAGTTATTTAAGAAAATTTTAAAACAGTGGAAAAATATGAATTTTGTATGTTGCTCATACATTGCTTTCTGATATGGAAAAAATACTGTTCAAGCAAATCAATGTCTTGATAACTGTTGTTCGGATTCTGCTCCGTCGAAAACAGGTGGTATGCTGACTCTTTATACGGTCGTACAGACATAAATGGTGTTCACGGCTCAGATCGACAAAAATCGACAGTTGTTCCGGAAAACACTCCAAAAAATCTACAAAATATTTTTGACCGGTCGTAAATTAGAGTTGCGTTAGATAGCAAGGGAGTTTAACATATCAAAAGGCAGTGTAGTCATCATTTTGCATGAACATTTGTAAGCTGTGCTCACAGTCGATCAAAAACAACAGCGCGTCGACAATTCAGGGCGTTATTTGCTACTGTTTAAATGCAAAAATAATGGGCTTTTGAGTAAATATGTGACTATGAATAAAACATATCTACCACTTCACTCTGGAATCAAATCGGCAGTCACCCGAGTAGAGAGCAGCACAGGTGAAAGCTGTCAAAATCGCCCAAAGACGCAAACATCAGCAAACAATGTTTTCGCCTCCGTATTTTGGGAAGCGCATGGTATTTTGTTCATCGATTACCTTGAGAAAGGAAGAACCATCAATACCATATATTATATAGCATTATTGATGCGTTTGAAGAACGAAATCGCTAAAAGACGGCAAAGAATAAAAGGTGATCGCAACGATGGCAAAACTACGTGAATTTGCACTTCGAAATGCTTCCGCACCCATCCTATTCTCCAGATCTAGCTCCCAGTGACTACTGGCTGTTAGTAGAACTCAAAAGAATGCTCCAGAAAAAGAGATATGGTTCCAATGAAGAAATGATATTGGAAACTGAGGCGTATATAGAGACCAAAGACAAATCATTCTCCAAAAATTTGCATCGGATTGTTAGAGAAGCGTTGGAATCAGTGTGTCAACCTAGAAAAAAGCTATGTTTATGAATAAAGTCGAATTCTTTCTAAAAATTGGTGTTTTAGTAAGTAGGTCCGGGATGTATTGAGTGATGTGTTACTTAAGGTTTTTTCTTCATAGTTGTTTGTTGTTTTTGGGACCAGGTCAATGCTTCCTTCTTTTATTATAGCGGATATTGCCAGAGGGACAAACATTTATAAAATGTTGTGCATGAAGAATGAAATGACGAAATTCATAATCCATGAGAGCAACTACCTTCTAAGACTGCTGGTGCATTCAGAGCCTCAAGACGCTTTACTTGAACACTACACTTAACGGCTCCATGTCGATGGTTAAAGGTTGCCTGTCCTTCCTTTTCCTTTTATCTTCATTTCCCAGAATCCCCATTTGCATACGTATCATACCATCATCCATACAATCTTAACTAGAACTCTACTTTCAATTGTTCTCAAGGTTTGTGTTTGGAGAACTGGATAATATATATTTATGGGAATCAGTTTATCTCAGGAGATAATGATGACGCCCTGTTTTATTAAAATCAAGTCCTTTTATGCTTTCACCAAGTGAGGAGTTTAAAGTGATCTCTCCAGGACGAAGTCCTGGGCGATGTTGTAAGGGAGTCATAAGCTGCGCCGATCAATTGCTTGCACGCCAGGTTCTACCGACATGATCCTCTTTTCATAATCGTTTCCTTCCAAGCTAAGCAGTATTTCCATTGGTGCACAGGGTTATACACCGAGAGAAAAAAGGAAACAAAAGGACAAGAGAAAAATGAGAATCAAGAAGATAAAAGATTGAAATTAACATTGCATTTAAATTTTTGGAACTTTTAATTGAAATGGCTTTAAACATCGTTACATTTTGAGATCGGAATGTTTTAATTTATCTCCGGATGTTTGTCGATTGTAACCCAGCTGCTTTCGGGGGAGACACTCCGTAATTTCTGCCTGTATTTAGTTTCATTATCTCCCCTGCGTTATATGTTTGCAATCAATGTTTTCTTCTCTCTACATGAAATGCCTTCCTGGGTTATTGATCTATATCTAATTGAATAGCTGTTTATCAGGCGCAAGTAGGCTCCCTTCTTACCGTTTCCTGTTTGAAGATGTTTTTTATTGTCATTTGAAACGCATAGAAGCAGTTTATAGACAGTATGATCTTTCTTCAACTCATAACAACTTTAAGTATATATATATATATATATATATATACGCTCTCGCCAGTTGATTGAGCACTCCGGGAGAAATGGTAGACTTTAAATACAGCAGCTACTCACCGCTATTAACGCATCATGAATTCATTATTCAATTTGAACACTCTCAGCTACTGATGTGTGTTTACATTGTGTATATAACACACTAAATTGTGCATGCCTAAACCGTACGCCGATAGCTTAGTGGTTGAATCTCCGATATGAAATCGGTCGGGTTTCAATCTTGGCCGTGAACCGATAACGGTATATATATACGATCTCCAACGGCAATTGAGCTCTATGGAAAAATGATAGATTATATAAACAGTACGTACTCACGAATTTACGCATCGTTCATTCACTAATGAATTTGAACACTCTCGGCTACTGGTGTCTGTTTACATTGTGTATATAACACATTAAAATCCGCCTTCTTTCACCTAGCGCACATAGCTTAGTGACAGAATTGACGAGTGATGTCGATTCGATCGGGTTTCGATACTGGCTAAATTTATTAATTATACGGCAACATATATTTTAACGTGTTGTAGTCGTAAGCTTTTCAAAATAAGAGAAACCGCACTAATTGAGGACTTTTAACAGTACTATTATCTAAAATATTAACTCAAAGAGAGAATAATGACACAATCAAGAAGATAACTATTTTCTTAAAATGAAAACCTTGCATATAAAAAGTGCTTAACTCCCATTGGTCGAGATAAACTCACGTGATCACCTGACAACCGCTTGTGATGTCGCTTCTATTAGTGACCCAAGTGCTCGTCAGACATTCAACTTACAGCAACCGCTGGTACATAAAAATTCTGCCGTTCCGTTGGAACATAGATTCCTGCCATATTTTTTCGGAATATAGATAAATGTTGCCTCTCCCCAAATATGGAGTTCTAACTAGGGTCGGACAGAAGTGTCTTCAAGGTATATGTACGACATTTTTTTTGTTCCACCTGATACTTTGTTTTGAGTTAGATATAATAAAAATATATTTTTCCACGTGTGGACACTTGTTTGCATATATGTATTAATGTGTATGTCCTAATATAAATCTAAACTTATTTATAAATGGAACTTTGTCTGTGTTTGTGCGTGTGTCTGTGTGTGTGTGTCTGTGTGTGCGTGTGTACGTTACCTATAGACTCCGAAACGGCTGGACCGATTTTCTTGAAAATTTACACAGTTGTACTATAAGCGTCTGCGAGTCTTCTTAGCTAGGTTTTGTGTCGAGGTACCCCAGATAAATATCGAAAATCGATAATCGAAAAAATCGGATTATAATAGGAGTGGTCCGATTTTAATCACATTTGATACACTCATAGGCAATGACATAAAAAATGATATTCAGAAGTTTCAACGTTGCAGTTTTTACATTAGTGCTGAAAATCGATAATATATATATATATATATATATATATATATATATATATATATAAGGCAAGATGGTTGTGTGTGTGTGTCTGTATTTTCTTCAATATTTTTGCTTCGGTTTGGCTCTAAGTAGTTATAATTGTAGTTCTTAGTCTCAGCCATGATACCATTTACTCAGAGGACTTATTTAGCCTTCAAAATTCAGTTTACGACAAAAAAAACGTACTTGATATCGATACTAGGAAATCAAAATTTGACTTACATCCAAACATTTTTCATACAATCTACAGTTTTGTTTCGACTGGGAACAACTGTTGCTTTTTAGTCTTTCGTGCCAACGTCCAAAGAGTCTGAGCTCCAGGACCATGGATTAGATTTAAAGCTTTCATTACACTCGAGCAACACCGGTCTATACTGCTAGTATGTAAAAATCTCCTTAAGAGCAAGCGTTCATTCATTTATTTCATTCCAGTCCCACTGCTCATTTTGCTAGCTATATGCTCTTTAGGTCTTTGCATCTGTGCGTTGTGGTGCATTGTATATCGGCTCGGAACGAGAAATCGGAGAGCCGACTTCGAATTCCAGTTGAATTCATTGAATTCACTTACGCACAAATAACCTTGGGAAAGATATTAATCTGTCTATTTGTTCTAGTTATGGGTTAAATAACAGGACAGATTGGATTCTCTAGCCTTGGTCGGCAACCAGTCTAGCGCAGAAAGCAATGTCAACCTACTGCGGGATAATCTTCTGACCAGTCCGTCATGTCCCTTTCGAGACATGATCACCCAAGCCTATATCACGTATGGCACCTAACTGACTGAACTTTCAGTCGTCTTTGACCCTCTTTGTATTCTATAAATTTTATGGAATTTTGGATCAATATATCATTCAAATCATTGAAATGATAGTTTGTTCTCATTGAACTCACCTTGCTCATACTAATTCTTACGAACCATTGTTTTATATTATTATGATATTTTTTCCACTTTCAAATATAGGACGCTTTGGCAATAAGAACTTTGGGCATTCAAACCAAATCTGGTAGGGAATATGCTTTTCACCACTACCTCACGTATTATTCTGAAAGTTTCTTGTAATTTTCTACGTTTAAATTTCTAATTTTAATGAAAAATATGTTAGGCGCCTTATCGCGGAGTAATAGTTTTCATACTTGTTTCGTTTATCCTTCCGAGTGACGAGTCAGTAGAAACATAGATGTGTGCCTCTTATTCGTGGCCTTGTACCTAAACTAAGGCTGTTACGCAAATAACAGTTTTAAATATAATTTTAAAAAATATATATAAAACGTCACAGAATTGTTTCGTAATTTTCTGCGGGTAAAATATTTCAAAGTGCATAAGAACGGGATTAGTTGTGTAATTTTTTCTACGAATTTGACTTACGGTGTTAAAAATATTATTATTATCCAAAACGATAACAATGCAGATATATATATATATATATATATATATATATATATATATATATATATATATATATATAACTGTTCTATGCAAACCCGAGGACTCAGATATTCAAGGTTACGTAATCAGTAAAATACTGCTTTTGGGCTTGCTGAAGGATTAAACTGCTTGCAGGATTATTATCGGAGAAATTTGAAACACGGAGGAATAGATTTGTTAGAAATAGTAAATTTTTGGCATAAAAATATCAGCTTTTACTTGGAATTGATAAACATTTAATCAAAAATGTGATTTCAACAAAATCATAAAGAGATTTTGCCAGAAGGTTTTCTTTTTAAAAGATCGAATGACAGCCTGACATAGCAAAATCTTCCCGCTTCTAATCAGAAATTGCACAGCCGTAAATTGAAATTGAAAGCATATTCAAAATAAATAAACTTCAGCATTGTTAACTTTAGCAGAATGGGGCTTAAAATGAAATAAAATATTACGTGTGCGATTATGGCACTCCACTGCTTCCTGTAACTTTTAACAATAGTTTCAGTATTTATTAAATTTCCCTACTTTAAACTGCCATTCATTTGTTAGATAGGTCAGTCGTTGATTCCATCTGTCTCTTGTGCCATTAATACGTCTTGTGCGTATTAAACTCTCCAAGCAGTTTTTCGTCTTTATCGTATCACTGAGTTTAAGAGATTATGAGAAAAAGAAAAGATTATTAGGGAGAGAGAACAGAAATTAAGAAGATAGTAGTTAATGATTGAGGATGTATTTAAATCTTTGAAAATCAAAGTTAAGTAGATAGCATGAAGCCGGAAGAGAGCTCCACAAGCAAAACTTGCTAGAAAAGAAACTGTTACCATAGAATTTATAGCTACGTTTCCCATTTCTACTTTAAGAGAAAGACATATTGCAGTCTATCTAGAAGTGTGTTTAAATTAGAAAATCCAGGGGTCAGAGAATAAAGGTTACCAGAACAATTACCATAAACATATTTATAGTAAAGGCACATGGAAGCTACCTTATAGCTTTGGAAAGTGACTGAATATATATATATATATATGTTTGATAATCTTTAGTGTCAAGGTAATCATTCTTTTTTACTGGTTTTACTGCTAAAATATAATTTGGCAAGGAGGTTTTATCGTAAAGTGTTCGATATTGGGGTGGAGATACGTATTGATAAACATAAAGATTTCGTCATTTTAACTCTGATTGTTCATGCCGAATTTTAAGTTTTGATAGGACACCGCTATAATGTTCTCAGACATCAGGTCTGGTTTGTTGTTTTGTCCCCTTTTAGTTCTTGTTTATATAGTGCATGGTGTGATTTTTGTGGGAGTGGTTTTGTTTGTGATTAGTTGATTTTCATTTATTTTATTGTTATTTTTTAGTATACGCGCGGGCGTGAGTGGGTGTTTGTTTAATAACTTTATAGCGTTTTTGATATTGGATTAGGCTCTTTTGTTTAATTGCTAAAAGTTAAAATGACAATTTTTTGTAATTTTATACATATATATTAGTTTAATTGGAAAGTAACTTACAATTTATTTATTTATTTACTGATACATTTTTACAATAAATGGATGTAACAGGAAAGCGTTTATTGTGAGGTTTTATTTAAAATTGAATTAAGCACAATGCCGTAAATATGGGTCAACCGCTGAAGGTCGACACACTATTTAATACTGATTTTTTTTTTATAGTGAGACAGTGCTTTCTAACCATCAAAACAATTCGATGTACCCATATTTTTCTAGTGTCGATGAAATTGCGACTGCTTTTTTCGTGCTGTTTTTGTTTTCCATTTTCTTTCAGGTTACTTTTTGTCTCACATTTTATCTTCATTTTATTCTCAGCATTCATCGGTAAATCCACATGTTTGTTACCTCAATCATACGCATCTTTCACTGCCAAATGGAACTTATGTTACTTGTTACATTGTTACTATGTTACACAGAATTTGTTACATAGCGTTTCAATTTGTTTTGTATTTTTCTAAAAATTCCTACGAAATGTTCGTACTTCTGAATAATTTGTTTAGATTTTGGAAGGAAACTTTCGCGATTACAGTGCAATTGCGTCGCTAATCTGCTGACGTTATCATGAAGATAATAAAGTTAGCAATTTGCTTCAGACTTTAGGTTCTTAATTCAACTGAATCTAGCTCTTGTAAAAAAAATTATCGTCACACTTGTCAGAAGATAACCAGCCTCAGTTGTGACCACCATTGCGTAACATAATTCTTGAAATGATATTAATTACTAATTTAATTTATTTAACTTAATTAATTACATAGACCAGTGTACATGTGTATATATGTACGTTTTGGGTTAATTAGGAATGTTCTTTTATGATAATAGGTAATTTTTTTATGAAGTGAAGTTTATGAAGCCGATCAACAAATTTAAGATATGAATATGTGAAATTAGATAGTTCAGCCTAAGCTAAGTTGCAAAAATTATATGAACGCTGGGTTACACATATGCAAAGGTTACAAGAGAAGCTTACATTTCAGCCCTTCTTGATAATATCTAGCAAAAAAATAACCCACACTACGAAGACACATCATGAACATCTACACCGTTCACAACAATGGCGCCCTAGATATGAGCACTACCTAGGATTTAATCTGTTAAAATATTTGGGTATTAGGAGAATTTATAAAGGTGCAGGTCTCTAGATTCTTGTGTTATGCACTCGTTACAGTGAATCTTTCTTGTTGTCAATAGAATCCTTTCAAACCCAGCCAGAAAGCTGAAAATACACATATGACCTCAGAAGAAAGGCATATCTTAAGTACATTTTAAAGACAAGGTCAACAGATTTTTACGTAGATTCTTTCAAAAACATATTGGTCCTTATTTTCCATACTTATATTCGGACCCCATCCTTACCTAATTTTATGACAAGATTTTGACCGTTTTGGTCTTTGATCTTCTTCAGATGTAGAACAACCGACAAGGAACTTGAATCTTTATTTAATTTATGGCAATGCTATTTTTGCTCTCGTTCCCGTCTAGGTGTATCCTTTACTTATTCTATTGATCACCAGTTTCAAATGAAAGTACTACCCAAAATAAAGACTGAAATTACATTTACCTACTAGAGCATTGTCCCGTAAGATTAAACATATAGATTTCAACCTAGCCGTTCTTGGTGATTACGTTGCCATTGTAAATGCTGCTTCTGCTACTGGTCTTGTTGCTGGCTGTTATATTTTTACCTTTACTGCCATCCATTTTGTATTGCCGCCGCTGCTGTTGTTGAAGACTTTATGGTATCTTTATTTATTAACGGCATATTTGCAACTGAAGAAATCGTCTACATATTTTTACAGGCTTCCAATGATCTTCCCAAAAAAGAATTTTCTAGGGGTTAAAATAAATTGTAATCTTAATAGTCAAGGTCTTATGAACACAGCATATGTAATAGGAAAACCTAGGCATGTTATGTAATCTACAGTTGAGCCTGGCAAGACACGCGAAACCTGATTTTGTCCTAATAGAAGATGACGTATCTTCCATTGGCTATTTTGAGACGCTTTTCATCAATTGCGCATCGAATGGTCCATTGTTTTAATTCATCGACAGACATTTTTTAAGAATCTCCTAATACACAATGTCTTTACAACCCTAGCAGACACAGATTTTAATCTTTGTAGGATACTGTCCTTCTGGTAAAGTGGGTAACTTTGAATAATTGCGTCTACGAAACTGAAATTGCTGAAATAAGGAATCGGTTCACATACTTGGCACAGAAATTGTGATCAGCAAACGTAAGTATGACATCACAGGCTGTACTGCTTTTATAAGCGCATTATCTTACATAATAGCAGAACAGAATCAGGATCATATATATACAGAGTGTTGATAAAGTTCGGGTGCACTTAACAAATTATAAGTTAATTTGTATTTACTATAGAAATAATTTGTAAAAGGTTTAAGAAGAAGTAAATCTATCTTTTTAAAAGTTTTATTGAAATACTATTTAAGTTTCAACATGTCCCCCATCACTAGCAATGCAAAGGATAATACGATTTTGCTGTTCACGGAAAACATTTGCCAATGCACTAGGTTTGGGTGCATACACTATTGTTTTCACATGGCAGTTGAAGCAATGAATCAAATTGATTCTGAAAAAAAAGAACATTTTTTCTGCTTATCTAAAAATTGTTGCAAATTTTGTGGTTTAAGAATTATTCAATAATCATACTTAAAACTAGTTAGATTAATCTTTATTACTTTTTTACAGAATAATTATATCACAAATATAAAAAAATTATAAATTGTACACAAACTTAAGGACACCCAGTATATATATATATAAATTTATAATTTATATATATATATATATATATATATATATATAAAACATTTGGTAAACGACGCAGTATTTTCTCTACCCAACACCAACATCATATTGCACCCACCACGCCTCACCTGTGACAGCCAAAACATATAATTTCTCTTCTGTTCAATATGTCCAAATAGTGGACATATTGGTGAATCTGGAAATAGCTTTAGATTCCGTTTCAATAATCACAAACTTAGCAAACGCCAGAACAACCAATATTCCCCCATAGCAATTCACTTCAATCAACCGGGACACACATTAGAAAATTGCAAATGTTTACTAATAGACTCCAAGTTTAGTTCTACACACTCATACAGAAAGAAAGAAAAATACTGCATTTTGAAATTAAATACACACAAGCTAGCGTTAAATAGGGACTTAGGTGTTTTGAATCTTTATAAATATTTCAATAGTTAAACATCTTTTGGATACAATTAAAAAAATTTTCTCTAATACAAAAGTATTATTAAAGATAGGTTCACGTTTACAAATATTTAAAACAATCTGTCGCATTCTGCGTCACGTGATGTAAACAATCTCTCTCGGACGAACGCTCTCGCGAAATACGTTTCTAATTTAAATTTTAAAATCATTTGTTTCTGATGAAAGGCCGAGGACGTTCTGAAATATTAAATATAAAAATAGAAATAAATAAATACTGTCAAAAAAATAAATTTTTAAACTTACAACTTTTAAGTAGTTTTTCCTATATATATATTATACCCTGCTGATTTTCTAAGTTTGTCACCTTACAAAACTAGGATTAGTCTATAATTTTCAGAGTAGGTCGGTCTTTAAAATGAGAGATAGAATATAAAAAAAATTCTAGAAAATTCACATTATTTTAATTTTTGAACATTTATTTATATTTTATTGGAAAAATAAGTATTTCAACCCATAGCAAATCATAGCTCAGTACTTGGTTGCTGTGCTTACTAACTCTTTTGGGCTAGCAACGCAGCCAGACGTTAACAAATGCCAGGAGGAAATTTTGGTCTACTTCCCTTTGCAGATCCTCTCCAAATCCTTAAGGTTTGTAGGCTGTCGTTGGGCAATTGATAGTTTCAGCTCACTTCACAGGTTGTCTAAAAGATTAAAGCTCGGAGACTTACTAATTCACTCTATTAGCTTAAGGTGCTTCTTCTTGAGTCTTTTTTTTGTTGCCTTAGTTTATTTTAGGTCATTGTCATGCTGGAACACCAACCTACAATCCATCTTCAGTGTCCTGACTGGGGCAAGGTTTTCAGTCAAGATTTACCTGTACTTGCCCATCTATCTTTCTTTCGGTCCTGTGTAGTCGTGCTTTCCTCTTATCAGAGAAACTCCCCAAAAGCATAATATTTCCATGGTAAGAGTTTGGATGGTGTACTTGGGGGTCCAAATCAGCTTTTTTATCTCTCAAAACACAGCGAAACAAGTTGATGCCAAAAAGCTCAATTTTAGTCTCATCAGACCACAGCAATTTCTTCCAACACTTCTCTAAATTAGCCATTTGCAAACTTCAAACGAGCCTGTACATGTGCCTTCTTGAGTAGGGGAACTTTATAGGCACTACATGATTTCAGTTCAGTATGTCGTAGTGTGTTTTAAATGGTCATCTTGGTGACTTTCTGTACATTTCGGAATAAGATCAGGCATATATCTTCAGGATGAATGTATAGCAATGGGCTCGTCATTATCACCAGCAATAGTTAAGATACACATGGAATACTTCGAAGAGTTGGCAATAGAATCCACAGCACAATGGCTGAGATACGTAGATGAAACTTTCATACACTGACCACACCAAGAAGAGGTAAAAAAATTAACTCAGTAAGAACATGTTTGCATTTCACATTGGAGAAAGGTATCTACATAACTATTATTCCTGGATGTACTAACACTGCGAACAGAGCACGAATTCAAGAAATTATTATATCGCAAGCCGACCTCACCTCCCAACTTCTATACAGTGTAAAGAATGGGATCGCCCTCTGGTTACAACATCGTGCGAAGGTCATAAATGGCGACACATATATGTACAAGGAATGGTCAGTATAACTAGTATCGTACAACCTCACAACTAGTCTGAGCATCTGGCATAAGCTACAACAAACGCGGATGGAACAGTGCAAGAGAAACACAATTCTCAGAAAACATCTTGGTCTACATACCAGATGGGGTATTGGAAAAATACATACGATCTGCGCTCCATATAATACCAGGACGACCTTGAAAAGTGGTTTAATACTTCACAGAGACCTCTTCCGAGTCAAAACCTCTAGTTGTAGAGAACATTATTAAGGACTTTATGTGCGCCATCCTATGCAGCTGCATTAAGAAATATAAACGAAAAACAGACCGATATCTTAAGATATGACAGGACACCGCAAGAGAAATGAAGTAATATTGTGTAGCCAACCACATATGGGCGAAAAGTAAGATCATGGAGGAAAATGGAGATCACTGTTCCCTGCAGAATAAAGTTGAAATAATAGACAGAAAACACTACTGAAAAATAAAGAAAACTTAAGGGATCAACGCCTATGTTGGATCACAAATATTTAATTCAATCGGCTAAAGATAGAAATAAACACAAGTGAACTAGTTATAAATGCTGGAGAAAATCAATTACACTTATCAAGATTGTAATAAGAGCTCTGGTAAAAATGGGGAACATCAGTCTTAATAATTACTACACACAAAGACACATGGCTTATAAGATAAAAGCGTAGGTTGGATCAAGTGATTGACTCAGAGAGCTGTGAGTTCAATCTCTGGCTACAGCAGAAGTGAACAAATACTTAGAGCGTATGAAGAAGGCCGGAGCGTAAAACGAGCGAAACATCGTACAAATAGCAACAAAGATGGGTAAAATGGTCCGAATAATGTAAATACAGTAAATACTAGCTCATCCCAGAAATATAGACAAATACTAAATACTTAGAGAGTTGAGTTAAGCAGAGATAAATAAGATATCCGAAAGTGGCCTGACTCATCGAACGAAAAAAAAAATATACTTCAAATGGTTCAGTTCAAAATTCCAATCAACTGAAGAAGTTACCTCGTCTCAGAAATATAGGCAAACCTATTTGATAGTGACATCTTTCTCTATAAACCAAACCATTTTGGGTATATTCTATTAATTTTTTCAATTCCGAAATATTGGATCTCGTTTCAAGGGAATATGTGTTTTACACAAAACATTTGCATAAACACAACAAAAATTCAACTTGACACATGAAGACACAAAAATAAAAATACAAAATTAATCACACTGACTGGCATGTAAATAAATAAAACTCAAGAAACTACCCAAGCTAATTCACTTTGGAAGACCATTTTCATTTCTCTTTTAAAATGTTATGTTATTTAATTTAATGTTAATTGTCTATAACATTATATTTAATGGCGTGGTGAACTTACTAGTGTGTAAATATATATGTCTTACAAGGATGGCTCTTGTGACTTATCCAAAAGTTAAAACTTAATAGTTGTGGCGCTCACGCTAAATTTTCCCCCCGCCCTCTTGTCCAGCCTATTCTAATGAACTCCAGAAAGGCTATCAATTTCCGCCTTGTGTCTGTAGCAGGAGTAATTATATTTTAATTCTAACCATTTTTTTTACTTACAATAATTACCTACATTTCGTATTCCTTCAGCCAACACCTGAGCAGTGTTCGTCACCTCTACATCTCCCAGTGGCTCTTAGAGTCTTCATGTATATGAGTAATATTACCTTTATACCCTTGGTTCCGGGCAGGTAAGATCTTTTCTGACCCATGAGCGGAAGAAACACTCGGATTATTGTCTCCGAATCTGGTTTATTTGCCTCCTTATTAAGGGTACTGGAGATAAAATTTGTCTGGGTTTTCGGCATTATTTGCTTGATAATCAGGGATCGGAACCTTCAAGAAATTTCTAAGAGGATATCCTACAATATCGGGCCAGTCGTATAGTCATTTTATGAATGGCTTCTGGAACATGCAATAGTCTCTGATGAGATGTCTCGGTATCATGATGATGGGTACCTCTGGGCACCACCTCCGGGCAAGTCAACTTAGGTTAATAATAACTGCATGCACTAAAAGACTGCCTACTATTTTTCCCCAAACCAACAAAAAAATCAAACAAATTGAAAACCAACCTCAAATAGTATACCACCTACACTAAAGTAAGAAGTTTACGTTCCAACTTTCCATGAGTGGATTTCTAATTCTTTCAGTCTAACCATGACCTCCTCTGCATGTTTAAAACCTGTATCAATGCCTCAATCTCATCGCAGGAGCTCACAATCTCGGACTACTTTCCCATCATAACAAAATACGATCACCTAAATCACCACGCTCAAGTAGTCAGTGCCTACATCAAGGATTGATCTCTTTGTGGCAGATACAATTACAACGAGGACCATAACCCCCCCGTATATGTGTTTCCGCTGGTGCACTTAGCAATAGTGTTACATTTGTCATTTCTATGTATCATCCTCAGGATGAAAGGTCGATACTCTTTGCCCGAATATCAGAAAGGATTGAAAATATTCTCACGGAATTTCTTCCGGCGAGCCTAGTTATCTCCAATTTAACAAAACCAATGATGAAGGCAAGATATTGAGGAGAGTTTGTCATTGCTTATAAATTGACTTGGATCATTAGAAATCCCAGTGATTGCGACGCAGCAGCAAGGAATATCCTTAGACCTTTTCTAAAATCTTTCCTTGGCAAGTTCAGAGCAAAATTATACTTTCATTTAGCACGTCTGATCCTTCTCTAGTCAAAATTCAAAGTGACTGCAAACCAAAGATATTCCCTGATTTTCCGTTCCATAGAACGCTATGAGAAAAAAAATACTGCGACAGCAATTGATTCTATATGACGGAAGCAACTTTTCCAACCTTCGTCAAACAGGATATTCCCAAAACAGCTGACCTTATCTCAGAACATATCTTTTCTGGGATGGATTTTTTTATACACACAAAATGATTTCAGCAAAAATCAAACAGTCGACTCTGTTTCCCCCCTAAATGGATTGAAATCATAGCTCAACGGAACTACTACTTTGAAGCCTATCGCAAGGAATATTGTGGTCTGATCGATATTTCTTCACTCTGCGATGGATGTAAGAGAGTGCTTGAAAACGCAAAATGCAGTTATACGGGATCTGTCAAGACCAAGATGGAAATGAAACAAATTGGGTATCACCAACTAAATTATGAACAGAGACAATGCGGATGTGTCTACTATTATAAATGGACCCTGGATGATATCCTCCTCGACAGTCAAGGCGAATCTCTTCACCACCGATATATTTTCATCAGATTCAATTTTAGATGACAAGGTCCATCCGCTCCCCAACTTCCCCTGCCTCCTTGTATTACACTTGTTTTAGTAACACAAGTCTTGACCCAAAAGAAGCCGCTGGCCCTGAGAAAATATAAGTGGCCATTCTTAAGTATATTAACCCAGATTTATCAATGTTATTTAACTGCTGACTGAAGGAGGAATCCTTTCCATGTATGAGGGAGGTGACAAGCGTATCTCCGATCTTCTCAAGCGTTGTCAACTTATCACCATCTCACCTAGTCTCTTCAGTATTATCAATAAACATTTTGAGGCCGTTATCAGCACGAATGTCTGGAAGTACCATGTAGAAGCAACTTCTTGTGCGACGAGCAGTATGGGGTTTGATCAGCCCGATCTACTGCAGATGACCTATTTACTATTACACGCAATGGCTTAGTTATTTCGAAGGCCTTCGACAGAGTGTTTTTTTCTACACAAGCTCTCCAGTTATAAAATCATTGGAATGGTTTTCTCTATTATGAAATCTTTCCTAAGAACTAAATTCTTGAAGGTAGTTATTAGACGGAAATCATCCGAGGTGCTGGCGGTCAGTGAATGCGTTTCCCAAAGACCACTTCTCGAAATAACCTGGTTTCTGATTTACATAAATGATCTACCTAAGCATAAAATCCGATCATTTGGAAGTGTCTATGCAAATAGTACAAGGATATAGGGGCGCACTCATAAAGGCTGGTGTCTAATCTCTTTTACGATCAGACCCTAACTTCCTAATGGGGCAAAAGCTGGCTGCTTACATCCAATGTCTCTGAAATCAAACTGATTACATTTAATCACCACAGACCATTCTCCGAACTACAAGTAGTCACGATTAATGGACTTCCATCTCTCAGAGGCGTGATGTAGCGAATCTCACTGCTCCTTCGCCACTACCATGGAAGTGATTTGACGGTCTGCATCTCCTGGTTCCACGAGTTTCTAGTTTTCATTAGCAGTAAACCACCCACTCTCTCCCCGTATTCGATCATGATGTTGAGATCTGAGAAAGCTGGTGGGAGATAAGATGTTCTACTTCACTAGAATGTTTCTCATACCATTCGGCTACAACTGCAGCAGTATGAATGGGTGCATTATCGTACTCAAAACGGCATTTCCATCCGGAAAAACATCCTAAATCATAGGATGAACTTGATCACTTAAATTATCCTGACTATTGATTCTACCATTAGGGAAACCATTAGTCCGTCGGATTTCGAACACGTGCCCCATCCAGATCCTCACTGAGTCTTATCAATGATTTCCAGTTAAAAGCAAGCAGCTTGGATCAAATATATCTTTTGACAGTCACCAAGCGTATACACCGCTTGGAGGTGTATATAAGGTAGAGGTGGACTCGTCAGAGAATATGACAATCTTCCACTGTTCTTCTGACCAATTCTAATGGTTTTACACGCATTGCAACGTTTGTTTCTGAGAGTAGTGATTTTCTGATTGGAACCCTCTCATGAAATCCAGCTTTAAGTAACGCACAGCGAACGGGTTTTATTTAAACTGCATTATGGATGCGATCATTAAGTTATGCAGTAATTTTGCTAACTGAAGTTTTATGTTCTTTTTAACAATCAGTGTAAGAGTTTTACGGTCCCTGTCAGACAGTTTTGGTTTCTTTCCCGAGGTTTGCTTTGAGGAGGGAGTTTTTTCCCTCTTTTTCAAATGCTTTCATTAAATTTTGGAATTGTGCTTCTCGAGATGCATACTTTTTCAGCCGTTTAGTGACAACCAAGCATCAATAAGTTGACCTCTTTGAAAATCAAATAGATCCCACATTTTCATAAATTTTCATAAACTTTTTAAAAATTATATCTGTAAAAAACATTTTTAGCAAGAAAATACAGTACTACTAACATTAATTAAACGAACATAAAATAGACAAGCTTTTGAAAGTTTAATGACAATTTTCAAATTATGCTATTATGGTACGATGGGTTCTATTATTTGCCCTTCCTCTGTATGTATGAATGCATTAATATATGTATGTATGTTTGTATAATAGTTGTTAGACGTATGATTGTGTGGTTAGAATGTTCACTCTCTCACCTTGAAATTTCAATCAATTTATTACAATATAGAGTAGGACCGCCTTCAGCAGTAATTGCAGCTTGAATTTTGTGTGAGACTGACTCGTTCAAAATTTAAATTTTTCCTCAGGATTTGTATCTATTCTTTAGCTAAAACAGTATCTAATTCTTTCAATGATGATGGTGGAGGATATCGACTACGCACTTGTTTTTATAAAGTGTACTATAAATTCTCAATTGAGATCTGAGGACTCTGGTAGCCCGATAAGATATTCTACTTCAGTAGAATGTTCCTCGTGTCATTCAGTTGCAACTTTGCAGCATGAATCTGTGTATTATCATCTTGAAAGATAAAACATTCCCCCGGAAACAGTTTCTCAAACATAGAATGAAGTTCATTACTTAAAATTATCAAATTGTTCTGATTTTTGTTTTAATAAATAATATCCAAATAAAAACAACAATTTTAGCAAATGAAAAATTAAGTACTGATAATATTAAATCAAGAAACATAAAAGTAGGCAAGTTTTGGACAGTTAAATCAAAGTTTTTAAATTATACTATTCTTGTACTAGGTGTTTCGTTTAATTTGTCTAACTCCTGCATATATATATATATATATATATATATATATATATATTCAACCGTGAATTATTAATAAAAATAATGAGTACACAATCAAATTAAGTTCGCAGTTGAATTAAAATGGTGAAAACAGAAATCCTATTTAGATTTATTTTTATGACGGCATTTAAAAATGACCTCATACCTCCTGTTTAATAACTGGATAGTCTTTTTATTTGTTCATTCTAATTTTTTCATCTAAGCATTAATTACATATATTTCTGAAATATCAGGAGTTTGAGATTTACGTATAATCTTCTATTCAGTCTGTTCTTTAATTCCTAGAAATATTTAGAAAAAGCAGTTTAGCATTTTAAATGAGGATATATATATATATATATATATATATATATATATATATTAAACAGGCGTAAAGTGTGAGCATAGAAGCTGTTAGAGTAGAAGTTGCGGTTAAATTTGATGGTTTCACTGTAAAATAATGGGACCTGGGCATTTAATGTTTAACAAATAAAATACATATAACGTAAGGGAACTTTCGACAGACACGTCGTCAAAAGTCAGTCGTCGCTATTACAATACTAATGGAGGGATGGTTTTTAAATAGGATTTTCCAATCTTTATTCTCTTCTGTGTTACTATTAAGATTTTAAAAAGAGAGTTCTACAAGCGAGAAGTGAGAGAACAGAAACTAAATTGTTAGCATAGAATATATGATTACATCTAACAAGAACAACTCTAAATTGGCTAGACCTCTTCGCCATATGGTTGATTTGTATATGTGCAAAATGGATTCAGGCGAAAGAATGTTCCTGGCCCGACACAGTGACCCAACCTTTCTAGCAGTGGATTTAGCTATTGATTCAATATAATTATTCCACTTGAGGTAGGAAGATATGGTAAAGCCGAGGAGGCGCAGTGTTTTTCTTTCAGGGAGACTTGCTTGGTCCATGCTTATGGGTAAAAATTTTTTTTAAAAATCTAGGTACTATAAAAACGAGCTCATTTGAACAATTACTATGAAAGTATTTATACAAAAGTCAAAGGGGAACAAACTTAACGGCGGTCAGGAGTGAATTGAAGCAGATAAGCTATTTCACACCAAAATATTGCTGATTGTCGTTTGGATTTAATCAAGAAGATCAAGGTAAATAGCTATAACACCGGACAATATGTATCAGCAATATTCTTATCATGGACGGATATATAGAAATGCAAACTAGATTCTGGAGAGAAAAATTGTCTCGCACAATACAATGAACCAACTTTCTGCGGAACTAACCTAGCAATGGATTCAATATAACCTTTCCATCTAATGTAAGCTGAGAACATTAGCCCGGGAAGACGCAACGGTTTAATTTTTCTTGAGGTAGCAGAAACGGTAGCATCAATATTACTAGCCCTAATAAAGACATACATTTAAATAGCCTGGCGATAAGGTAATTTCTGTACTTAATTTTAAAGAACATTGCGAAATAAAAATAATGGGAATATAATAGTAATAAGATCAAAATTTTGCAAACCTATTACTAATCTGTTGATATTACGAAATATCTGACATGTTACGTTCATTCGATCCACCAGGTAGGACCTCTACATCTTCTACACACAAGGCCACGTTTACAGTGGCAAACCGTCCCCATTCTTTTCGTAATCAGTCAGTCTGATACGTGATGTCTTTCGTGGCATGACTGACTAGGCAGATGATTTTCCCGCCGTAGGTTTCTATTATTTTCTGCGGTAGACCAGTTGGTAACCAACGCGATTGATCCCACACTGTCTTGCTATTCCAG
Source organism: Ascarosepion bandense (assembly GCA_037127315.1). Taxonomy (NCBI): domain Eukaryota; kingdom Metazoa; phylum Mollusca; class Cephalopoda; order Sepiida; family Sepiidae; genus Ascarosepion; species Ascarosepion bandense. The sequence continues at coordinate 1,871,975 of JBBBDQ010001823.1, read as the reverse complement.
CAGTAGCTGGAGAGAGAAGAGATGAAATAATATCCTTTGGGCTTAATTAAATTAAATGAATTCGACTGGAATTCGAACTCCGATCTCTAATTTTTTATTCGGAGCCGATATCTATTTCCCCCTAACAAAAATCCTTCGATATTACTTTAACAAAAAGCAAGTTCTACTCAATCAGAGTCTTCCCCCAGAACTATTACTTTATGGAACAAACAAGCAGGAGAAGGCTTTGGGGGTCACTCTAAGCTGAGAGTAAAATGACTCTATCTTACTTGTCCTCCTGGTATTTTCTCTTTTCGCGCTCATACAACCATCTCTCTCAGTACTGGACTTTGAAATAAAGTGAATTACCAATAGAAAAACAAGTGTATTTATACAAATAGTCCAAACTCTGGCATAGGATCTTGTAGAAAATCATTTTTACTCGTCAAACTTGCAAAAGAAGTGACACCAGGTCTTGGCAAACTAGAAAGGTTTGGTTGACCTTCACCAAAACCTGTATAAAACACGATTGTCGCAATTTTAATAATGCATGAAGTAGCATTTATCTCGTATTTTCAACTGTGGTAGCAAAGCTTGAATCCAACTTTACGAAGAAAGTGTATGCATTTCCAAGGCATTTTCATCTGAAATAAAGTTAGAACAAACCATCTACTATTTTTCTCGAATATAGTCACCTCATATAACATTGGACAGAAAATTTTATACTGATTAATCTAAGAAGTTTTGTTTAGAAATTAACAGAAAATGAGATAATATACAAAAATAGGACTTCGCTATGTGATAATTGCAGTTCCACATTGTAGTCAGTCAGTAATATCTAGGTCAATATCAGGCATCATTAATGAAACTACGAATTCCTAATCTGTTAACAGTTATTCAGTTATTTATTGCTGTTAATTGCTAAGGAATCAGTTCGATTTTTGTTTGACCTTTTGATTGCTTTCAGAACAGCTTGTAAGGGTTGTTATGTTCTGAAAGCTGGAATTGATGTTTTTAGATAAACAAGCTCTGAGATATATGTAAACGAGACTCGTTTTAATCATTATGGACTCTTCTATCCAGCTTACTAGAGTGAAAACCGAAGATGTATACGAACCCCGGCGATGCATCATATGCCAGAAGAAAACCGATAGAAATCTTATTTCAACAGAACACGAACGATCACTAATGATGGAGGCTGCCAAAAGTCGATAACATTTTGTTTAGAGACTGATGTGCAGTTCAAGTATCGATGCTCTATTTAACATTTCACTTGCAACATTTATTGTCTAATTAAATATCACGTGAACAATAAATATTACAATTCGTATACTCACAGGGAAAACTTGAAAAAAATTCTAAGTATGATAATGCTTACTATAAAAATGTTGTTTGAAAACTTTTTCCCTACTTTTCATATTTACATTTAAAATAATCTTGAAAGGCTATGAAGACATCAGTCAGTCAGTGAAGTGGCATATGTGATACAAGCTTGGACGATCATGTTTCTTTTGAGACATGAGTAACTGGGCATAAGATTATCCCGCAGTAGATTGCCTTTACTTTCTGCGGTAGACTGGTTGCCAGTCAAGGCTATATAACCAAATCCGTCTTATTAATTAACACATAACTAGAGGGAGACACGGATGAATACCTTTCCCAAGGATATTTGTGTGTAAGTAAATGCAAGGAATTCAACAGGAATTCGAACTCGGCTCCCCGATTTGTCGTTCCAAACAGATATCCACTGCATCTGTATTTTTGTTGGACTTGTATACCAGGAAAATGCATGGTATTTTATGCATGTGATTGTTTTACTCTATTAAATTGAGAACATTAAAAAAAAGTTGTCAGGATATATCAATCATTGTTTTACTCTAACACTGAGGATCCCGGAAGCAATTACTACCGATACACCACTATTCTCCTTAAATGAGATTTTCAAGGAGAAGGGGTGAAAAATCCCATACTTCATTGTGTTCTGAATGTTCCTTCAAACAATAAAAAGCATACACTTTCTTTGTTGTGTTGGATGCAAGCTTTACTATCACAGTTGGAAGAGACTTTGATACAAGATATTTATGTGTCATTTATTCCAAGCCCTGTAACTGAGCATGCTACGGTCTACGCTGTAACGCTAAACTTTTTAAAGATTGCTGAGCAGCTGCAGCGAAAGTAGTAGCCAATGTTTTGTGATGCATTATGCAAGGTCACTGAAGGCCCTACTCTTCCAATCAAATGTTGTTACACGTTTGAAATTGCAGGCATTCATCGAACACTGAGATATTTACCACTTTGGTGAATACTTCTCTCAAATCATCAAATCTCGAAAAGCATTGCAATCAAAAATCTGGTGTTGGTGACAAGGCGAACCTTGCTGCCGAACTTGAGAAGGACCTCCAATCCGTGGTGGATTGGAGTAAGAAATGACTCGTAAAATTCAATTCTTCCAAAACGAAGCTGCTGTCAATTAACCACCACAGACAACCGCACCTCCCTCCCATTAGCATGGAACAGGCTTTCCTCCCAGAGAGTAAATCACTACGCCTGCTTGGCCTGACAATCTCAGCGGACCTCAAATGGAATGACTACGTCGAATCCATTGCTAAATCCGCAGCTATGAAAGTCGGTTCTCTGTGCAGAGCCCGGAAATTCTTTCCGCCTGAATCTATCCTGTAATTATATAAATCCACCATCCGCCCGTGTATTGAGTACTGCTGCCACATCTGGTCGGTTTCCCCTTCTATTCTCCTCGGGGTTCTTGACAAAATACAGCGAAGAATCTGTAATGTGATTGATACCGACTTGGCTGACCATCTGCAGTATCTCTCTCACCGGCGTGAAGTGGCTTCCCTGTGCCTCTTCTATAAACATTTTCATGGCTTCTCCTCTGACGAACTTAAATCACTGGTGCCCCCAAGATGTGAATTTGCACGAGATACTAGATTGGCAACTCGGTCCCACATTTTTACAGTGAAACCGATGAAATGTAACCGCAATTTCTACTCCAACAGCTTCTTTCCTCGTACTTCCCGCCTGTGCAATTCCCTAGCGCATGCTTGCTTCCCCGACGGCTACAACCTCCAGTTGTTTAAATGTAAGATCAATAGACACCCCCTAACACACTAACACCTACTCTCTCCAACTCTCTCCCTATGTACATCCTAAGTCGTCTATCACCCTACTTCTGACATTTCCTATATCCAATCCCTCTATGTAACCCCCTGCGCTATAGTGGCAGCGGAATGCCTTGCTTAGGGTGACACGATTTAAAAAAATCAAGAGATCCCGAGAAATGCCAAATAATTCAAACATTTTGAAGACAGAAAATTTTCCATAGAAATGTACAGCCGATTCTGAAATGTCTCGCTAGTGGGAGGCGATTATTAAACTAACAAATATCCTGAAAAACCTGATTGTATTAGACTGGGAGAGCAACTGGTCTTTTCATCTTCATTCCATTCAAGAGTGACTTCTAGTGTTCTGCATTTCAGGAAGCATAGTGCGACACCGATATCCGAAGGCGAATTGGCATGGCGAAGGAAGCATTCCAGAATTTGAGTAAGGTATTAAGAAACAGGACAATTTCGCTAGGAAGAGTGTATTGGGTTGATACGTGCTGACCGTCCGTCAATATGGCTGCGAATGCTGGACAATACCATCAAAGATGAAGAAAAAGCTTGAAGCAATTGAAATGTGGTTCTACAGACGGATGCTGCGAATATCATGGGTCGTGCATGTGAGCAATTATGAGGTCTTGGAAATGATGGAAACAAAAGGAAGTTTATACTGAGCATCTTGAAGAGACAGCTGAAGTTCCTGGGACACGCAATGAGAAAGAAGGGCTTGGAGTATCTGATACTAACAGGGCAGATACAGAGAAGGAGAGACAGGAGAAAGCAACGGATAACATATTTGAAGGACCTAACCAGGTGAATGACGGAACGAGGATTGCATGGTGTAACAGGAAAAGGCGTGTTCAGAGTCACCAGGGATAGGAAAAATTGTTAAACCATGATTGCCTACGTCCTGGAGGGACAGAACACATAGAAGAAGAAGAAGACTGGGAGGGCAACTGGTCCTTTCATCTTCTTTCTATTCAAGAGTGACTTCTAGTGTTCTGCATATCAGGAAGCATAAACTATCTACGGTATGGTTCCTTGTATATAGAGAAAAGGAGAAAAGAATTCCAGCGAGAATCCTGAGTTGTATTACTAATTTTTGGTTAATAAACTTGCTGTGAAAACTATCCCTGTCTTTTGCAAGACATTTTCTTCTGACATGAAGTTATCACAAACAATCCAGCGTTCAAAACAAGAAAGAGCCGAGGGCATACTAGGCAGACCCAAGAATTTTTTGTCACCGTATGGGAGCTATCAGTCAGCAAGTATCATGCTGGGATTACCAGATCGAATCTTGCTAGTTCCGATGCTGAGCAACTTCATCGAGAACTCTGTCTATGCGAGTACAACTTGCGTAGTAGTGCCTCTTTTGGAAGTCATGAGTTATATCTCTCTAACATTGTAAGTTACTTATTCACAACTGCTATAGTCTGGTATTGAACTCTTAACTCTTTGGGTCAAGTCACAGGAACTAACCAACATCATATGCTCCAGTGATTGTAATAAAGGTTCGGTTCGAAATTTCTAGCACCTGAAGAAGGCCAGAGCGTACAATGGCCGAGACATCGCACAAATGTCAACAAAGATGAGAACAATAGTTCGAATAATGTAAATGCTGGAAATTTCATGTCCTTTGTGTGAAGTTTTTTTCTTTTGTAAAGTCATTCAAAAAAGTGTTTGCAATTATATCAAACATAGTTGAAAGGGCTGCCGCTGTTTATCGGGTAAACATATTATAAGATAGTTACCTTGAATAATCTGTAAAGGAATCAAAAAAGAATCTTTCAACAGCATGAAATACATGAAAATTTCTGTCTTGTTTCGAGTGGATACGTAACGGAGAATGATGGAATTCATGGTTATATTGCAATCAAAAGCGGTGTTCTAGCGCCAAACCTGAGCTCAACTCTTTTATGAAAAAGGCAGATTGCCGCTAATTTTCACACTTGTATAACTATACTGAAGGCCGAGGAAATAAACTGGTTATCTTTTCTAATGACACAGATCTTGTAATGTACGCATTAACTTATCACGAGCAATAACTACGAGAAAAGAATGAAGAAAATTAAATGATATTCAGAACTGGCGAAAAACAAGACATTTTCCAGTCAATGCCCAAGCAAAACTAAATCAAGAATACTGCAAAACGCTCATAACTTGACTGGATGTGACACCACCAGCAGGGTGCGAATCAAAGCAGCCACCTTAAAAGCTTAGTCAGAAGTATATTCCCAAGAGTTTGGAGAATTGGCACTCACAGATCAGCTGTGACACAAGCAGATAAAGTCCTTGTGAAAGTTATTAAGCCTCGTTCTAGTTGTGACAGTTTCAATTAATTTGAATACAGCATCTACACGTCAAGAAATAAAGTCCTCACGCTTTCGGAATCAAGTAAGAATGCATTGTCTCCATTAAACGTCGGATGAAAGTCAGTTGACGAGATATTTCTTGCAGAAAAGAACCAAGCCTCAGTGACAGATGAGTACACCATGATTTGCATTTTCAGAAAAGGATATATGCGAAGATGTTGATGCAGGAGAAATGGTATAGTTTGTACTGAGAACTGCAAGTGTTAAAACTCTACATTTAGTTATCAAGACACAACAGAATTGTCAGATGTTCTACCAGGCCCGATAAAATATTCTAGTTAATTTTGATGCATGTTTCTTACTGTATTCTTGGTTCTTAGTCTATATAGATATTAATCATGTCATCTCTTGTAGTTGTATAATCTGTTTTATATTGATTCGCAAAATGATTATCTATGCGCCTTGAAACAAAGCGTTGAGAATCTGTCTGCATCGGATTTCTATTCATTTATTGATCTCCTTGTTTGTTCATTTGCCAACCCAACTTCTTAGAATATTCGTAATCAACATAATTTTTTTCTGATAATACAAAACAAGACTTTGAAAAAAATCGGCCATATAGAAGGTGGCCGTTATTATTAAAAAGAGGGTCTCGGTGATACATCCATGTTTTGATGGAAGTCAACAACATTTTTCGGGTTTTCCAAGACCCAGTGTCTCTTCCTATGCAAGTTTGATGAGTAAAAAGTGACTTTTCTATGAAACGCTATGCCAGAGCCAGGACTAAAGAGAGTCATCGGTAACTTGGGAATTATATGAAGGTACATGTACTTCTGACTGATAAATATTTTAAAGGACTTTATATATATATATATATATATATATATATATATATATATATATATATATCCTGGATAAAAAAGCAATCGGAGTCTAACCGTACTGAGGAGCTGTGTTACGGCGAAACAGATCTGTCTGCAGATGACAATATATATATATATATATATATTAATGCAGATTTCATTGAATAATATAGACAAGTTATGTCTATTAATTTTGTGTAGGATCCATTCATACCGTCTGATATATATATATATATATATATATATATATATATATATATATAGTGTTCAATATAACAGACCATCAATGTCTATTATGTTTATTCATGAGCCTTTCTAAACATATTATTTCGGCTTTAATTTCAGGGGAAAATAAAGACAACACCTGTCCAACATTTAGATATTTTTTAATTATGCTGATTCTAAGCTTTTCGTACACGTGAACAATCTTCAGAGAGGTTACAGGGACGTCAACATAAAGACATCCACCATCAAAGATCCACCATCAAAGACATCCACCATCAAAAACATCCACCATCAAAGATTCTTGTGTTGATATAAAACATTGCTTAGCAACGATAACAGTCACCGATTAGCAGACACAGTTCGTAAATTTGTAATGTGGTTCTATGACGTCACACCACGTGATAGACCAAAATGTTAACATAACCATATGTCTAAATGCAATGTAATGTGTAAACTTTCCTGTCACCTTTCTGATCAGAGTTCAATTAAACAACAATTCTTGCAAAAACATAACCAGGTAAGTAATATTAGACAGATTTTTGTCAATAACACAATAATACTCATTCATACACACAGTAAAAATAACCTTCAGATATTAGAGGCTATCTACATTTAATCGAAACAACCCACACTTAATAAAATCACATTTCAATCTAGTCATAACACATTACATTGCTTTTAGACATATGGTTCTGTTAACATTTCGGTGTGACGTCATGGAATCGCATTGAGGTTGGCACAGAGAGCAAATATGGTCAAGTGAAAAGTAGAGGTGTATATAGTTGGACATTGAGGCAACAGATACAGAAAATATTACAAAATAAAAAACATATACACCAAAAACCCAGAGATACGCACACACTTTTACAATTAACTTCATTAATAAATGCACAAATATAAATAAATATAGATAAATAAACATCTTTATTATTATTATAATAGGCAGAATATATATACAAATAAATACACATCGGTATTGATTATAACAGAAAGGATTTTACTGGTTAGCTTATTACTGGTTACTTATAGAAATTTATCGTAAATATCGCGTCAGACAACGACTAAACATTTAAAATTAAGGTAGAAACTAAGTATATATATATATATATATATATATATATATTGATTGTTTAATATTTACTTTTTGGTGCTAATAGGGTTAGACTAGTACACATTTCTATTAAAAAGTGTTCTTTTCAATTATATTGTAGAACTTTTGAATATTTTTCATTTTTAAACGAGCTAAAAATGTATTTATTTAGCAAAATAACACCGTCTGTGATTTCGTTTGTGAGTTCGCAATAATAATTTAGCTCATTTAAAAATTATATATATATATATATATATATATATATATATATATATATATATACTATGGCTTAAGTTTTAGCGACTCCCATTAACACCAAACCAGCCAGAAGCAAGTGGATCTCTAGCCACACTGATGAGCTGTGATACAACGGAACAGGTTTGTATATGGATATATGGATGACTAATATATATTGTTACTTAATAATTGAATACAGAAACGATATTATGTTTTGTCGTGATCTGATCCTGAATTCTTTCTTCAGATCGTCTGTAGAGCGTTATTTTCCGAGTCTTTTTATTTGCCAAAAATAGAAACTATGACAATTCAAATTCACGTTTCTCTGGGGAGTCTGTTAGCCTCGACTCTAATTCAGTAGTAACATACATCAGTTTTTTTTTATATAGAAGAAGTAAACTTACACTTGACATAAAATTCAATAAAGACTAGACTAGTTAGCTTATAATTGCCTCAAGGTTTTGTAAATAGAAAAAAAATTGCTTTCTGTCTGAAGATCTGGCATAAGGATTTCGCAGTAGTTATATTATTTACATTCGACCTAATTTGTTTAGTCTCGCTGTTACTCTCACAACTTTTCACTCATTGTGCCCTCTGGCATTTTTCAGGACTCTTGTATGTTCCGGGTGTTAGACAACTAAGGAATGTTTGTGTTTACCTGGCAAATTCACGCAGTAACTGTTGAATCATACAAACGTTATAACAAATAATTTCTCTCCTAAGGTGTGCCTTAATCTATTTGCTATTTTCATTGCCGTCGTGGAGCTGACAAATATCATGATTGATAAACCCTCTGAAAATAGCTTAGTTGCCTACATCTGTATAAAAAGGTAACGTGTGTTTGACAATAGTTCCAATTGTTTTATGGAACTTTCCAGTTTGTACTTTCCGGTTTGTACAGTGTGGGATATATAAATTATTGCCATTTCATATTCATAATTTCGCACGTAATCTTTGTTTGCTTTGATTTTTGTGGACTTTACAATATGGTAACGTCAGTTAGGCACGTCTATGAAAAAAGAACATCATTTATTAATTCACTCTACCAGAAATTTGGAAACGACATGCAGATATTTAATGTCATTCACGCCGAAAGAACCAAAAGAAAAAAAAATAGATTGTATAACGTCAATCTGATAAAAATGCAAAGAATTTGGAAAGAGTGATCAAAAGGTGTTTGAAATGAATATTAAGGATGAAGTCGTTATGTCGCTATTCATCTTCCCACAAGGTTTTAAAATCAACAGTAGAGCGGCAATCATCAAGTGCCTTGAGGAGAGAGTGCCGCCATGGGTCAAGGGGGTAACTGCTGGAAGAATATGGATCTGGCAACAGGACTCTACACCATGCTACACAAGCAGAAGAACCCAATCATGGTTTAGATTCCTGTTATCATTCACACCAACATACGTATATGCATTAACAAAACACACCACGTTGTCAGACAATGATTGGTTAATTTATCTGATAATCTTGTTTGCACGTGTTTAATCCAATTTTCCCGCGCATCTAAGCGCGACTATATAAACAGCTCACTCATACACGCATCTTCAGTGAGAGCCGAGCTGCCCTAGCCGCTGTGTGGCATAAGTATAATTCTGACTCACACATACACATATTGCAGGTAGCAATCGGGTGCGAGGAATTGTTTCTCACACATACATGCTTGTATGCACACATATCAACATACTTCATTGAAACCCAATGGCAAAAGACCGTTGTGAGAACATGTGACAACCTCCAATATGCAGAACATTATTCTTCATCTCAGAACAAAACTTTATTTCGATCAATCTTTCAAAGAACATGTGACTTTCTCTACAGTCTATGGGAGAATACTCTTCCTCTTCCTTCACAGATATATGCATGCTTTCTCAAACAATTGTTAACGCATGTCTTTCTGGTTATAAGTGATCTTGTTATTTCATTTCTGGTTTTTTTTTACTAATTTCTAATCATAAATTTCTAATCATAAATTTAAATAATATCTGATGCGCAAACAATTGGTACGCTACACTGGCTTTCAGACAATTTCGGCGACCATATCAACACTTATATCTTGCCACCTAATTCCCCAGTCAGTAATTCTTTTGATTATTAGGGTGAGGTGGAATTGAGCGAGAGACAGCCAAAAATTCTTGTAACACCAGAGATGAACTGAAGGCAATCATATTGGCAGCATTCACCAAAGTAATCTAGGAGACCCTCCAGAAGAGATGAAATATATTCTGAAGTTGTCTGGAGGATATGGTTAATAGTGATTGTATTGAATTTATCCGTTAGCATTTCAGTTTTTTCTGTTCTCTTTTTATATACATATTTTTTTTTGTAATTCAGAAAAATATGTATGCTAACATAAGAATATCATTGTTAATTTTCTTTTTGATTAATTTAAAAAATTTATCCATCGCAAACCGTATATCAGATTGGTGCGGTAGTGATTCGATATATATAATTTAGCGTAGAGCGAATGTCCTTGTCTCTGAGTCTATTACCACAATGTTTCGTTGTGTTCAATTATCCTCTTCAGATGTTTGTTTATATGAATACTTTTCAAGGAATTTTGAAGTGATCATGGTATTCAGTTTAATGTTATTCATACCTGGTAGATTATAGTGTTTTTTTTGTAAATTTAGTAGCAAAATTATTTTTGACTTTAATCGAGTACAACATTAATCTTGTGGAAACAGGGCGAGGAATAACTAAGTCATAATAATAAGAACAGGGTGAGATATCTCTAGAAATGTACTGCGGAAAGAGAAGAGTGTTATCCTATAGACAAAATAATAGTATTCCATGAAGGTCACACATATCGGCAGACACTCGACAAAAGCCGGAGAACAAAGCGGGGTAAATGTGAGTGTGACAAGAACGCTGACGAATACCGATAACATGAATAGAAGAGTTTTCATTGTTTCCCTTTTCGAAAAGTTTTATGCATTACAATGAATTTTCTACAATAGATTCATCGTCTATTGAAATGGAAGTGCTAGGGGTATTGAAAGAGTACAAAATAAGAATTTGATAATGTAGTATTGAGGATATTGGATTAACACCATATCAGAATCTATAATGAATATTAACACTTATACTTTAATGCATTACGATTTTTTCCTGTTGAAAATACATCAAGTATTTAAAGGAAATTGATAGTAGTATTGAGGATATTTGATTAGCACGATATAAGAATCTATAATGAATATTAACACTTATATTTTAATACATTACTTTTTTTCTATTGTAAATTGATCCAGTACTGAAAAAAGATGATGGTAATATTAGGCATATTGGATTAGCACAATATAAGAATCTGTAATGAATATTAATACTTATATTTTAAAGTAGTACGATTTATTTCCTATTGTGTATTAATCTAGTATTGAAAGAAAGATGATGATAGTATTGAAGATATTTGAATTAGCACGATATCAGAATCTATAATGAATATTAACACATGTATTTTAATTTATTTTTTCCTATTGTAAATTCATCAAGTATTGAAAGAAAGATGATCGCAGTATTGGAGATATTCGATTAGCAAGATATAAGAATATGTAGTGAATATTAACGCTTAAAGTATTACGATTTATTTCCTGCTGTAAATTCATCCAGTATTGAAAGACCGACGATGGTAGTATTAGGGATATTAGATTAGCACGATGTAAGAATCTATATGTAATAAAAATTGAAGTTATTTACTATATACACTAATGGTAATTGTTTTAGGAAACTTTCTGCATTTATTGACTAAGCATCCAATACTCATGCCAGTTAAAAGTTACAAAATCAAACTCTTAATAGGGTTATTAACAAAAGCAAGTTTTATAGCCACATAACCTACTGGTTTAATATTGTTTTCTTTTATCATCAACTGTTGGCAGGTTATTTAGAGCAAAAATAAACATAACGAACAAAATTGTATTGGAACTCACCTATCCGATTTCCATTTCCGACCGCTTATATATTACACCATCCACACATTCAAGTTTACAGAACCTGATATTTGTAAGCGGCCTCCCATCTAGGTACTGACCAGGTTCGAAGATGCTCAACATCAATTATGGCACAAGAACTGATATGGCCGTATACCTTAATTAGTGTGCTACTGAATGTGGCGAGACATAGTAAAAGTATGATAGTGGAAAATGAAGATTATGCGGTTAAGTGGGATATATAACAACTGGCTCTTTAATTAAAGAAATACAGATTATAATGTTTAAGTAAGCATCGATGCTGGTGACTGTTCTGCAAAATCGAAATACCTTGAGAAAAATCTAAGTGGAATTTTTTCTTCACAAATGGAACACAGAAAAGGAGAAATAAAACATCCATTCAGCATGTTAAAATACTTTTCTTGATTTTTCTAACATATGCATAAAAGAAGACAGAATTTCAAGGCGTATTAATATCTAAAATATAAAGCATCACAATACCTTGTCTCTAGTCTCATAAAAAGCAACACTCTGTGGCTCCTTGTCTTACTCTCTCAATTGACCTCGAGTGAAAAGTTTACATCTAATCTATAGATTCATCTACGGGTAGGAAGATTGGTTCATTCTGTCGTTTCGGCCGTTAGACGGTTTTACCTTCATCAGGTGATTGGAGTGTTTTAACAGAACCATTTATCTCGATCATTGAGGTAAATTGTTCTCATTCTTTGAGTCATGCCGGAAAAAGCATGTTTCAGTGAACGAGAACAATCTATCCCAGTTATCGAAATAAATGATTCTTTACAAAATTCTAGTCACCTGAGAAAGATCAGATCTTCCCACGACCGAAAAGTCGTGAATATAACAATAAAGATGAGGACAAAAATCTGAAAGATGTAAATAATGCAAATAATCTCAGAAACTGATACTCATTTGACATGGCACTTCCGACAGAAAGGTGACAACACTTCTCTTCAAAACATGTTATCCTATGAATTCTGTATTCACCCCCATTACGTGACTGATTCTAGACGATACCACAAAAGAATTTGCACTCAATCTCACATCAAAGTGTTAATGAAACCAGATGCTTTCGCCAACCGAACTGATGATCTAGCTAACCTTAATGCTCGATCAAACAGAAATTAGGTAGAGCAGGCGTGGGATAAAGTTATATATATATATATATATATATATATATATATATATACATGTGTGTGTGTGTGTGTGTGTGTGTGAAGTATGTTGATGAAATTTTTGTTTTGATAAAAGAAATACAGACGAAATTGTAAATCTGAAAATAATTTCTCACTTATCTGTATAAAAATACCACTAAGAACTCTTTTCTTATTAACTATAATAGCAAATGCCCGGAAAAGTATAAAATAGCAGTAATAGCAAACTTCTTAAATAGAGCACATTAAAATTATTCTGCCAATTAATATTTTTAACCAAAGTAAAACATAAAACATATATTAGTCAACAATAATTTTCCAAACTTTATTATTGATAAACAAATGAAATTATTCTTACAAAAAATACATCCTACCAGTATTTAAAATGTAAACACATAAAAACATCAAAATATTTTGTTGCAACTCGCTCCCGTATTCTTGCTTTCCTGACGGCTACAACCTCCAGAAATTCAAATGCAAAGTCAATACTCATCTACTAACCACTGGACTCTAGCTCTCTCCCCACCCCTGTATAACCCTCCCTTTCTCTCCACCGATGCATCTGTCATCGCACCTGCTTTCTCAGCTTTCTATTGTTCCTTTCTAACTAGTTTGTACTCCTCACTATTTTCTAATGAATCTCTTTACATTCATGTAACCCCCTGCACATCAGTGGCGTTTCCGCCTTGCTCGGGGTGAAATGATTAAAAAAAAAGCACAATAATTATAATCAGGATGAATTTTCTATACAAAAACATTCAAACGCAAAATTTCTAACGTTATTCTTCGAAAACATGTCAAATATATAATATATTATAGAAAATGGAAGACTGCAAACATAGTTGTTTCTAATCAAATAACACAATCAAATCAAAACTAGCGATGACTATTATAGTATATGAATTTTAATGCCCTGTATGAGACTGGGTTTCTTGTCATAAATCAAATACCTATATTGGCTATACTACAGCATCTCAAAGTAGATGTCTTACATGCTACCTCTCTAAGAATAATAGTTCAATAAAAATATTTATTGGCCCATAATTTACAAGAACGCTTATTGAAATCTTCGTTGAAAATACACAAAATTCTACTTAAATCACAATATCAGAGGCACCCGATATATATATATATATATATATATATATCGGGTCCCTCTGATATTCTACTTAAATCACAATATCAGAGGCACCCGATATATATATATATATATATATATATATATATATATATATATATATATATATATATATATATATATATATATATATACTTTCTTCTGGCGAGCGCCTATAGCCCAGAGATAGAATCGCCGACTAACGCTAATTCGGTCGGGTTTCAATCCTGGCTTAAAAGCAATCGGAGTCTAATCGTACTGATGAGCTGTGATTCAGCGAAACAAATGTGTCTGCGGATGGCTATATATATATATGTATATATATATATATATATATATTGTGTAAACGTCATTGTTTATAAGAGAAAACTATTCAATATTTGGAGTAGAATATTTACAGTATTTATCAATATATACATCGCTATTTCAGTAATGAATTTGAATACTCTAGCTCTTGGCGTATGATACTTCATACGTTAAAAAGTCTGCCTTCTTCTGCCAACCACCCGTAGACAGAGGTAGAATCGCCGACTGGCGCCAATTCGGTCGGGTTTCAATCCTGGGTTAAAAAGCAATCGGATGTCTAACTGTACTGATGAGCTGTGCTTCAGCGAAACAGATCTGTCTGCGGATGACAACCTGCGAATGACTATAGTATTTACGCTCTCACACCCTGATTGAGCACTCTGGAAGAGTGGTAGACTTTGTAAACAGTAGCTACTCCGGCATTTACGCACCGGTCATTCGATAATGAATTGGAGCACTCTAGCTATTGGGCGTGTTTATATGCGCTAAAAAGCCTGCTTTCTTCTACTGGACGCTCGTGGCCTAGGAGTAGAATCACTGGCTGACGCCAACTCGGTCGGGTTTCAATCCTGGGTTAGGAAGCGACCGGAGTCTAAGCCGTACTGATGAGCTGTAATACAGCGAAACCGATCTGTCTGCGGATGACTATATATATATATTGTCAACATAGTAATCAATCGAAATTGTCATTTACATATTTTGATTTGATTTCATTTTTACTCTCTCGTTCCCGCTGTGAATTCAATAACATGTAAATTTGACCAGGTGTAATTACAATCCCCACCCTGAACGGTTTTCATTTCAAAGATACTCGTTTTCTAGAATGGCTGACAACAAAGGTGTGGGACTATATAAACTGCGGTGGTTTTGATTCGAACTCGAGTAATTTGGTCTTTCCTCGTATAAGACAAAGCAAATGACAAACTGATAGCGTTGTTGGGTTGTTTTTTGTTAGTTTACGACTTGATCAAAATTATCCTTGTTAGCAACAACCAAATATTGGGATTTGAGGATTGCTGGATTATAGTTTGACTTCTCAGGTCTTATTGGATGTTTCTGATATGTCGTACTGGCAAGAATGTCTATATTAAACAATATATTACGCGCATTTAGCCGAATGGGCGCTCTAACAACCATTGGTGATCAAACGTGTTTGAGCTCTAAGATATTTTTTTAGATATTTTCACTCTGCCGTCCAAAATTTAATTCTTCTCTTCCAAAAGCTGAGAGAATAATGACTTTTGTTAACTTCTACCGCTGTCTTTGGCTGTTCGTAGCTTGCTTTTGCGCTAATATAAACAATCAATTCAACCTTGCCTAACACTCAGAGATCTCATCATGAGTAGTCATATATTTGAATAACAATGGGTCTCTGTTTCATTTTATGTAAATTCTCTTTTCTAATGTACTCATACGAAACTTGTAAAATCTTACTTCCTCCATAATATTCAATTAACAAATCACAATTAAATCCAGAAAAGGGTTCATTTGTTTGTTCAACGGCACATCAATAGAATATGGGTCATTTCATTTAATGCCAAAATTTAATTCTCTTAGGCGCATTAGTAATTTCTTTCACAAAAATGTATTGCTGGTAATTTTTTTTATGTTTAAAAAGTATATTGTAGGTAAGATTCTAATATGACAATTTACTGTTTAGATTTTTTACTATAATATATTTCTATACTTTAACAGTGTTTTGAAGGCAGTTAGCAATTTAACTATGTGCCCATAGTTTAAAGAAATATTATCACTCCGCGTCAGGGTCAGCATGAGAACAATAGCAATTAAGAGGTTGTTATACGCTCCTCAAAACCGCTCAATGAGATGCCGTGTTGCGGGTGTAGTTTATCGCCCAGGACAAAAAAAGCGTTTATAATTTTGTTTCTAGTCTACTTTTTGTAAAACTGAACACAACGGCTTCTTTCAGAATTCGAACTCAGTTCAAAAATTCTAATTCTTGTGCTAGATCCCTGGTGCCCCCTAAGTTCGAATTTACACGAGATACCTGATTAGCAACTAGATCCCACTCTTTTACAGTGAAACCGATAAAATGCAACCGCAACTTCTACTCCAACAGTCTCTTTTCTCGTACTTCCTGACTCTGGAATTCCCTTCCACATGATTGCTTCCCCGACGGCTACAATCTCCAGGAGTTTAAATATAAGGTCAACAGACACCTCCTAACAAACTAACTCGGCTCCATTCTTTCAAACACTCTTCCCACCCACCCATCTATCTATCACTCCCCCCTTCTGACATTTCCTATATCTAACCACTCTTTCTATTTAACTTCCCCTATGTAGCCCCAAGCGCAATGGTGGCAGTGGAATGCCTTGCTTGGGGTGAAATGATTAAAATGAAAATAGACTCTACACTACACAAACATCTCTTAACTCAGGTGTTCTCAACCGGAGTGAGAGGAATTAACGCCGAAGGGGGAAATTCGGGATTTTAGTGGAAGACTGTGAAATTGTTTCCTTTTTTTTATTTACAGAATTGAGAGCCCACCATAAGTTTTAAAAAAAAACATAGTATGATCAATCTTATATTTAATATGGTTGATTGCTTGTTTTGTTGATTTTGTTTAGCGGATTATCAGCCTCTATCAGTCAGTTAAAGTGCCATACGTGATACACGCTTGGGCGATCATGTCACGAAAGAGACACGACTGGCTGGGCAGAAGATTATCACGCAGTAGGATGCCATTGCTTTCTGCGGTAGACTGGTTGCCGACCAAGGCTATAGAACTCAATCTCTCCTGCTATTTAACCCATAACTGGAAGGAAGAGACGGATTAATACCATTCGCAAGGGTATTTGCGCGTAGGTGAATACAATGGATTCAACTGCAATTCGAAATCAGCCTTTATAAGTTACTTAATTTCGAAATATAAATATTTTTAACACAGATTTATGGCTTCAACTAAATATATTTTGGACCCAATTGTATACATTTAAATACACATAATATATACCTTGGGTCATTTTATTATAAAATGCTTCTTTTGATAATTTTATTATGTGTACTGCTGGTCATTTTTCATTAAATGGGTATTGTTGGTAATTCTACGATTAGATGTACTTGTAATAAAAGCAGAACCAGTGAGTACATTTTTAGTTAAGCTTCATTACACTTTACTATGACAAGACTTCTCTGCCAACAGAGGTTAGAGTATTATTATACCTTCTCAGGATAACTAGGGTGAATTATTTTTGCAGTAGTGTTGGCAATTCAACACTATGATGTATTGTTGGTATATCTTCATATAAATAGTTATTGTTGGCAAATTTTACTAAAAACAGTTATTGTGTGTAATCTTTTTATATACAATGTATTGTTGTTATTTTTACTATAAAAATATTTTGCCCTTCCATAGAGTTTTTTTTTTTTTTTTTTTTTTTTTGAGAATCATTATTTTACCAATTGCTGGGACCTTAACATGTTCTATCACTCCGGGTTAAGGTGGAACTGAGAACAAAACTGAGAACAACAGCAATTAAGATGTGGTTCTACATTCCCCAAAACCTCCTACACCGCGAACAATATGCCTTGCTCCCGGATGTAGTTTATTCAACATGGATTCATATACATCATCATCAATGGAGAAACAGCCTCAGTGTGTATAATTTAAAAGTTTAGTAAAGTGTTTATTCGAAGCCAACAAAGCTGAAGCATTATCTACAAATATTCAACCTTTAATACAAAGATAAGAGCTAAAGCTTTTTTGAAGTTTGGGGAAATGTTTTCAAAAAGTTTATAATTAGTTATGAGTTAAAACAAATTATTCTACAATAAATCCAAGTTTAAAAATCTATCTACATTTTCTATTGCTATGAAATGTGCAAAACTCCTTTATAAAAGAAAACCATGTAAATGTATACGTAGTAATATATCACGTATATCAAGTTTAAAAATCTATCAAAATTTTGTATTGCTATTAAATTTATAAAACTTCTCTATAAAATAATCCATGTAAATGTATATGCACTTACACGGAAAATAGTGAAGATTTTCACTAATTAATGAATATTACTCGGAATACGCCTTTAGAGGTGAGCAATCTTAGAAAAATTGTAATGACATCCTGACATGCTAAGAAAGGTGCATTAGGAAAAATATTGATATCATCTGTTTTCGCAATTTTTGCTAATGTCTAAGTAAGAGAAATGAAAGAATTATAAAAAGAATTTTTAAATAAGTTTAAAAGATTTACCATTTTTTTTCATTTTTAAAGTGATGTCTTTATTCTATTCATCGGAAGAACTCCGAGTCTAGAAACGCAGGTACGTGGTCATTTGTCAGTCTGCCAAGTTCAGGGTGGAAGATACTTTCGGTAAAAACAAGAATGAAAGAATACGCAGCTTTAAATGTTAATTGTATTATGCAAAAAATCTAAATTCTTTTTCTTTTTTATTATTAGAAGTAATGCAAGACATGAGCAACAATTCTCATTTCCATTTTCCTCCACAAGATGACAACAATAAACAAATACGGCGATGTATTTGGGCGAAAATTTTTACAGACATTGTAAAGACAAACTTTGCAAAACACGTGTATGCATATACATACGTGCTAACTTGGAGTGGGTAAGTTATTGTGAAAAATGGCTACAGTCATTAAAGAAAGTAGGTTGCTATCTAATTCTGCAGTAGATTAGTTACCAATGAAAACTAAATTACCCAGTCGGTTCTGCTACTGAACCCATATCTGAAGGAAGAAGAGATCGAATCATATCGTCCATGGTTATATGCGCGTAAGTCAATAAAACAGATTCAAAAGGAATTCGAACTCGGCTCTCTGTTGTGATGTTATATATCGACAAACAACAAACACGCATATATATAAAAATATAAAGTTATATTTTTATTAATGACGATGAACCGTGTAGCATAGGGAACAGAGAATTGAGAGCGCGCGCTTCTAATGGGTTGACGGGAGTGTAGTCTTATCTGTTGTGTCTCTCTTCACCGGCCGATCTCTGTTGCTCCTCTACTGGCGAATCCGTGTGCCGAGGTCTTTTTATAATCTTCCAGAACCGGGACTTTTTCTTCCGGTTTTGCCTCGCCCACGCACGCCCACGTAATTCTCAGAGACACCTGTTCTGTTTGCCTCTGTAGTTATTTCCGCTGCTGCCGGAAATAAGGTCAAACGACATCCGTTCCTTTCAACGACCGGAAACACCCTCGCTTGCATCAGCCTTCCTCGGGTGGGGCCAGATTGTTATATTACAGTGATTCCTGGACGAATGCACCACAACACACATCTTACATACTTGTCTTAATATTATTTTCTTTCCGCAAGCAAAGAATATGGTTACAGGTTCCTCCATGGTATATCGTAGATTTTAAAATATATTTACAGTATAGTTCACACTATACAAGACCCGGAGGCAACTCGAGGTAGGGGGCTACGTTAAGGGGTTGTTTATATGGATAGAAAGGGATGATAATGTTTGATTCTAACTTGAACAGGTCAAGACTCTAGACTTGATTTACAATAGGGTTCATTCTTACAAGGCCCGTGGGTCAATCGAGGTAGTATATTACATGAAGACGTAATTTATATGGATAGTAGTGGATCATAATGAATAATTATAGACTTACACAGATTAGGATTGATCCCCTTGGGAATCTATTCCTTAAGGCAGTAGTTTGTGGGAAGAATCTGTTTGAGTGAAACATATTGCTTAACAATGGAATTCCGAGAGAGTGTGGGCGATTTGCTACTAGGTAATGTAGGTAATGTGCATGGTGGGTCATAGATCTGGTGGAACGAGGCGATGCAGTTCGTGCGAGCACTTTAGATTGTAGTAGCAATAGAGTAGTTAGAGAGTCTTCACATCACGCCTGTGAGAGTGAGGTTGAAGTGTCAAAAAGAATTCTTCATTAACAAAGACTCAAAGACTCTTTTGAACGCTATTATAACTGGAAATTGAGGTCTGGACAGTTCTTTCACCAATGTGCCAATTCCATTTTCTATCTGATCTAGCTCTTAAAATAACAGAGGATATCATCAAGAGTCATATACTTACTGGAGCAGTGCAGGAAGCCGATCAATTCACCTGCTTCTTTACCAAAGGATAATGTTTCAATATCTCTTCAATTGAAAATTAATGGGTGACAACTTGTTTGTGCAAAAAGCGCAAGTCTAATTCATTGCACAATTGCAAGACCAAAAGACCAAACATCAGAATTTACTTTCAAAACCTTCTTTTTTCCATGTGCATCGTGTCGAGCTGAGAACGTTTCACCTTCATTCGGGAACAAGCACTTTATATCCTAAACAGAATATTCTTCCCCCTAATAAATATAGCAATATATACTGGGTTTTACGGAAGGTTCAAGACGTTATCTAAGTAAAATTAAAATTCAAAACAAAATTAGACAATTCAATAATCATTCAACTAATCATTTGTGTACAACATTTCTCCATTTTTCCTTCAAATTAAAATTTTCTTTTTTCTGAATTTCGGTTGTTTCTCACAAAATAATTCATTAATGTGTTTTTTTATCTCATTCAAACGATTAGTATTTTTACTTTTGACATTATTTTGCAGGGACCTGAATAAATAAATATTCCAAGGATCAATGTCTGGTGAATATGGAGGTAGCGTAATACATTCCAGCCAAGCTGCAGCCAATTTATGCCGAATAACCAAAAAGAAAGTAAGGCAAAATTCTGTTCGAAAACTTACCGTTCCTCTTTAGCAATTTTGGACATTTTTCTTGAATCGCTACTTTTAAGTCGTCCAGATTTGAGCAGTAATTTTCAGAATCAATTGGCTGGTTATTTGGCTCATACTACAGGATTCTTTTTCAATACTACCAGATGCACAACATAATTTTTTTAGAATGAATACCTGCTTTGGTGGTTGTAAAATGTTGGCTCATGTCGCTCATGTCAACATTATTGAAAACAATCCATTTCTTCTCACCCGTCAACATTTACGTTAAAAAGACTCATTTTCCTTGCGTTTATACAGAAAATCACAGACAGAAATGAGACCCCAAAATTATTTTCACTCTGCTATGTGGTACCAAACATCGTAGCAATTAGAGAAATCAAATTTCAGTAAGTTTTCATGGATTGTGAATTTTGATAAATTTAGTGTTCTTGCCAATTTCCGTATTGTACAATTAATTCTCATTCTCTCTCTTTCTCTATCTCTCTCTCTCTCGCTATATATATATATATATATATATATATATATAATTCCAAGTGAAGAGGACTCAAGTTTTTTTTGTTTATTTTGAGTGCTCTGACATTTATTTTATTATAAACAGTGCCCAATATAATGAGTATTATAGATGATGAGAACCTATATCGAAACATAGAAATTTCCATGTCGCAATGTAAAAAAGATATATAACCATATATATATATATATATATATATATATATATATATATATATATTATTTGTTTAATTTTTCTCCCGGATTTATTACTGATATATATATATATATATATATATATATATATATATATATATATCAGTAATAAATCCAGGGGAAAATTGGCAAATAATCCCAATTGGTCCTAGTAATAATGGGTCAACTATAAAAATAAATACAACATAGACCTTGATGTAAATTTACAGACCAGATATATATTTTCCATATGTAAATTCAAATTTGACATTTTGGGGTAGTTATTTTAACATATCTACTGGAGATATACATTGTTCAACAACAATCGAACGTAAAATTAGGAAACTCGAGTTTACTGGAAATAAAGGCTAGTAATGAAAAGGAAGGAGGAAGGATGTTTGGTCAGGAAAATCGTGGGAAGTGGAGATTGGAAGTGGAAGGCTGCAGTTTGGCCAACAGGCCAATGGTAGCCGTTAGGAATAAACTTAAGGGTATCCAAATTTAAATTCTAACCAACATCAATATATATTACAAAGGGAGTGGCAATACAACTGTACTCAATATTAAAACCAGAGGTAAATTTTTAACTACTAAAAAATATGAAATTTTTCCTCACCTCTGATTTTTACGCACACTGGCAACAATTATTACACACAACCATTATTACACATAAGAATGACCAGACAGTCTGTGATATATATATATATATATATATATATATATATATATATATAATTTTGAATGAAAGGAACCGAAGATGTTTAATCGTTCTTTGTGTTAATTATCACCTTATCCGAAATTTGCGAAAATCTATTAAAAACATTCACACACAGATACCACACTTATTCTTGATAATGACTGTAAAGTCCGAATCACTTGAACTAAAATAACAAAATATGAATTTAGGACAGATTATCCACAAATGTGAACATAATATTGAACATATTATCTGAAAATTAGGTAACAGTAATAAATAAAATAAACAGACAGACATTGTCAATTCCCTTCACTCAAACTTGTTTGGTGAAAATTTGCTGCCAATATAAACAACGTGTGATAGTGAAATAAACTCCTTTTCACACTTTGCGCAAGGGTGTTGATGGTATTACTTTGTGAACTGCACAGTATAGTAGGATAAGTTGACTAACCTCTGTGAGATAAAGAGCACCATGACGCAATTCACCCCGCCAAAATTTAAAAACGACATGCTTTCCTACTTGGTATTTGTGCTGGATGCTTCAATACGAACATTTCAGACTGTTTGTGTATCAATCTGAAAACAGGATAGAAGATTCAGAAGAGATGGATGAGTTTATTGGTGATTATAGAGGTGTTTGGAGTGATCAGTAGCGATTGCAAAATAATACCTCTATTCATCTTTGCAAAGAGCTTCAGACACAACGCCACAAGTGTCTTGAAGAGGTAATGCTCCTATGGGTCAAGAGGCTTGCTGCTACAATGCCATACACTATAGAAACAGGGCTCTGCATGATGCCACACAAATTTACGACAGCTATGACTAGGGGGACCCAGCGATGGCTGTCAGAAAATATCTGCGACCATATCACCATTACATATGACCACCTAACTCCACAGAATGCAAACCCCTTATTATTATGTGTATGGAGCAGTTAAGCAAGAAACAAAAAACTACTTGTAACGGTGAAAAGAACTGAGAGTAAAGATTTTTGCAGCAGTCACCAACTTAAACAAGAAAACCGTTCAAGAGAGATGCAGGAGATGATGAAGTCATCTAGAGACACTGGTTGATGCCAATGACGATTTTATTGAATAAACTTACTCTTTAGTTTTCAAGATAGTTTTGACTAATTTTGGTAAACATATCCGTTAAAATGAGATGTCTCTATTATTTCCATTTTGAATGTCAATTAAACGAAAATTCATCAATCGCACCCTGTAGATATAAAACAATAGATTTGTTATTATTCTATCATATCTCTATCACTTTAAACGTTATTTTTAGTGGATAATTGTAATTTGTAGTTACTGTTTATTTGTTAAACACTATATTTATTTGTTTTCATCTACAGTCATAAGTATTCGAGAGATTTCATTTTCATTCGCTTTAAAAAGTTTTGAATCTAAAATAAAGTTCAGATATAAAGTAATTTCGAATAATATTTGGCCGAAAGAATTTCGCGTCAAAAGCAAACATTTGACATCATCTAACTGTCAGTTCTGTTCTTGGCCAAACAATAAAGCGTGGTCGGATGCATATTCTATTTTACCGAAGATAAAGCGTAGATTGTTCTACTTCCATTAGTCATATCATCCAACTTCCGATTTTATTCACTATCTTCAAGGAGACCTGATCAAGTGGATAAAATCGTTGGTCGGATCCAGTTACTTAACCCATAAAGTTGTGAGTTCAGCACTTAGCTACAATAGAGACAAACAAAATATTTCAGAAAGTTGAGTTAAAGACAGATAAGTCATGCATTTAGAAGATGCATGACACATGGAACAAGAACAGACTATCTCGGGAAGGAAATAAAGGGTCCAGTTGGAAATTCCAATCACCTGAAGATGGTCGAAGCGTATATCGGCTTAATCGTTGTAAATATGGTAACAGAGATGAGAACGACATTCCGAACAATGTAAATACTAAATAGTAAATAGTGTAGAGTGTTTCAAATTTGAATGCAAATCTTCAAGCCCTGAAGATTTCTTCAAGAATGCAACAGATTGTCGCTGCTAGGTGTTGATCTCAGTATCCACTTTTATACTCGTTATACCTCTGATATTGAGCATTTTTACCCAAAATAGGGCATATCTTAAAATCATTTTTATCATAGATACATATATGTATATCTTTACATTATGGAATCTAGAAATACAAATATATGTCCCTTGCCTTTGATGCACAGTTTCTTCTAATGTCAATGCATTGGATTAATTTCTTTAAAATAATTTTAAAAATATTCAAAAAATTTCATCTTCGTAATTAAACGTTTAAAATCCGTTTTCTTTATTTAGCTATAAAAGTCTAATTTAATATATACATTAAATTATCGTTCAGAATTAAATTTTTCCTGGTCGAAATGGTTTGGGAATTAGTAATGTGGCTAAATCAATTCGAATCGTAAGATAACCTTTGTTTAGTGAGCCATTTGTTGGCAATGAATCACTGACCTTTGTGATATGAACCGCCTGCCATACCAAGGGTAATCAAGATTACAATGGTTGCCTTTCGATTGAATTAATACGAATGCCGTTTAAATCATCCATAAATCGTCTCTTATTGAGAAAAGAGAAGATAAACACGGTCAGCTCGTATTTTAATTATTGTAAGTGGGTAATTTTGTTCACTTCTTGAATTTTAATCGAGATTACAATCCACGAGTTGACAATGTGTACAATCGAATTTATTGCTACAATAACTTGTTGGGTTTCATCCACACAGACGGGTGCATGCACGTATATATATATATATATATATATATATATATATATATATATATATATATATATATATACACGTGCGCACTACAGGAAAAAAAAACATGCACTAATGGTGAGTGCATATAAAAAAGAAAAGTCGAGCATTATAAAGAGTCAATAGCAGATACCCCTAAAGACTGAACTGATAGGACCGTCTACGAAACTCTGGAGTCAGGATAGTGATGGTAATATCAACCAGCTACGTGAAAAAAAATTACTTATATCAAGTCTGTATATTCTTCTTCCCGGTCATTGTTAACGTTTCTATTCCTAATTCTTCTACACATTGTAATCCATCGTATATTAGTAGCTTCACTGTCATACATGGATTGATACGGATACTCGTTTACAAATGAAAAATATTCAACTGTTCTACAATATAATTCTATTGAACACATTTTATTACAACTGTTTACTGGTCTAACTTAATTTTAACCAAAAACTAAGTAACTAATTAGACACACATATATATATATATATATATATATATATGTGTGTGTGTGTGTGTGTGTGTGTGTGTGTGTGTGTGTGTGTGTGTCGGCATTGAATGCTGGACCATCTCAACAAAGGATAAAGGAAAAACTTCAATAAATTGAAGTGTGCATCTACAGAAGGATGCTCCGGATATCATGGATCGAGCATGTGAGCAATGATGAGATTTCAGAAAAGATGGAAACGAAAAGGAAATTAATACTGAGCATCAGGAAAGGACAACTAAACTCCCTAGGAAATGGAATGAGGAAGCGGGGCTTGGAGAACCTGATACTAACAGGCCAGATAGAGGGAAAAAGAGACCGGGAAAAGCAGCGGATATTTGAAGGGCCTAAGCAGGTGGATGGCAGGGGTTGCGTGATGTAACAGGAGAAAGAGTGCTAAGAGCCATCAGGGATAGGGGCACGTGGAAAGTCATGATCGCTATTCAGGAATTTATTGTAGATGATTGTACTAAGACAATAATTTACGATGAGTATCGAAATCAGGTTTTTGTTATCTAAGGATTCCAAATCAACAAATCTGCTTTAATCGCTTAAGTGAAGTTGAAGGATTTTCAAAAATTAAAAAATTACAAAAGTGTTGCGCATAAAAGGTTCTTTTCATAACGATTCCTGAATAGCTGGTGTTCACAATGAATTAATGTGAATGTCTACTGTAAAATTAGATATTGTGAATCTCTTTATTCGAATCTTTTGCTTTAAGTTTTAACTTGCCTTTAATTAGCAAACGTTAATATTCATCTCGCTTTTATTTTTTGTGAACCAGTTATGATTCCCGTGTTTGTATGGACCACAACACACCTGAAAGGAGAACAAGAATCCATGTGACACTTTAAGTAGGAATCGATAACAAGTAAAATGCAACAATGATCTCCTCCAGAAAGTCACTCCTCATATGTGATAATTCAATAAAGAATCTTAAAGTATAAAATTTAATGTCATCAAAACTAAAATTCTGCAAAAGAAAAGTCCAAGATAAAACTCAGAATATAAAGATTCTTTTTCTGCTGAACTTTTATGATTGTTTCTCGTTATTTTACTGTAAAATAAGGTTTTCACAGGATTTGAGTCCGTTTATTTTCCTTTATTTTCTGGGCTATTCTTTACTGTACATATTAAATATATGACACGAGTGAGCCCTTGACGTCAATAAGGCAGACAAAATACTTATATCGATATGCTGTCAAAAATGATTCAACATATATGTAGATGTATTTACTACTGGGTAATTTGCATTAAAACAATAAAAAAATAATCCAAACTCCTGATCATAACAGTTGGGAATATATATATATATATATATATATATATATATATATATATATAATTTTACGGAAATTAAATAATTATATATATATATATATATAATAATAATAATAATAATAATAATAATAATAATAATAATAATAATAATAATAAATGATTTCAAATATGTTTCAATTCTGGGTTAAAAGCAATCGGAGTACTGATGACCCGTGATGACCCGTACTGATGACCCGTGATACAACGAAACAGATCTGTCTGCGAATGACTATATATATATATATATATGTATATATATATATATATATATATATATATTTATATTCTTTACTACTTGACAACATGATTATTGCAGAAAATGAAATATAACCTTTAATAACTGCTGAGAAAAAGAATAAACTCAGCTGACTATGCCTCGCTATTGTTTTTCTCTCGCTCGCTCTCTCTCTCGCTCTCTCTCTCTCTCTCTCTCTCTCTCTCTCTCTTCAGGAAGAGAAACCTGATCCATATTAATGGGCAGGAGGAACGATTGTCTGTGGTAGATAGCAGCTTCTTTACCCAGTAAACCACGGATTGGAGGTCCTTTTCAAGCTCGGCAGCAAGGTTTGCTTTGTCAACCTCGGCAGATTTTCGATCGAGACGACAGTAAACCGTAGTGTCGTCAGCATATATGCCTACTTGGGATCTTATTACATCAGGGAGATTGTTAATATAGATAAGGAAAAGCATGGGACCTAGAAGAGAGCCTTGAGGGACACCCACATTCATGTGATAGTATTGGGAGGCTTGTTTGTTCAATACTACCTTCATTGTACGGTTTGAAAAAAAGAACTGGATTAGGTCAAACAATTGTTCAGTTATGCAATAGCCCTGCAGCTTGCATAGAAGGCCAGCATGCCAGAGTCTGTCAAACGCTTTGGAGATGTCAAGGGCAATAGTTCGGTCTTCGCCGTTTTTGTCGAGGGCCTGGTATATATATTAAGTGATGGTCGTTAGCATATCTGCAGTAGACCTGGTGAAGCGGAAGCCATACTGTTTGTTCGAGAAGAGTCTGTGGGCTGCGAGGTGTTGTACCACATCGGCGTTGATGATGGCTTCAAAAACATTGCCAAAGATTAGGAGGAGCCTGATAGGGCGATAATTAGCGGAGTCAGAGGCTTCTCCAATGTTTTTATATAAAGGAAGCACGGAGGAGGATTTCCAGCAGGCAGAAAACAAGAAGCATAAAGGCAGTAGTTATAGAATTTAGAAAGAACAGTTCAGGAGCACATTTCTTTAGGACAATGATGGGTATTCCGCCGCCACCTCTCACCTTATGGGGGTCAAGCTTAGAAATTCAGAGAGGGATGTCTGAAAGAGAAATTTCAGACGAGTCCAGTGTCGAGTTAGTGAAACATCCGCGAGTGAAGCACTCATCCTTGTCTGTTGAAGAGGTGAGGACCTCAAATTCGTTGATTAGAGGTGAAATTGAGGGCTTACTGCTGTTCAGCACGCTTTTACAGAGTCCCCAGTAGTCTTTGGAGCCGAACTTACGGGATGCTATGCGTTGCTTCATTCTGGCTGCAAACATCAGCTTAGCTCCTTTAAGAACCTTCTTGCATTCACTGCGAGCCGAGGCAAAAAGTCGCCTGTTATGGTCTGACGCGAGACTCCGGTAAAGCCGAAAGAAGTGATTTCGGTGGGCGATGACAGCTGAGCAGGCAAGGGAGAACCGTTGAGATGAGTGGGATTTAATTTTCAACTTTCTGGCAGGGAAGAAAGCATCTATGCCAGCCTTAATCCAAGCGGAGACCTCAGCCGCACAGACTTCAACAGGAAGACAAAATACTTCATTTCAAGGGACGTACTCAGGAAATAGCGGAATGAGTTCGAATCGGCTCTTTGATAGCAGTAAGATATTCTGCTGTTCTGAGGTTCTTGTGGGGCGTGGAGGCGGACAGAAACTAACGCAGGGTCAGAGTTTCTGAGAGGGCAGAGTTGCTTGACATTGCAAAAGTCGGGAATGGAGGTAAAGCACAGATCTAGTAGTGAGTCGTGTCCGTTAGGTTTATTAAAAAAACGCGTGGGGAACCCCACCTCTTGCATAAGGGACTGAGTGATAGAAAACTTCATAGTGTGTACACCAGCAAGATCTGTGACGGAGTTACGTAGCCACTCAGCATGATGGGCATTAAACACAAATATATCGGCAGACGGGTGGGAGGAAATGGCCTTGTCGATATTGTTGGATATGCCGTCAAGAACCGAGCAGTCGGGAGTTGATGGGGAGCGGTAGAGAAAATGAGATAGCTTAGTGAGCTTAAAAGGAAGAGACGGAAACATATAAAAATGATGTGAGAATTCAAAAGAAATCATCCTAGCTAGAGAAAGGTGTTCACTGACCTAAACCCCAAGCCCATGTAAGTGGACATTGGAGTCCTTTCTGAAGAGAGGAATTTAACCAGGGATAGAGAAGTCAGAAGAGGGAATTGAGGGGTTGAGATTAGTCTCACAGAGAGCAAGGTTGTCAGGGGTGTTTTGATGGAGAAAAGATTCAACGCTACTGAAATTGGTTCGGATACCGCGGATGTTAGTAAAGGAAACGTTAAGAGGTTTTAGGTGATTCTAATTTGCCTGGTTTAGCTTTTTTAGTGGAAATATGTCCATGTTTAATATTGTTGTTATAGAGAAACCACGAGTAGAGGAGGCAAACGCTCGTTAGCTGCAACATGCACTGGATGGGAACTGGCGCGGGCTGCAGCAAAGTGTGGCTTAGAGGTCGCCCATCGATAGCACCTGCAGGGACACCTATCCATGCGGGACATGGCATTGCAAGAACCCCGATATTATGCAACTGTTAATCAAAGCGGCCGCTCCTGACGCTACGCAAGAGGTAGGACTCCTAACTACCAGTCGGAAGCAGCAACCAGAAAACTGCCAAACCGGTACCCTCACAATGAAGAGATGTTACCACCGACCACGGACAACGCAGAAGCACCATTACCGACGTCTAAGAAAAAGAGAGCCAGAGACCACGGAACAAAGGATGAGCCTCTACGCCTGTTCAATGAAAGCAAGTGGAGTGTTAACCGGGTGATAGAAGTTTCTATCTGCTCCAATTTAAAAAAAAAGTTTCAACATAGTTAAAATTTAAATTATCTGCAACCAAAATTTCTGACAAGTTAGTTTCTGTAAATAGCGGAACGTTCATTTGAGCAAAAAACAAAAATAAAATAGTCATAGAGAAATACAACAAATTACTTACATTGAAGAAATTTATCTCTGAATAGAATCTACCCACTGGCCATGAGAAAATTGTTTTAGGAGTAGGGAGGAGTAGTAAAATAATATTCGATACACAGTCCATAATTGGAACGGCTAGTTAGATAGAAGTGTTTTGCGAATAGACAGTTTTAACTTTTTAGCAGATGCCAATAACAATTTGGACAGGACTATTGAATCAGATATCTTACTACATCATTACCCTAACTAAAAGGAGTGACCAACTACAAGAGGAGTTTTCATCCGGGTGATAATGAAAAAATAAAACATTATAATAAACTAATGGAATTAAAATCCAAACTAGCAGCCACCAAAATTTCTGACAAATTAGTTTTTCTAAATAGCAGAACTTTCAATTGAGCAAAAAACAAAACCAAAAACCAAAATAAAAAAACAAGAAAAATAGTCATAGAGAAATACAACAAATGATCTGAATAGAATCGATCCAATATATATATATATATATATATATATATATATATATATATATATAGTTTTTATTATAATTATTACTATTATTATTATAGAATAATACAACTTAATAGTTATAATGTTTCAGTGCTTAATACACCATCATCAGGCAGTGAAATGTGGTTAATTTACTTGCTGATATATATATGTGGTTAAATGAATGAAATGAAACTAAAAATAAAGAAAGCCATCAAATGAGATGAATGTGAGGGATACTCACCCTACAATATCCGAAAAAATTACAATTTTTCCATATTTAAGACGATAGCCACAATCGACACATGACCCACTACAATAATTAAACGTGGCCTGATGATCCCTGGGTTGTAAATCTAAGTTACCTCGGTTTTACATTCTATTCGTTCTCTTATTGTCTTATTGGTTGTGTGTTTTATTCAATTCTTTAAATGTCAAATAATCATAGTTAGAGGCAACCAGCTACAATTGTGTCTCTTCTTTTCTTCAGTAATCGAAAACTCTTGGCTACTGGCCTACATCGTATATATAACACTCTAAGATCTACATTTCTGCACTGATACCTTAGTGGTAGAATCTCCGACTGGAAACAAGCGAATGTCTAACCGTACAGATGAGCTGTGATACAGCAAAACAGGACTGTCTATGGATGGATATATATATATATATATATATATATATATATATATATAATCTGTAGAAAGTATGTTTACTTTTTATTTTAATATCCTCGTAGGAACCAAAATATTTCAATGTATAGTGATTGAAACACCAAGAAATGCACTGTAGGCATTTCCAGTAGATTTATTTTCTCAGGTACTTTCAATCTTATTCCATATAATCTCCCAGTGGTTGATATTCTTAAGATATAATGTAGTTGTCCGTTAAGAATTGTTGTCGTCATCAATTTTGTGTGGTTGAACCGTTAAGATTTTTGAGCATACACGTAAGTAGACAACGCTGATTTCAAGATTATATGGTAATTTTATACCTTTTAATTTTTTATAAAAATTGCAAGTAACTTGTTTAAAACTAAAATATTGTGATGCTCTTCCAAAAATTAAACCTTAAATATCTTGAATTATTTAGTCAAGTATACTTAAATTAAAATATGATGCCTAAACACACACACACACACACACACTCACACACACACACACACACACACATATATTTATATATGTGTGTGTGTGTGTGTGTGTGTGTGTGTGTGTGTGTGTGTGTGTGTGTGTGTGCGCACTACCGGCCATAATTATTAAGGCACACACGTCTTTTAAAACAATGAAGTCTTTCATACTATTTTTTAGTGTTTATTGCTAGGGGAATAATTGTAAATGAAAATGGAATGGGTTCTTTTGTTAATACTGCACAATAACATGTGCATCAAATGAATCTATAAATACTTAATAATTACCAATATTACTGTATCATCAATGAAAGAATGAATGAAACTTAGTGTCATTCGGGTGACTTCATCTTTGCTTCCTTACATTGTAAAATTTTGCAAAGTATTTATAGCAAAAGAACCATTCTGTTTTCGTTTAGCATTGCCCACTTAAAAATAGTATGAAATTACATCATATCTTTTAAAAAATGGGGTAGCCGAATAAATACGGCCGATATATATATATATATATATATATATATATATATATATATATAAAAGTACTAAAAAGTTGTAAGTTTAAAAATGTATTTTTAACAGTATTTATTTATTTCTATTTCTATTTAAAAAAAATACATTTTTAAATTTACAACTTTTTAGTAGTTTTTCATATACATATTAAGACAGTATACGTGGATCATCACTATGTCATATATAGATAGCTAGATAGATAGATAGATAGATAGATACACACACACACACACACACACACACACACACACATATATATATATATATATATATATATATATATATTCCCCTGTGTCTCGTTAAGGTGCTTGCATTAGATTTTCTATGTCTTAATATAAGGTACTTAATAGGAGGTAGATTTATATATGTTGCCGTCATTTTAGACGGTATAATAATATAAATTTTCGATGGTACGGGCCAACTCGTAGCTTAAAATACATGAAATATTTCAAAAACAGATTTCCTTTTGCTTTATCAAAATTAATTGTTTGATAGAAAAGTTAGAAATCACATAGACATTGCATAATATTTCTTCAAGGTGTAGATGTTTCTTAGAAGCTGAAATCATGCCTCAACTTATGGATACTCTGTCAATAATTTCATTAAAAGTGGAACCTTGTTTAGAAAAGAAAATGGAGAAAGAATTGAAAATTTCTTGTACTTTTATAAACCACATTTGATACATATTTGTTTCAAAGTAAGTTGTTATTTATATTTTTGAATTCAGTCAGTTAAGTGCCATACGTGAAACATGCTTTGGTGATTATGTCTCGAAAGAGGCATGACTGACTGGGCAAATGATTATCCCGCAGTAGGTTGCCATTGCTTTCTGCGGTAGACTGATTGCCAGCCAAGGCTATAGAACCCAATCTGTCCTGTTATTTAACCCATAACTGGAGGAAAGAGATGGATTAATACCTTTCCCAAGGGTATTTGCGCGTAAGTGAATGCATTGAATTCAACTGGAATTCGAACTCGGCTTCCCGATTTCTCCTTCTGAGACGATATCCAATGCACCACAACGCACATCCGTCATTATTGATTATATTGCATAATAATATTTCATTTCTTTTAACACTATCC
Source organism: Ascarosepion bandense (assembly GCA_037127315.1). Classification (NCBI taxonomy): domain Eukaryota; kingdom Metazoa; phylum Mollusca; class Cephalopoda; order Sepiida; family Sepiidae; genus Ascarosepion; species Ascarosepion bandense. The sequence continues at coordinate 1,838,605 of JBBBDQ010001823.1, read as the reverse complement.
TTATATATATATATATATATATATATATATATATATATATATATATATATATAAAGAGAGAGAGTGGTGTGAAATGTTCTCTTCGTATTCCCAGCATACGCTAAAGGTCAAAATATGACCAGTTTATTAGCAGGGCTAACTTTTTGGTAGGGCCGAGAACATTTCATCATACGCAGTTGCATATAAATGTCGGCGGGGGTTAGAATCTTTCATAGACAAAGAGATCGGATGAAAGATGATAAAGGTATTTCATTCTGAGATAAAGTCGCATTTATTCGAACCCTTTTTTTCTGATAGCTGTTATGATGAAATAAAGTCATTCATTTTTTTCTTCGTCTCTCTTATTGATGGTCTGGAGCCGAAGCCAGAAACTGTCTCCCTTTATTAACTGGACCATGAAGCATAAGTGGCTTGTTTTGGATATTTTCACAATTCACAGAATTTATCGTCATTTCAATTATAGGCCGTTCTTCCAGCCGGCCGAGTAGAAAGCGAACATAAGAATTCTTTTTGCTTCTATGCGTGAAGCACTGACGTAGCAAGTAAAGATTCATGGCTGGTTTCCCAGGCACTCATCTGGGCGGACAGACATCGAATGAAGAGGCAGAGAAGGAGAAACGAAATCAAATGGACAATAACATTTAACTCTGTCGGTTCTTCTATTCACTATGTCTTTTTATTTTCATTTTCTGACAGTTTATGTGGGAAGCAGGAGAGTCTGGTGCAATAGACCGTCCTATGTGGTATTTTCAGGTATAGCAGAAAATGCAAAAGCATGTGTATTGGGCCCCAAAGGCAGATCTGCTTGTATGTCTTGACTGATGTTAATGGTAGGTGCATTAGTCGAGAAACAAAACATTATTTCGAATTCTAATACTTAAAGTTGGCAACCTCTCCGAAAAAGTAACTGGCGTGCAATAATATTTTCCAAAGTAGGCAATTTCCTTGCGCTATACACCAGACACCCTCACTACACACACACACACACACACACACACACACACACATATATATATCTATATATATATATATATATATATATTTATGTATACATAACTAATAATTACATATATATATATATATATATATATATATATATATATGGATATATATATATATATATATATTCTTCTTTTGTAAACAAGATATTACCCGACCTAGGTTTCTACCATGTGGTGTTTTAAAGCGATTTGCAATCACTGATTTTATCATTTTCTTTAAGAACGCTCACATAACGGGGATTTTTTGAACGCCTACGTAAGGGGAATTTTTGAACGCGCAGTTTTTTAAATTAGAAGAAATTATAACGTTTGCATCTATTATTATATGAACCAAATATATATTTTATGGTATGACTACAGTTAACCATAATTTCTGTTCTTTCATTCAGTTATTAATTTTTGTTTGAGAATAACATAATAGCTAACTTTCTTCCTGACACAGTCTACATACTTTGCCACCATTGTAAGGCTTGTCTGTTTTCACTGTACTCCACGTTTTATCTGGGTCTTTTTCATGTTTTAATTTTAATTTCCACTTATTGAATGTAAGAAAAGAAATTATGACTAAGTGTAACCATACCAAAAATACCTATTAGCTTCATACAACCATGGATGAAAACGTTAAAATTTCTTGAAATTTTAAAAATCCCGACTTCAAAAATTCGCCGTTACGTGAGCCTTAAAAAAAAGTCACCGTTACGCGAGCGTTCTTACGAAACATTAAACGCTAAAATCAGTTATTGCAAATCGCCTAAGGGCACCACATGGTAGAAACTTAGGTCGCGTAATAACTGGTTATTACGCGAATGAGGATTCTCAGGTTTTTTAAATTCTTCAAGTTGAAAGTAAAATCATCATCTGATAAGACACAGGTAGTGTGGAAAGAAAAGAGCTATTTTTCTCGTGATATTATGACATATTTCTGTTATAAATTTTAAATAAATATTATTTGCTCTACTTTGTATTGAGACCTTTTGTAAGAATTGTGTCTCTTTGGATACGGAATTTTATTCCATCAGTTCCTACCCTATATATATATATATATATATATATATATATATATATACGCAAACACTACATTTGTACCGAGTATGACAATAAACAGCATCCGGAAGCAAGGCCTCTGATCGGGAGGTTTTGTCAAGCGTAGAACCAACATTTAAGTACTGTTGTTCACAACTACACCCTACAACTATAAAATAAGTTTAGATCGCTGATCTGTGATGATTCTTAGTTCTAAAAATTATTTTTTCAGTGGTTTACTGATAAAAAGATATTTTGGCAAACAGATTCTTTTGTCGTAATGTGCTTGATATTGAGAAAGAGCATTATAAAAATTAATGCGCAGATGTTTGTCACTGAACTTAACAGAGTCATTTCGACTTCGAAGTTTCGGGAAGGAACTATTATGAAGTATTAATCATCATATTGAAAAAAAGCACTGAGGAGTGAGGCGTTCTTAATAGTACCTTCACTAATATTTGAAGTCGGCATGACTTTGCACAGTTTATTAACAAACATATCTACTTTAGTTCTCTCTCTGTCCCTCGCTATTTCTATAATGATATTTGCGTGTGTGATAGCAAGAAGCCCGACTATGAATACATTCAATATGAAACAAGATAGATAGATAGATAGATAGATAGATAGATAGATAGATAGATAGATAGATAGATAGATAGATATACCGATTCTAAACGCATTTAGTATGGGGTAAGATACATCTTTAGATATAAAGCAAGAACAGAAGCCTCTAAAAAGCCTCTAAAAGCTTAATTAGTAGAAACAAAAGAAAGAAAGAAAGAAAGAAAGAAAGAAAAAGAAAGATAGATAGCAAGGAAATGATTATGCTTTTAAACACACCTTTAATAGATAGATAGATAGATAGATAGATAGATAGATAGATAGATAATGAATAGAATGAGATAGATAGATAGATAGATAGATAGGGAAATTGCTGCATGTAACCACACACTAAATGAAAGATGAAAAAACTATTTATCGATCTATCGATCTATCTATTTAGATCGCTAGCTAGCAAGCTAGATAGATAGACAGATAGATGAGAAAAAAAATCTGAATTTAAACACACATTAGCAAAACTAAATCTACACAAGCCGGCGACGTTGTGTTAGCAGGTAGTCACAAGTTATCGTGACCGTGGCTTTTTTTCCCGCATATTTTTGCAGTATAAAGAACAAGCGAAACTTAAAGAAATTAGTTAACCACCCTGATCTGAATATGCCTATTGTCAGGCATACTCGACTATAAGTGGCTAGCCATAATTAAGAAACTGTTTATGTTTGCGACAGTAAACGTAATCGCGACGAACAACTACTCACATGATGCATACATGCGCACTAATTCCTTGACCTTCCTAGATGTTCTGAAAGCTTTTTAAAATGTGTGCCTCTAATGTATTTGCTAATCTACATTCTGAGGAAATGCGCATTGTTTGAGGAGTGACTGATGCTGAGCTTAAAGATAAATCGATGCTGCAGGTGATTCAGTTTCACAAACAATCTAGGTTGAAAATTTGAATAATCTGCTAGCATTTCATTTTTGATTGCATAAGCACAAATTGATCTTCGTTTTGGTGCAATGGCTATCGTCTCGGAACGAGAAATTGTAGAACCGAGTTCAAACTCCTGTTGAATTCGTTGCATTCACTTACGCGCTAACATCATTGAGAAATTTTTACCTTGAACTGTTGGTTAAATAACAGGACAGATTCGCTTCGATAGCTATGGTTAGTAACTAGTCTGCTGTAGAAAGTAATGGCTATCTACTTCGGAAAAATCTTCTGCCCAGTCAGTCAAGTCTCTTTTGAGACATGATCGCCTAGGTATGTATCACGTATGACACTTAACTGCCTAAAGTACAATTTTGGGATCTTCAGCCAAAAAAAGCACGATGTTTAAGTTTTAAAATTAGTCTGGCAGATAGCTTTTCATTTATTTTATATATATATATATATATATATATATATATATATATATATATATAACATAGTGATGATCATCCACGTATACTGTCTTAATATGTATAGGAAAGAATATTAATAAAAAGTTTTGAATTTAAAAATGTACTTCTTTTTCAGACCGTCCTCGGTCCTTCATCAGAAACTTGTTTCTGATGAAGGACCGAGGACGGTCTGAAATATAAAATATAATAAAAATACTGTTCAAAAGAAGTACATTTTTAAATTCAAAACTTTTTATTAATATTATTTCCTATATATATGTATATATATATATATATATATATATATATATATATATATATATATAGATAAACAGCACTGATTAATGCAGAAAACATTTGTCACAAAGTATGCTAAAAATTAATGGTCAGTACAAAATTCAGCAAGAAAATCCTAAAACAAAATATACTTAGTAAATAAGCTGTGAAACCGAGCTACCCAGATTTCAACTGTGAGCTATCTTCAGACAGAAGGTGAAAAACAGCCAAAACACCACTCCAAGCATACACGAACACTGCAAGTAGAAAGGTAAACGTAGAAGGTTATTAGTGGGCAGAAAAGTAACTCGATTTCTACTCTAAACGAAAATAAAAAAACGTGTAAATTATTACGGGTTTGTAAATACCCAAGAGATCCTTTTTCAAATGCCTACATTTAGACATAATCCCTTCCTTTTAATTCAGTAAGACGCCTCTGCTCTTGCGCCTCATATTAGTCAAACATTATTCTTGGAACAGCCTACAACCATTACCACGATTCCTGCCAGATTTAACTCTCTTCATTATGCTCCCCCTCACACATGGACTTTTGCTATATTGCTCTTTGAATCTCTACACGCAATCTGCAGGCATGTTATCACATTTGACGTTCTCTTGAATATTTCTTCGGTGGAATCAATACATACTCTCTTGAAAATTCTACTCTCATTACTGATTTTAGCAGTATAAACAATGCTCTCCGCACAACATTCAGAAGGAAATTATTTATTCACCACAAATGTAGCTAGTTATTGAACTCACAACTTTTTGGGCTAAGACAATGGAATTAACCAACACCTACACACACTATGTCAGAGTTAAGTTAAAGAAAGATGACTACATGGCATCTGGAAGTGGCATCGCATATGGAATAAGAATTGTATACACCAAGATTGAAATAAAGTCTTCAATTCAAAATATTCTAGCACCTAAAGAAGACTAGATCCTACAACGGCAGAAACCTCGTAAAAATGGCGATAAAATGTGGACAACAGCCTGAACAGTGTAAATAGTATATACTGCCTTATGTCAGAAGTATAGACAAATACAGGAAGATTTCTTTCTGTATAATGCAATAGTATTTTTTCTAGAAATAGCCTTCTAATATTTGTAGAATATGGCGTCTTGACGGACACTTAAAGAAACAAGCATAAAACCTGTCTTATTTACTTTCATCACTACCTCGCCTGTATATTATGGAATAGTTACCCAAGTAGGAACTGACAGTTGCTTTTGTTTGAAGAAACGTAAAGAAAAACAAATTCGTCAATCCCTGAAAGAATTAGGTGTGCAAATTTGAAGATTTGGTCGTGCTGATGATATCGTTACCAGGCCACACCCAACAAATTGAAAAACCTCCTTGCGGTTATATGAATATTTGCTTTCCGTTTATATTAAATATTTAACATAATTAATTTAACAAATCCTTAGCTGAAGGATATTTATTTGATATATGTTTATTTAGTTTTAGTTTTATTATTAAGGCTTCGAATATCTGTAATTATTTTCTAATTGGAAAAATCAAATAAAATATATACCGGAACTGATCCATCTAGGAAGTTTTCTAACGGACGATCAAAAGTGTGACAGCTGAATTCGAAAGCGCATTGAAACAGCGTGAGAAGCAATCCAAAAGTATTGAGTATAAGCAAAGTATTAAGAAACAGTATATATATATATATATATATATATATATATATATATATATATATATATATATATATATATATATATATTGCATTTAGGCAGTAATTCCTCTTTCAAGCAAGTTTTGTTAAAAGTGACAGGCAAGATTTAATGTTTAACTTTTTATATACTATTTTGTTAGCTGCCGGGTATAAAGTTGTATATTTATAAATCAATTCATCTTTTCTGCAAGTTTAAATTATAATTTCAAATTACATGATCTCGTTGGCGAAAAAAGTATATGAAAAGCTTTACCGTAGCATCATGTCAGTCATTTTTTAATGACACTTATATATATATATATATATATATATATAGATAGATAGATAGATAGATAGATAGATAGATAGATCTTTAATGAATTCTAGTAGAAGGCAGAGATAATTTCTATCCAACGGTGAACATATTGGTGAGACGAGCTGACTAAAACTGTTTTTAATTAACAAATTTAAAGAAAAACTTTAGAAGCGTTTGTACCCACAAAATATTTATGTCATTATGTACGTTTAAATTTTGAGAATTTGTAAATTATTTTGAATAACTATCATTAGAAATGTGACTATTATATGAATAACATAAAATTGTTTTGAACACATTTTTTCATTGTTTTTCATTGTTTTTCAAACAATTAACTTTTTTCTCTCCTGGGAAATTTCACGTTCATCTAACTTGCGCGCTGCAAATATTTAAAATAAAACAATTTGCGTATGTCTGCAAAAATGTGAGTCTCAACTAATTTTGAAAATAGTATTTTCTCTTTCCAGTAGAAAAATTTCCATCGGAATATTTATTTTTGAAAAGCATTACTGCTACTTTCAAATGTTCAGAATAAAAGATAAGTGATCATTATACTGAATTTAGAGATTGCCCGTCTCTTTGTGTCAAGTGTAACAGGCCCTATTTGTTTTTGAATTGCAAAATCCTTGACTATAGAAATCTACCACAGACTCGCATCGATGCCAACATTTTAAGAAAAAAAAAACATTCTGAATCTGAGAAAAAGAAAACCAAAATACACTTGAATATATTAGTCAGTTAAGTGCCATACTTGATACGCATTAATGTGGTCAAATCTCTAAAGAAACACGGCTGACTGGGCGGAAGATTTTCTCGCAGTAAGTTGCGATTGGTTTCTGTGGTAGAATGATTTCCAACCAAGACCATATAACCCAATCTGTCCTTCTATTTAACCCATAGCTGGAGGAAGAAGAGACGGGTTAACTCCTTTTCCAAGATTAATGCGCGTAAGTGAATGCAACGAATTCAACTGGAATTCGAACTCGGCGCTCCGATTTCTCGTTCCGAGCTGACATCTAGTGTACCTAAGCATCAGCTAATTGCTCTACGTGAAAAACATTTGGGCAAAAGTGTCCCTTTTGAAAACGTTGACTGACTGGGCATAAGATTTTCCGCTGTAGGTTGCCATTAAATTGTGTCGTCAACCGGTTGCCGAACAAAGAAGCCAGTCTGTCTTGCTATTTAACCCATAGCTGATATTTGTGAGTAATTGAATTCGAATGGTATTTGAACTCAGATCTCCGATTTCTTGTTTTGAACCGATATCCATTAATATATGACTATATACGCAACTCTAAATTTTGTTTGCAAACCCCACTTTAGCCTGACTATATTTCCAAACTGTTGTAAAACTATGTTATGAATACTGAGAATATACGATTTTTTTTTAAAGTTTGAATTAACCCATAGCTATTTATATATTAATAGGTATCGGCTCGAAATAGGATATTAGAGATCCGAGTTCATTATCATGTCCAAGCAAAAAATATTATGACCTAAAAATCTTTCTTGCTTTAAATAACCTGCAATAGAAAACTAATCATTCAAATAAATCTTAAATTTGGTAATTACTGTTCTAAATTTAATCCCTACTCAGAATGCAGTCTCTTTTTTAGTTATCTTCCCCTTCCTCTTCCTTGTCACTCACATGATATAGTAAAATTTGTAAAATTGTTTTGGTGTATTTTGGATGATACACTCTTTGTCTGTTATATCAGGTCTTACTTAAAGTGTTTTATTATATGGTTTCATTATAAAAAAAATGGTAGACATTTTATAATCAGTAAACGAAAGAAAACTCGTTTCACATGAGTATTATAAACGTAACATCGTTGGAGATAATGCATATTACCATAACTTAAATTTTTCATATAACTTTTTTTCGCGCTTAAAACGACTTCTATTTTTATTATTAACCAATCACGTATCATTTTCTCTTGCTATTTTAATATTCTAACATATATTTTGCATCTGGTTGTTTGAATATGAACCGTAAAATGATAGCTATACTTCCCTATGATAAGGTTAATAAATATATATCTTTTAAGATCATCGAATGAAATATTTTTCCAACCGATTTCTGTTTTTGTTCCGCTTACTGAATTTTCAAGTGAAGAGTGCAGTCCAGTAAAATGACGTCCGGGCATTTTGACCAGGAGACTGTTCAGTTAATTAGTAAATCTAAATTTCCTTTGATTTCATTTGGCTGGGATGTTTGATATCAACAAATAAAGATTTGCATAAATATTGTCAATCGAAGGTTCGATTTTCATTTCCTATTGAGTTGTTATATTCAATTAAGAGAAAAATACACCTGAAATAGTATGAATCAACCTATACTCTCACAGATATTGAGTAATTATTAGAACGTGTATGACTAAAAAATTATGATGTAAAATCAATTTATTACAATCTAAAAATGTTTTATGAATTAAACCTGTAAACTGTTGATAAATCGTATAAAACAATTCAATCAATAATATTTCCTTTTTTTGAAGGCGAATTGCAATTTAAGCTAAAAAAAGAGGTCCCCACAAGATCACGAAGTTAAATCAAATTAATAACTAGGGGCCACTTAAGAACACTCTGTATTGTAAGCAACTTTCTATAATCTGTAATATGTTTCAGGTTTAAATAACTCACCAAGGGTCCATAACCCGGTAGAAATCGTAAAACCTCTTTGCAAATTGCGTCAAGTTAGTTAGGTATACTAATGGTAATAATACCTGTCTTTTCAAAAGAAAATCTCAGCATTCATTGACCCGTGTAGCCAGTGCAACTTTCGTTTGAAATATGAAAATATATATTAAAATATCTTTCAGGGAAACAGATTTCTCAAGTTCACTATTATTGTATTATTCGGTATTAATGTAGGATTCTTCATTAGCATATACGTTTATTTTTTCTTAGTGTTAAATAGTGATTGTCTAAGCTTGATTCGTTCAATATTTCTATTAAAACAAAGAATGAGTTCTGTGGTTGATGTTTCTGTTTTGTAGCAATTTGCGGCGTTGTGTAAAACTTCACGTAGCACAGTTTAATACATATTTCTTTATTAAATTTGTTATAATAAATAAGGAGCAATTCATATACTAAAGGATTTGAAGTGTTTGGTATTTACTAATCCAAAATTCAGCGTCATGCATTAGGCAGCAAGGCCTCTGATTGAGAAATTGTGAGGAGTATGGAACCACCTCTTAATTGCTGTTGTTCCAAGGTTTACCTTGACAATGAGTGATAGCACCTAATAGGGACCCAGCTATGAAAAAATAGTTAACCCCCAAAGTGGGGTTAAAACACTATGAAAGTATAAAACTTTGCCAAACCACACACCGCCAGGAAGAACAAAGACAAGTTTGAAGAGCTGGACGGCGTTGAGGTTCTGCCACATCCAGCCTAAAGTCCTGACTGTGCTCTATCAGATTACGGCCTTTTCCGCTCAATGCAACACTTTCTGAAAGGCCGCTGATTCGATTCGTTTGATGAAGTCGAGGAAGCGTGTCAAGAAGTTTTTGATTCGAAGCCGGCTGAATGGTACTTTAACCAGATCCGAAAGCCTGCAGATCGATGGCAGAATGTCTTGGAAAATGATGGTTCTTATTTTGAGCAATAATTCTTGTTGTTTTTGCGAGTAAAATTTCAATTTTTTGCAAGTGTTTACGAACTTTTGGTAAAACCTAATATTTTATCTGGCCACCACATTCCCAACATCTCAAGGTTATTAATCATTTATGGTTCAATTAGGATAACAGGCAACGAGTAGATGTCCTGCACCATTATCATTAAAAGACATGAAGATATTTTTAGCTAAAAAATGGATACAAATTCCTTTGGAAACCGTAGAAAATATAAGCTGTATTTGAAGACATACGAGAATAAACATTTGCTTAAAATTCCAAGGTATTTTCATTATTTTGTCTAATTCCTGTATATCCTTTTATATTTAATATATATATATATAATCAAATATATATTTAATCAAACAAGCAGGCGATAATGTCACAAAACGCTAGAAGAGAAGCAGAATGACAAGAGTTTAGAAGTAAACTCGAATCTCAAATTCATAAATAGAAAACAAAAAATGAAATTTGCTCCTATTCATAACACCGGGGAAGAGTGTGGACGTGTCAGATTGGCGCAGATCTTTACTCATATTGCTAAGAATAAAAATAAATAAATACAATTTGGTAGTTTAGGCCGAAGCGTTAGAAGTGCAAAGTTGACTTTAGAACCTGAAATCTAACAGAAAAAGCACTAAACTTCTACCCTGTTTAAAAGATCACCGAGATGCACTGTGAATCAGACAATATCTAGAAACTATCTATGCTGTTAAAATCCCTAAAAATATCTGATATGAAAAACAAAGTATGTTCGGGTCGAATTTAGTAGAAAAATGATGAATACATGGTTTCTGCATGTGATGAAAACAAGATCAACATCTATAAATTAAACTTAACATTATCTTAGTCAAGTTGAAATTTCTGAACTCATGACTAATCGGAGTGATTTTTAATCACGATTTGTCTAAACGTGATGATCGCATAAAATTCACTTATTTGCTTTATTTGTTAATTTGATTCCCTTCATCCGCCATCTTCTCGACATTTATATTTGACCAACATTTAATGAAATCGCGTTGACATTTATGACCTTTGACTTCACTAAAATCGCAGACGATTTATGAATTTCTATTTTCGTGACTGGTGATTCAAATGAAACGCACATCTTCACAAATGACTTTTTATTGCGCACGACATTAAATATTCACTTCATAATAGATTTGTTTTGTTTTTTGTTTGTTTTTAACAGCTGACGAATTATTATCATGTTTAATTATTCTGATGCTTACAAGTTCTATTGTTAACAGTTTGGAATTATTCTCAAAATAAATTTGGCAGTGTGATGCAATTTTTGAGTGTTTTCTTTTCTTCGTTTTTGAAATGAGCAAAATGATTTCTCATGAGAATGACATAAACAATATTCTGATACAAAGATATTTTATGAAGCTAGGTTTCAATATCCTTCTCTACGGGCGTGTTACTACAACCAACCAAGGCAGAGAGAACTATTACTGCTCTCAGCAATAATAAGAGTCGGATGATGGAATGGTTTGTTCCGTTCAACAGAATCATAACATTTTCAAGAACATTATAATAGGCACTGTTGAAGGCATAAATAAAAATGGCCAGGAAATCAAAAGCTGATCATAGAACTTCAAAGAGTGTTTTAGTCCAGTCAGACAGCATAATAGACTGTGGAAGTGCATTGTGTAAGGCACCGCTGAAGGTAGAAACAAACCGAAAAAGTAACGCAAAATCTGATTAGACAACATCAAAAAGTGATGTCTGCTATTACGGCATAACACCTTATACAAGATCATTGTGAAAGACACCGTTGTAGGCGGAAGCAAGCAGGGAGAAAAGCAACAATGCAATAGACGGATTGACAATACCGGAAATCCTGAGAGCTCTCGACAACATATAATCCAAAAAGAGTTTACTTGCTTATCTACCATTAAGTGTCCATGAAGATTGAAGCAGTCAAAGGAGTAAGGATTATGATGATGAAGAGGTTTCATATTCTGAAAAGTAATCGTATTATTTCAAACCATCGTACCTTGAGATATACCTTTTGAAATAGTTTTTTATTCTACAAAAAAAACTCTTACGTCCTGTCAGCATCACAAGAAATAATTTAAGAATGCAAGATGGATGCAATTCTATCAAAATTCAGCGTATGTTAATATCTATTCAATATAGCGTGATAAGATCTATTTCGCATGTATGGGAAATATCTCCATTTTAAGAATGTTTACATAAAGCAACACTGGAATAAATGCAAAGAAAGTTTTTTTTATCTTTTCCAGAATTTTAATAAGATTAATAATGTAAAAATAAAAAGATGGCATTATTCTTACGACTTACGAAATTTAAAATAGAAAAGAAAAAGAAAACATGCAAAATTCTTGATGGAAGGCAATAGTTCTCAAACGTTGGCTAATTACCATTAATTGGAAAAAACATTAAGTTATGAATTGGATAATGAAGGCATTTTCAGACGAGCACAGATTTTTTCACACATAATCGACATGTGACAAAATGTTAATAAATTTAAACTTTCTCTGAAAGCTAATTTTCTTGTCAAAATCCTTAAAAGACAAAGGAACACTAAAGTAAACCGACGAGGAGCCTGTTCAGTGTACACGCGCACACACACACACGCACACACACACACACTCACACACATACACACACACACACCAATATATATATATATATATATATATATAGAATAAACCAACAATTTTAGAATTCCAAGTTCTTCATCATTTACTATTTTTTCAAAAGTGCTCAATACAACATATAACGTAGAAGAAAATATAAATTTAATTAAATTTGTTTTTTATTTAAAATTAATTTAATTTACATAGCGACACGGAAATTTTTGTAACGAGATTTTATCTTGTCATCAGGTTATGTTGACTCATTGTAGTGAAAAGATTTAGATTTGAATGTATAAAACCATATGCTTGCTATTTTAGGAGTTTCATTTTAGGAGTTTCATTAGTAAAACTTGTGTCCATCAACCAATATTATCCATATAAAACAGTCTTACACTTTAAAAATATTATCTGTTTTAACCAACCTGTAAACAGTTGATATACCGTACAAATCAAATCACTCAAATTTAACCAAAAAAAAGAGAGAAATTTTAATTAGCGAGAAAATTAAGTCATATTTTATATCTTCAGCCAGTCAGTTAAGTGCCATGTGTGATATATGCTTGATTGATCATGTCTATTTCTAACTGGGCAGAATATTTTGTCGCAGTAGGTTGCCATTATTTTCTGTGTTAGACTGGTTGCCAACCAAGGCTACAGAACCCACTCTGTCATGCCATTTAACCAATGGAGGGAGAAGAAATGTATGAATACCTTTACTAATGGTTTAAGCGCGTAAATGAATACTATGAATATAAATGGAATTCGAACTCGTTTCTCCTATTTATCGTTCCGAACCAATATCTACTGTACATCCCGATCATGTATGATTTGTGACATGACTGACGAGGCAGAAGATTTTCCCACAGTAATTTGCATTTCTTTCTGCAGTAGACTGGTTGTTACCCAAGGCTATAGAACCCAATCTGCCCTGCTATTTAACCCATAGCTGGAGAGAAGGAAATGAATTCATACTTTTCCCAAGTTTATTTGCGTAAAAGTGAATGCAACAAACTGAACTGGAATTCGAACTCAGCTCTACGATTTCTCGTTCCTAGCCGATATCTATTGCACCATAACGCGCATTTAATATCTTAGTAAGATATAAACTTGAAATATAGAAATAGTGTTTATCTATGTTTATTCGGCAAAAAACAAATGTTAAAAAAACGGCCGAAAAGTGTATGTTTGTGGGCTTTACGGAAGAAAACTGAATAAGGCAAACTTTTTCTCGAGTGTCTCAACTGTAAGACTAACATCACCTATATTACTGCATATTTTTACTCAGGAGCGACCTCATAGTCATACCTTTGATTTTTTTCGGCGGGGGAAGTAATAATCGTAATTTTGTTTATGTTATTCCTCTTTCGAGGTTTTACCTCGTCATCAGGTAATGTTGACTCATTGTAAAAAAGATTTAGATTTGAATGCATAAAACCATAAGCTTGATTAAACCTCTCCAGCTGTTCATACTGTCGCATAACACCACCAATAATGACTTCTTTTCATTTTCTACTAAGTTACGAAACAACAGAATGTTTCCCAAGAAGAACTGTCTAATGACAATGAATGGACGCTAATGACAGAGACATATCCTGTCATCATTTCCACATATTTTAAAATCGAAAGGAAAACTTTGTAAACCTTATTTGGATTATAAAAAGTCATCGAAAATAACGATCCGCTTACAATGAACGTGTAGTACTTGTACCAGCCGCCCTCTCTCATGATCAGCAGCTCCAGCTTCCCATCGACGATCGCTCCAGCTATCTTAAAACACCGACAGAAAACCTACAGCCGCGATAGATTTTTGACGTTATCACACTTTTGAAAGGCATGTTAAAAAATATGATCGACTGTTCAAAAGGAGAGCTATGTCATGCGCAAACTGACCACAAGCTGGTTATTTCTCTACATCAATTTCTTTGAGTATATGTCCAGAGGGAAATACTCGTAGTTTGCTTAAACCTCTCCAGCAGTAATTGAAGAAAATAATGCCTCTCGCGTATTCGCCACTTTAAGCAGCTGACAACCTGTAATAGACGCAGAAAACTCTCCAAGATCTTTCTGCATGAAGTCAAGCCATAACATAAAATTATAGACTGTTGCTGAAAGATGTCAGGCCTGACCCCTGGAGTAAAATCTGATGTTTGATTATTTCGCCGATATCCAGTTTGGATGAGTACTCGGCCAAATCTAATCCATTATTTTTTTCTTATTGAAACTAAGAAATGGACTGAAAAAGTGAAATTGTACGAAAACACAAGCTGAGTCAAAAATAGGCTCCGATTTGTGTTTCAGAATGTAAACTAAATCCTAAAAAAATAACAAAATGAATAATCTGCTAGACAAATACTAACATATCATTGAAGATAGGCAACGTTGAGGCTGGTCAGTACTTAAATGACTGGCACCCTGGGAATACGAGGTGCTGTAAGCTTGGATGTCCAGATAGTGTAACGAATGATGACATGGAATTATGACTCGGAGAGCCGAGTTCCGATTTCAGTAAAATTTGTTATAGACACTTGAGAAATGTATGATTAAACATAGTAGTCATTCATTGTCTGTTATATTTAACATATATATTTAGAAAATATATACATATGTATCAAGTCATATAAATAGATTGTCAGGCAGTTTATCTGCGTTTTCATATCAGAAAAAATATTTTCATGCGATAATTATTCATTATTAACCCTACTCTCACCGTTCTATGAAAATCAACTCCTCTCAACTCAATTTGGCTTTCATTCTGATATTTGTGTAACGATGTCACATATGTCATGAAAGAGCTCCAGGAAATAACATACCCTAAAATAAAATTGTATAGCTGCTATGTCGATCTTACAGCCGCATAACACCATCAATAGAGACCTCTTTTCATTCAGTCTTCGAAGTTCCGAAACAACAGAATGTTTCAATCTGGTAGAACAACTATATATATCTATGATATTGTACATATCTAATGAGGACCCCAATAGCTAATCATTCCAAATCTCACCAAGTTTACAAGAGAGAAATAAGAAACCCCAGTCTATTTAATCTTGTGATCAGTCAAGTGCTGCGGGTATACCAGCAAAGAGCGAAGAGGTTCGCATTGATTATTAAAGTATTTTTAACCACACACATTTGAGTCTACTAATAAACTTATTAAGCAATTGTTGCTTCTTTTCTACTGAAAATAATTGCCAAAACCTCCTCTCTCTAAATTTATAGACAAATCCTGCAGTTGCATACTGAGATTTCTTCTCAACCAATAAAAAATAGAATACTTCTCGTTTTCATCTGCTGTATATGTTCTGTTTTTTTCCCCAATACATATCTGTTTTGCGTGTGAATAAAGCGTGAACGTTATACCATATTAATATTGCTTTGACGACTTTCATATATCTTGTTTGCTTACTATTATTTTTATCTGTTCTTTTTTTTCTCGTATATTGTTAGTTCCGTTTGTTGAACACTAATAGATTAATGATAAAAAATGTATTTTCAATGGAAATCAATCGATTCCACTCATTTTAAACAAATAGAGAATAGGCTATTTTACATCTCAAGCTTGAATGATAGGTTAGTCATCGTGGTCAGCACCCATTAGAACGTCATTTTCTCTCTTTATTCGCATTCTTCCCTCTGGTGGTAGTGATGAAGATGGCTGTGAAGTCCTGGCCTACTCCTGTTTAATCGTGAGCAGGACTCACAGCGGACAGCCGGTGGTGGTCATGAATTGGCTAGTCATGCTCTCATAATCATAATAGAGTGGAATTTACGATGTACATCAATTCTTCATTTGTTGTTGGTAGGGAATAAACATTACTATTTGTTTCAAATATTTCAAGAGGAAATTACAGAGTTAAATAAATTTAAGCTCAGTGGATATTATTCTTCCTTAATTAAGATTTATTGACTTTCATGGTAAGCGCTTACAAGATATGGGAAGGCACCTAGGAAAAATCTAATAATTCAAGAGGAACCGTTTGAAAGCGCGTAAAGACGGCAGAGAAGAAAATAACAATTAATGTATTGTATTTGAATAGAAGAACAAATAAAATAAATCAAACGGATGAAAACCTACACTGAACATATTAAACGACTAGCAGTATAGCCCGGCGTTACTCGGGTGTAATGAAAGCTTTAAAACTAATCCAATGTCCTGGAGCTCAGACCCTTTAAACGTTGGCACGAAAGAGTAAAAAGCAAAGTTGTTTCCAGTTAAAGCGAAACCGTAGACTGAAAGAAAATGAATGAATGTAAATCAAATTTTGATTTCCTGCTATCAATATCAAATAAGTTTTTTCGT
Source organism: Ascarosepion bandense (assembly GCA_037127315.1). Lineage (NCBI taxonomy): Eukaryota > Metazoa > Mollusca > Cephalopoda > Sepiida > Sepiidae > Ascarosepion > Ascarosepion bandense. Next base: position 1,821,861 of record JBBBDQ010001823.1, on the reverse strand, counting down.
CGTAAACTGAATTGTGAAGACTAAATAAGTTCTCTGAGTAAATGGTATCAAGGCTGAGACTAAGAACTACAATTATACCTACTTCGAACCAAACCCGAAGCAAAAACTAAAATAAAAGGGCTGAAAAAATACAGACAGGCAGATAAACAGACACACACACAAACATCTTGCCTTATATATATATATATATATATTTTATCAATTTTCTGTACAATTGTAAGAACTGCAACCTTGAAACTTCTGAATATCGTTTCTTATGTCTTTGTCTATGAGTATATCAAATCTGATTAGAGTCGGACCATTCCTTCTATAACTCGATTTTTTCGATTATCGATTTTTATCTGAAGTACCTCGACACAAAACCTAGCTAAGAACACTCGCAGACGCTTATAGTACAACTGTGTAAATTTTCAAGAAAATCGGTTCAGCCGTTTCGGAATCTATAGTTAACGGACACACCCACGCACAGACACACAGACAAAGTTCCATTTATAAATAAGTTTAGATTAGTCTAGCATTCAAACTCCAATATTCATCATTATAATTAAGTTTCTATTCCACACAGCTTTTCAAAAAATTATTCGCGGCTTCCCTTCCCTAGTTCAATGATTTTACTTCACTCGTCGAGCAAACATGCATCGAAGGGTGAGTTCCTTAATTTAGACAAGGGCAAAATCTTATGTTCTCTGCCAATAAATCTTTGAGTTTTCGTCGCACGTTCTTTAACACGGAGGTACTGGCGGTACCAGATAGATATTTGATAAATACCTAGAGTGTGTCTGCGTCCCGAATGACATTTAACTGCGTTGAATAAGAAGACACACCCGTCTATTCCCTCAATCAACGGGCCTGGAATTGTTGGCCGTTCCTCTGTACGCACGTGTAGGCGATTACAAATTAGTGCACCGTTTGAGCTTTGGCAAACCCAGAAATTCAATCTGCTTGTACGAACACCCCTTTACCCCCCCTCTCTCTCTCTCTCTCTCAAACACAAACACACAGAGAGGCACTGACTCAAAGAAGTAAACATACAGACAACTCAGTAATAGATTTACGAAAACTTTACATGGGAATGGTAATGTTCAAAATATCAGTTTCCTTTCAAGAAAAAAAAACTGAATTCATTCACAGACTGATTCCTTTTTCCTTTTTTTTACGCTTTATCAATCTTTTACAAGTTATTTAAACGCAGGAATTATTTTAAGATTGTAAAAATTGTAGAGATAATAATTTACAATTTGTATAAGTTTACCCATATATGTATATGCGCGTAAGTGAATTTAACGCACAGGACAAAAGTCAAACTAAAATTCCGAACTTTTATCCATGGCACAAAACCAAGATGACAGCATGTTGCATTCCCAAACGCTCACCCGTGTAAGCACTGATCAGTGTCAAGACTGCTTTACTTCGGTATCGTAGGGAAACCAGTGTTTGAAAGGGATATGGCCATAAGTCTTGATTTAATGTTACTATCGAATTCATTTTATAAAGTTTTTCCAAGCAATTAGACATTTTTTCGCTTTACTAGTACTGATGAAATTTTTCTTCCAAACATTTTTTGTTTTTCTGAAAGTCAATACTTTTATTATACCATTGATCTCTTTCCTAGTCATGTGTCTATAGGATGTGCATTGTGGTGCAGTGGATATCGGCTCGAAACGTGAAATCGATGAGCAGACTACGAATTCCAGTTGCATTTGTTGCATTCACTTATACGCAAATATCCTTAGGATAGGTATTAATCTGTCTTTTCCCCCTACATTTGTGGGTTAAATAACAGGTCAAATTAGACTCTATAGCCTTGGATGGCAACCAATCTACCGCAGACAGAAATGTCAAACTGCGGGAAAATATTCTGCTTAGCCATAGATCGAAATCGAATAGCAGGACAAATTGGGTTTTCTAGCCTTGGTTGGCATCCAGGCTACCACAAATAAATGGCAACCTACTGCAGGAAAATCTTCTGCTTAGTCAGTCATGTTTCTTTCGAAACATGATCGCCAAAGCTTCTATCACTTATAACACTTAAATGATTCATCTTGATAAAGGAATTGAATAGCAGGACAGATTGGGTTTTCTAGCCTTGGTTGGCATCCAGGCTACCACAAATAAATGGCAACCTACTGCAGGAAAATCTTCTGCTTAGTCAGTCATGTTTCTTTCGAAACATGATCGCCAAAGCTTCTATCACTTATAACACTTAAATGATTCATCTTGATAAAGGAATTGAATAGCAGGACAGATTGGGTTTTCTAGCCTTGGTTGGCATCCAGGCTACCACAAATAAATGGCAACCTACTGCAGGAAAATCTTCTGCTTAGTCAGTCATGTTTCTTTCGAAACATGATCGCCAAAGCTTCTATCACTTATAACACTTAAATGATTCATCTTGATAAAGGAATTGAATAGCAGGACAGATTGGGTTTTCTAGCCTTGGTTGGCATCCAGGCTACCACAAATAAATGGCAACCTACTGCAGGAAAATCTTCTGCTTAGTCAGTCATGTTTCTTTCGAAACATGATCGCCAAAGCTTCTATCACTTATAACACTTAAATGATTCATCTTGATAAAGGAATTGAATAGCAGGACAGATTGGGTTTTCTAGCCTTGGTTGGCATCCAGGCTACCACAAATAAATGGCAACCTACTGCAGGAAAATCTTCTGCTTAGTCAGTCATGTTTCTTTTGAAACATAATCGCCAAAGCTTGTATCACTTATAACACTTAAATGATTCATCTTGATAAAGGAATTGAATAGCAGGACAGATTGTGTTCTATAGCCTTCGTTTCAACCATTCTGCCGCAGAAAGAAATGGCAACCTACTAACTGAAAAACCTCGGCCTAGTCAGTGAGGCTCGAAAGAGGCATGATTCCCAAAGCATGTACCACGTATGACACTTTACTGACGGAATAAATCACATATACTATTTCATTGTTAATGTTGTTGGAAGTTTTCAAGTAATTTTTACTTTTTTTGCTGTAGATATTTAATATAAAAAAAGATTAAATGTTTCTTGGTGTTATTCATATCCAATGTATAGTTGTCGAAAACAAAATATTCTTGTATATGTAATTGTCTATATACATTATATTTGTACTTATACAAGGGGGACCTAAATAACAGAAACAGAATAACAGCATAATTTGAAAAACAAAGCTGACAATAACTTGTCTATTTTTACGTTTCTTGATTTAATATCAATAGTAATTACTTTTTGTTTTGCTAAAATTGTTGTGTTTCTGGAGGGAAATGCTATTTTTCAGAATGAGAGTGTACCCATTCATACTGCCAAAGTTGTAGGTGAATGGCTGAAGGAGCAAACTAAAGTAGACCAAATGGTCAGATATATAAAAGAAACTTATATTCGACAGAAATTCCTGCGTTTAATAAAAATATAAGCTAAGAAATGCATTAAAAATAAGTTTTCAAAGATGTCAGTTCTAAGTAATACGTAAGAAGTTTTAAACGCTTACAAAATTAAAAGTAAGAAAGAAAAGTAAAAACCCTCTTGAGAACGATGCAAAAATGTAATAAATGTGAATAAAACAATGACGGAGACAACATGATTTTAGTAGAATTTCTGAATTTAGGCCGGTTGTTATTAATTTTAATGTTTTATGAAACAGACAACAACAATCGCAATTGAATAATATGTACCCACTAAAAACAATGTTTTTTATAATAGGAAAAAATGTCGAATAAAAACCCTTTCAAAAAATGAAAATTGCATGAAAACAAAGAGAATATTTTACAAGACGTACTTTACATTGAATACATTAAATATTCAGTCTAAAAAGTCTGAACATAATTTGTATGTAAATATAGTACTTTAATTACAAGAGAAAGCATTTTATTAAGACGAAAATGTATACATAATGCTTTAATCATAATAACATTCATAGCAAATTTATGACCACGGTCTTACAACAGTTCACCATTCTTGGCAGATCTTTTGTTATCACATAACAAAATGATAATGATTGATAAAAGTTATAAAAAACATAAACAAATAGATATTAAAATAATCGGATAGATTATATACGTAAAACACATACTTAAAACAAAATAAATTATTTTAAAGATCTAACACTCCATCTCCTTCAATGCATATGAAATCACATCATACACACTTGCACACGTACGAACGCAAACACACACACAAACACACACACACACACACACACACACACACACACATATATATATATATATATATATATATATGTATATATATATAAAAATAAACCATATAAAAGTAAATTGAAAAGTAATACCAATATTCCTAGTACTAATACCGGCAACAAAAATAATTGTAATTGTAGAATTAAAACCGACTGCCCATTAGAGGTAATTGTAATCAAGTAAATGTAGTTTATAAAGTTAGAGTTTACATTAATGAAAATGATAAAAACCCTAAAACATACATAGGAGCTACGCATGATAATTTTAAAATTAGGTTTTACAATCATAAAACCTCCTTTAAAAATGAAAAGTATAAACACAGTACGACTTTATCCAGCTATGTATGGGACATAAAAACTAAAACTAAAAGAGACCCCATTTTGAAATGGGAAATAATAAAAAAAATGCCCTAACTATAACAAAGGCAGTAAATTTTGTAGGTTATGTGATGAGGAGAAGTTAGCGATAGCTAAATTCGAACCTGCCCACAATCTTATTAATGCCAAAACTGAAATATTGAATAGGTGTAGATTCCATAAAGCTAAATTTCTTGCTTAGAGTCTTTGGCTATTTTTATATATATATATATTTTTTTTTGAAACTCCCCCTCCCCCGTTGGGTAGGCTGGTCTGTTAGTCTTTGTTTGGTGGTGTCTATTTATTTGATTAGTCCTTGGTTTGCCTGTGTGAAACCGCGGTAGGTTTTGGCGATCTTGTGATTTTTTTACGTATATATATATATATACATTTAATCAGTATCGTGCAACCGGTAAAGCCACTAAGACACTAGAGGTTACAGGGGAGAGAAGAATTACTGAGAGAAATAATAATGATGAGAGAGAAGGAAAGAATAATAAGGAGGGCCTTTGATAGAGATTGATATTGAATTTAAATTTTTGCAGATTAAATTTTCCTGGAAAGCATGCAACCGAAAATGAGTTTCAAATGCGAAAAGTGCGAGAAAAGAAACGGTATCAAAAAAATTTACGCTTCTATCGAACTCGCTGAACTTTAAAATTGATTTGATCTCGATGTCAGATTAGTCAGTCAGTTAAGTGCCATACGTGATACACGCTTGGGCGATCATGTCTCGAAAGAGGCATGACTGACCGGGCAGAAGATTATCCCGCTGCCATTGCTTTCTGCTGTAGACTGGTTGACGATCAAGGCTATAGAACACAATCTGTCCTGCTATTTAACACATAACTGGAAGGAAGAGACGGATTAATACCTTTCCCAAGGGTATTTGTGTGTAAGTGAATACAATGGATTTACTGGAATTCGAACTCAGCTCCCCGGTTTCTCGTTCCGAGCCGATATCCACTGTAACAAAACGCACATCCTTCAGACTAGCACTGCGCTTAAATTCAAAATGTGAACAGCTCCCCTGAACGATTAGCATGAAAGTATTTATAGAAAAGACGTAGAAAAGATAACTTACGGAGGTTGGAAAAAGGAATGAAGCCAAAACGACACGTCAGGACCTAAAATGTTGCTGATTCACTTTTTGGAACTTATCAATGAACTAAAGAAAAACTGCGAGGGCACCGGATCATATGTGGCAACAATATTCTAAGCATTGTCTAATGGTAGACATAGAGATATGCAAAATAGATCCTGGAGAGAAATATTATCTCATACGATACAGTGAAAAGATGTTTCCTCGCAAAAAATTCAATTTCATTTTATCAGATATATTTACCAATTTACATAAATATATTTTGTAATACTTAAGAGTAAATTTCTTTAATTTAATCCATAATCCAAATTATTAGACCTGAACAAGATTATTTTAAATATAGCTTTTATTCTTTGTCCTCAGTTACCACTGACTTTTGTGCTGTACCAACACAATGAGCAGGAAGACATGATCTAAGGTTCATTTTGAACATAGTGCAGCCTTGATTTCTATTTACACATCAACACTTTCTCTCTATCTCAATTTCTCTCTCTCTCTCTCTCTATATATATATATATATATATATATATATATATATATAAAGTCTCTATCTATAATAGTGAAAACTTATCTCTCATGAATATAGTAAATTCTAGAAGAGCAATATATATATATATATCTAATGTTCACTTTCAACATGGTGCAGCCTTGATTTCTATTTACACATCGTCTCTTTCTCTCTCTCTCTCTCTCTCTCTCTCTCTATATATATATATATATATATATATATAAAGTCTCTATCCATAATAGTGAACACTTTTCTCTAATGAATATAAGGAATTTTATAAGACCAACATATATATATATATATATATATACATATATGTATATATTCATTATATATATATACTTTTATATTTTCATTATATATATATATATTTATATATACTCGTTATATATGTTTATATATATATATATATATATATATATATATATATATATATACATGTAAGTTTATTTGCGCGCGTTTGTGCTTAAAGTTGGTGAAAATTTAAGGAATTCTTACAATATCCTTTGAGGTTAAACGATTTTTGGCTTTTCTAATCAGTCAATTGTAATGGATCGTTCACGAATGTTAGAAGAATTCTGAAGCTAGGAAAATGGAGACTGCTTATCGTTTTCAAACTGTTGTTTTTCTATACTGGCTCGACATAGACAGACATTTTCAGACAAGTGAATCATTAACGTTGAAAACTAGATTCATCCTGGAAATCCAAAGCGGTAGAAATCGTGGTTGGATGAAGGGCAACATTAAGAAGCCTCACGTAAATGTAGTCTATTAGGGTAAAATTTTCTTTTGAAGTTCGGTTGGGTTTCGGCACAGAATGTGGAATCCACTAGTCGAGTTCAAATTCCAGCTTTCTCAACTTCGTTCACTGTCCGCTATGGCTATAATAATTGTGCGATCAGGCATATTCTTGTTAGAAAACTTTCGACATTCAACGATCGAATATTTAGCGTTACTTCACTTTACTTAAAAGAATGATGTATATTTTGGAAGGAAAGTTATAAAATCATGAAGTAAAACAAAAAGCAAGTAAATGAAATGGCCAGTTTATATACATAAAAACCTATATCTTAAAAGTAAACAAATAAATTGACATCTCGAAGTACCATTTGCTTCATGAGCATGTCATCACATTAACGTAAACATCATTTTAGTACGTTAATGTCCTAAAAAATAAACGCTCCACGATAATTTTTCAACTTTCTCATAAATATATATATATATATATATATATATATATATATATATATATATATATATATATATTACTTTTACTATACATATATATTACTGTATTATTTTAACAATCATAAAAAATGTGTGCGTTGTGGTGCATTGGATATCGGCTCGGAACGAGAAATCGAAGGGCCGAGTTCGAATTCTAGCTGAATTCGTTGCATTCACTTACGCGCAAATACCCTTGGGAAAGGTATTAATCCGTCTCTTCCTTCCAGTTATGGGTTAAATAACAGGACAGCTTGGGTTCTATAGCCTTAGTCGGCAACCAGTCTACCGCAGAAAGTAATGGCAACCTACTGCGGGATAATGTTATGTCTCTGTCGAGACATGATCGCCCAAGCATGTATCACGTATGGCATTCAACTGACTGACTGATATTTTTAATTTCTAAATTTTAATTATTTATTCATATTTTATATTTCTTTTTGTTTTATATTATTTTATTGTATTTAAACTTTAAAAATTTTAATTTTTCATCTACCTGTAATATTCAAATATTCAAATATTTAAATATTTAAATATTTACGGTTCATGACTTACGCTCCTTTGATTGCTTCCCCCCTTTTTTTATTTTTAATATCTTGTATTTTTTATTTTAACTTTAATTTCTTGTTAAAATTTTTATCTACATGTAACCTTATAATGTTTAAATTTTTAATATTGTTATTAAAAATCAGTAAATTCACTTTATAAGATTAAATTCCCATGAACATCGAGGAGATTTAAATTAAGTTTGAAATATGCATCTGATGAATCCATGAAACTCCGAATTGTGCCACACACGTAGAATAACATGTATATTTATTAATATATCTATATCATTTTCTCTTATAGTCATACGTACTATACCGCTTCCTTGGAACTGCTGTTGGATGCCATATGTTAGGAATTTTTGGTTTTTTTTATAGATAATTCTTATTTTTGAATTCTTTAGCTGCAAGCCCATGAAAGGACAGATAATTTTCTTCTTGAAGCCCTAGAGAAAGGCATGAATCAATCGCCAATTTCTACAAGATGTGCGTGAAAGACCATAGCTAAATGAGCTATCTAGCTTTGAAATTACAACAATCAGCACGAGCAAAGGGTAATGGGAACCGCCTCCCAAAATCTCCCCGAAAATCTATATCAGTTGGCAGGAAATATTGAAATAGAATTTGTGGAGAGACATAACCTTGTGTGCCCTGAAGGAAAATGAATAACAAAAACAGAATTCTAAAGGGAATTGATCTGTATATATTATTGAAATCTAAGCAAACTTTTGTTGCACAGGGAAATTGTGAGCATGTTTCAAGTTTATAAATATTCAGTAAAGGTAACTTTAATTTTTAGTTTTAATTTTTCTGAGCGAAGTTCGAAACTGTGATTTTGCTAACATATATCTCCCGTGGTGTAAATGTTACACATTAGACAACAATGTAATTGGATTAGGAGATTTTCCTTTGAAACCAATTTAATCATTGATCTGAGAAAATAAATCATCGTTTGAATATTTGCAAACGCATTGCGTGCCATGCTTTACAACCGTAGAAACGTCTGAATCTTAAAAATCGGTTTAAGTACATAGTAAAAAAAAAATCTACAGAAGGTATATAAAATTCGAAATTAATATTTTAGTCTCAACCAGAAATCCGATAAAATTGCACTAAAATCCAAGATACTTCGGAGATGCATGGCAAACATTATAATTCATAAGAAAGTATATGGTGAGTCATGCAGAAACATAAAATAATCAAGCTTCCAGAAATTTTTACAGTGCAGTTCAGGAACAACCAAAAATAATCGATTAGCTCGTTGAGATTTTATGCTAAATTAAAGAAAATACTATCAAAATTGTTACCGAAGAAAAGTATTTTTTAAAAAATGATTGTAAATATAGCATATAAAATTTAAAAAAAACATATTTGGGTAAATATCCATCACAAAATGAAGATGAAAACCCCTTAAAAAATGATGTACATGATTTTTGAGTAAGAAAACTTTAAATATCCTCAAAATTCCTGAAATCCAAAGAAAATTGCATCCACACTGAAACGAAACAGATGGAATGCAATTAATTCAGAGAATCCTTGAAGCATCCAGGAGGATTTGTGCATGAGTGCCATTTTGAGGACAGGGGAACCCAATTACATATCGAAAGTTTCATAAATAGGACACCAGATGTTCTGCCTTGTATTAGATTCTGAACAAGTCAAGATGATACAAATTGATTCGTAGTGATTAAAATGGAAACTAACGTAAAAAATATCAATCTTTTTTAGTAATTGTATTATTTTGTAGAAAATAAATAAATCTATTGTAGAATTCGACATTCGAGTTTTAGCAAAAGAATTCATAATAAAGTTCAAAGTTTGTACGAGATCACTTCAAACCATGAAGATCACACAAACACATATACGCACACGCATATATATATATATATATATATATATATATATATATATATTTGTGGTGTAGATATAGAAGAATCCAAAGGAGTAACCTGTACATACCGTGGTAGGATAACTCTCCCAGAAAGCTCTAAATATATATATATATATATATATATATATATATATATACCTATAGAGCAAATATAAGACAAAATTTAGCCAGACACGTCATTTCATAGTAAATTGGAAGTATGACTTATTTCAGGCGAACCATCATAAATCAGAAGATTTTACACAAATGAAATTCACAAACACCCACAAAAGAAAAACGGAATAAAAATAAAAATCGCTTCCTTAAAAGAGAAAATTTAAGAAAAAATACATTTTAGCCTCAATTCGGCGAATACACACGCACATTCATACATAAGCATATATCTACTCAACCTATAATCAAAGAGCATACGTAAGAGCAGATGTCAACGTAAAACTTAAAGATAGATTATGCACGTCAGTTAGACTTCTGACGCGTACATTTTAAAAGTAAAGAAAGGGGGTTGTGTGTGAGAGAGAGAGTGATAGCGTTAAAGAGAAAGAGTAAGTATCTTAAAGCGTAAACGAAAAGGGAAAGAAGAAGAGGAATGAATTTAAAATAGAAAGAAATGGTGATAGGAGAAAATGAAAATAAAAAATTAATATTATATATTAACGGTGAAAGAATAAGAAATTAGAGTCTATAAAAATTAAGATAATCTAAACTTATTTATAAATGGAACTTTGTCTGTGTGTGTGTCTGTGAGTGTGTCCGTTACCTATAGATTTGAAACGGCTGAACCGATTTTCTTGAAATTTTACACAGTTGTACTATAAGCGTCTGCGAGTGTTCTTAGCTAGGTTTTGTGTCGAGGTACCCCCGAAAATAGATAATCGAAAAAATCGGGTTATAGAAGGAGTGGTTCGATTTTAATCAAATTTGATACACTCATAGACAAAGACATAAGAAACAATATTCAGAAGTTTCAAGGTTGCAGTTCTTACAATAGTGCAGAAAATCGATAATATATATATATAAAAAGCAAGATGTTTGTGTGTGTGTGTCTGTTTACCTGCCTGTATGTCTGTATTTTCTTCAGCCCTTTTATTTTAGTTTTTATTTAGGGTTAGGCTCTAAGTAGGTATAATTGTAGTTCTTAGTCGCAGCCATGATACCATTTACTCAGAGGACATATTTAGCCTTCAAAATTCAGTTTACGACGAAAAAACTTATATGATATCGATACCAGGAAATCAAAATTTGACTTACATCCATTCATTTTTCTTTCAGTCTACGGCTTTGCTTTAACTGGGAACAAATATTGCTTTTGAGTCGTTCATGCCAACGGCCAAAGATTATGAACTCCATGACCATTGATTAGTTTCAAAGCTTTCATTACACCCGAGCAACGACGGGGTATACTGCTAGTTAACAATATTTAAGAGATAATTGTTAATCAATCCGTTAAATTCACAAATACCATAACACCACTATATAATCAAAATTATACTAATTATACAGTCAACAAATACATATAATACAATATAAAGTTAAAAAATTTTAAAATTAATTTAAAAGTAAGCGTAATTATTCTATTCAAATTTATTTGTCTAACTTTAATTATTTAGTTTAAAAATAAGTTTAAGGTATTAAGAGTGGAAGGATAAGAAATTCGAATCTAAAAAAAATAACAATTAAGAAAATTTAAAAAATTAAGATATAATAGTTAATCAATCTGTTTTACTCACAATTATCACCACACCACTATATATACAATGTGCTTGATTCCCAGGTCATTGAAAGACAAGAACATAACCCCTATGATTAAATGGAATATCGTAAAGAAATTTAACACACACATTAACTTCAAAGATTGCTGTCACTTATGACTTGATGAAAAAATTACTATTATCAAACACAACAATCATTTGGACCTGCTGAAGAGAAACTAGTTTTTAAATGTCTACATAGGATCCGCTTTAACTTAAGTTAAACTTTAACCCCTCATTCATTCCTCGGAATTGTTTACACATATTACACTATCTTACGTAATATCTATTATTTGTACCCTATTGTTAGATGTGACGAGGGTTTTTTTTATACATACGGGTTTATATATGTCTATGATATTGCTTACATATTTGTTTTTGCGGGTGTATGTATGTATATATGTGTGCTCGTATATATATATGTGTGTGAGTGTACATATATGTGTGTACATATATATACGTGTGCATGTATGTGTGAATCCACATTAACGTCTGTGTGTGGGTTGTATGTGTACATATATATATGTTCTTTTACATTATTAACGTTATATTGTATTATAATTGTACCGTTGACCGGATAATGTTCCTACATTATTAAGGTTATATTATATTATAATTGTTTGTTAACCGAATAATTAGTATAATTTTGATTATATAGTTGTATGATGGTAATTGTGATTAAAACAGATTGATTAACTATTATGTCTTTTTTTTTCTTAGTTGTTTATTTAGATCCCAATTTCTTATCCTTCCACTATTAATATCTTAAATTTATTTTTAAACTAAATTATTAAAGTTAAACAACTAAATTTAAATAGAATAATTAGGCTTAATTTTAAACTAATATTTTTTTATTTTTTTAACTTTATATTGTATTATATTTGTTTTGTTGACTTTATAATTCAGTATAATTTTGATTATATAGTGGTGTGATGGTATTTTTGATTACAACGGATTGATTAACAATCAACTCTTAAATATGTTTAATTTTCTTATCTTTTATACACTCTAATTTCTTATCTTTTCACCTTCAATATATAATATTTATTTATTTTATTTTCATTTTCTCCTATCATCCTTTCTTTCTGTTTTAAATTTATTCCTCTCTTCTTTCTTCTTCTTTCCTTTTTCGTTTACGCTTTAAGATAGTCACCCTTTCTCTTTAACGCTCTCTCTCTCACACACACACACACGCGCGCGCGCGCACACGCACACACACACACACACACACACACACACACACACACACACACACACACACACACACACACACACCTAACCCCCTTTCTTTAATTTTGAAATGTACGCTTCAGCAGTCTAACTGACGTGCATAATGTATATTTATGTATCTTTAAGCTTAAGTTGACGTCTGCTTTTAAGCGTGCTTTTTGATTATGTGCTGCGTATATATATATATATATATACTTATGTATGATTGTGTATGCATTCGCCGAACTGATGTAATGATGTATTTTTTCTTAAATTTTCTCTTTTAAGGAGCGATTTTTATTTTTATTCCGTTTTGTGTGTGTGTGTGTGTGTGTGTATGGGGGGGGTGTTTGTGAATTTCATTTGTGTAAAATCTTCTGTACAATAAAGACGGCAGCTGATGATGTTTCGCTTGAAATAGGCCCACACTTCCGATGTACTATGAAATAACGTGTCTGCATATATATATATATATATATATATATATATATATCTTTGCGAGTTCATCTTCAGGAGTATGAGTTTTGGTAACAAAAATAACCGCAAAAATGTGCTGCTAAAGAATACTGTAATTTTTTTATGCTTGAAATATAACGTTTGACAAATTAATTAATTCATTAAAATACATAAGCCGTCAATTAATATAATCAGTTATGAATACTGTAGTAATGTTCTAAAATGTTTGTAAAATGAACAGTTTTTTCATGCTTTAACCCGTGCAGGAACATGACATTACAATATATATAAAAATTCCATTTTGGAAAACTTTCACGTTCTAAGGAACGCTAAGCATTTGGCAACTTTAATATTTGAAGCAGAAAAAATTACAGTAATTTTTAGCAACACAGTTTTGCGATTTTTTTTTTTTACCATAACTCACACCCCTGAAGATTATCTCGGAAATAAATTGAAAGTACTTGGGTACATTGAAAAATAAATGATAATAATATCTGCCAACTTTACAGCTCATTTTTGACATCTTCTGACATCAATTATAATAAGCGAAAATTTATCCGTGAGTATGAACGGATTTTATTAAAAAATAAACAGAAACAATGTTTGCATTTTTTTAATCTGACATGTGCTACGGATATAGATAGCAGCTCACACACACCGACGCATATGAGAATCGTCTTTGCGTAATAACACGGAATTGGTCACGTGAAAGACCAGTGTCAGCTTTGGAATAACAGGCCAAGGTTAGTTGACCCAGATATCCTTAGTAACAATTGTCCAGACAGGAAATAAACCAGACATGGAAGTCAGTTGCAGATCGTGAAAGCAGCAGGAATTAAAAATCCACGCCAAAAGTAAACCACGTGAGAAGCGAAACTCAAAGCAAATTTTGAGTCAGTTGCTGGTTGAATCTCGACAGAGCAAGTCATATTTGTTGAGCGCTGATAAACGATGGAGGAAGGAAAAACGCATTTAAGAAAATAGCGTAAATTAGCCCATTTCATTTTAAGCAACTCCGGATAAGAAAAAGATTGAATGTATAAATTCTTATTCGTTAAAACAAGAAAGAAAACGGAACCGTGCCGTTTATTGAGAAAGAAAGAAATATAGGAACGATGACGAAAGAAGCTGTATTATTATTTGTATGTTGATTCATACTTGTTGAAAGAAGAAAGAAGTATAGCGACGAAGATGACAGGAGCTGTAATTTAATTTGTACGCTGATTTCGGTTTCTTCAAAGGAAAAAAGGAAAGTGAAGCCAAGTAATTTATCAAGAGAATAAAAGATAAGAAAGAGAGATGGCGACGCAGAGAAGACACTAGATAAAAGAAGCAATGTTGAAGATAAAAAACAAAATTGTTTGAGTACAGAAAAGACGACGCTGGTTGAAGAAAAGAAGAAAGAAATATGCTGACATTTCAGAATATCTGTGTGCTTAAAATAAAATAATCAACTGAAAGATACAGAGACAGTTGTAACTACATATATTTCAAGTGTATAAAGAAGAAAGAGGAAGAAAGAAAAGAAAAGAAGAGACAGGAAAAGAAAGAGAGAAGTAACTGATACAAAGATAATTTATTAAGTTCTTAGACCCATGTTAGAGCACGCATACACTTCCATGAATATTATGTTACTGCAAACACCATACCACGTGTTTACAAATAATATGATTTCCTCCCATTTCATCGCATGTTAATATCTTGGATTCGTTATCGCCTGTATTCGTTCATATTTGCTGTTACGTATTGTAATTTGATATTTCGACCAAGTAATTTTGACCAAGTAATTTTGAGGTTCAGGTCATTGGACATTCTAATTCATACTTAGATTTTTCTATTTTATTTTTCTATTTTGATCTTTTATTCATTAAAATTTTATATCAAAATTATATTGTCTCGACGTTCATACTTGATTTGTTGTCAGCGCACGTGTTGAATATTGAAGCAGACCTGGGAAAAGATTGATATTCGATTACCAATCGAACAGCAATCTTATTTTATTATTTTTCTTATTTAAATCATTGTTAGTTTGTCATGATCTAGGACATATATCTAGTATCTGTCCATAGATGTGAAAATGCAGTATACTCGGATCGACTTATAAACATCTTAATGGTTATTGTCGGGACAGGTATGTGACACATGTCCAAAAGAAATTTTGCTGCCTAAATACACAAATTTTAAATATATATATATATAATCAGTATCACAATTATCGGTAAAGCCAATAAGACACACGGGGTTACAGCGTAGGGAAGAATTAAAAACATCAATGATGAGAGGGAAAGTGAAGAATAATCAGCATTACAGAGTTAGGAATTGACACCTCATTAAAATTTCTGTCGATTAAAATTGGGTAGAAAGATAGAACTGGAAAGAAGTTTCACGAGCGAGAAGTGCGAGAAAAGAAACTGTTAGCACAGAATTTACGGTTACATGTAGCCAGTTCAACTAAAATCGAGGCTATCTCGACGCTTAGGTGATCAGGTTTTAAAAAAGACATGACTGACTGGGCAAAAGAATTTTTTCAGTTGTTGGTTGCCATTATTTTCTTAGGTAGACTTCATGTCAACCAATGCTATAAAACTCTGTTTCTCCTTTATTTAAGCCATAGCTGGAGATAAAAACGGCGGATGAATAACTTTCGCAAGGGTAATTGTGCGTAAGTAAATGTAAAAAAAACTCAAGTGGAATTGGAACTCGGTTCTCTGATTTCTCGTTCCCAGCCGATAATCGCCAGACCACAATACATATCCTGTCCCAGACTTTCTCTCCTGACTGATGCAAATATTGAGGGCTGAAAATTAGGAGTGATCTCAATTAGAATCCGGTGATAATTCCTTATATATTTTGTTGTTATGATGGAAACAGAAAAGCTATTTTTTTATAATCATATCGCCCCAATCAAGGCATTTGACAGCCACTATTAAATATGAGAAAAATTATGAGAAATAGTAACAGGTTATAGGGGGGTCAGGCAATGGATAAGAGAAAGATTAGAATTCTGATGAGAGTGGATTGGAGAGAGAAAGGAGCCTGAGAGAGAGGATGCAGATTTGTGCGATAGAAGATGACTGTCACAAAAAAATGGAAGGAACTTCCACAGGCGGGAAGTGCGAGAAAAGAAGCTATTGGAGGAGAATTTGCGTTTAAAATTTATTGGTTTCACAGTAAAAAGGTGAGACCTTGTTGCTAATCTTGTGGCTCGAGTAAATTTATATATAGTGGGCACCAGTGAGCTGAGTTCATCGAAGCCGAAGCCGTGAAAGTAATTGTAGACGAAACAGAGGGAAGCCACATTGCGCTGGTGAGAAAGTGACTGTATCCGAATGTATGTAAACATTTTTATTAGTTGATTTTGTACAAAGTTTTAAGCTACTGTTAATTCGCTGTTGCATTCTATCTAGAGAATACTTTTTATTTTAAATATCCGATGTAAATCCATTGTACTTTAAACTTTGATTACTTTATCGACAAGATCAAGTTAACAATTATCACGAGGATGTATTATTAGAGTGTCATCTATATATCGGAATTATGTTGATTAATTAGGCAAAATATTTTGGGAAAGACCAGATTCGAGAAATTGTATGAAAATACATGACATCATTCCACG
This sequence comes from Ascarosepion bandense, assembly GCA_037127315.1. Taxonomy (NCBI): domain Eukaryota; kingdom Metazoa; phylum Mollusca; class Cephalopoda; order Sepiida; family Sepiidae; genus Ascarosepion; species Ascarosepion bandense. Next base: position 1,805,018 of record JBBBDQ010001823.1, on the reverse strand, counting down.
GAGAGGCTATCCCATAGCTAATCTAAATTTGTGTTTATAAAAACTATTATAAAATGTGAAATAGTATATTTTATGATATATCAGAAATTATTCCAATCTACTCCAATACTTTATTTCATATTAAAAACTCTCATAAAATATTTTAAATTAGAAAACAACCATTCTTGTCATACCCAACTGATACAAAAATACATTGTCTTACCATTTAACTATATCAAAAGTACAACTGAAAATAATTGATCTAAACTAGACAGAAAATAAAATATCCAATTAATGAAAAACAAAACGATAAGCTTAAGCTTAAAGGAAAAAAATAAAATATTACATGCGAAAACTGCCACAAAAAATATATTCGAGAAACATCAAGTAATTTAATAAAATATTATTTGAACACAAATCAACAAATTAAATGCATTTGTTGCTCAACGATACTGATCACAATTTTCACATAAATGCTTCACTAATTAAAAAAGAACAGAATTCGCTAAAGTTTAAAAAGGAGTCTTATAATCCAGGGTAAATTTGCTTTCGGATTCTTGCAACATTTTACTTTTGTTGAAAGATCTGCTATCATGAGAGTGTAGGATATTTAATATACGAAGACGCAAACAAAATGTAAAATGAACCTAAATTAACACGGCCAGACTTTATACGTAAAACATGTAAAATTCATATTTAATAGTTATCTATATTTCTAAGATTAGATAGTATTTACAGTATTTAAACTATTCGTATTTTTGTTCTCATCTTTGTTGACATTTATACGACGTTTCGGCCGTTGTACGCTCAGGCTTTCTTCAGTTGCTAGGAATTGTAAACAGAACAATTTATTACAGTCACTGGAGTATATGATCTTCATTCCTTATCTAAAGCCTCTTCTGAAAGTCATGAGTTTTCTCTAAACTTGTATGTTACTGGTTCACTACAGCTGTAGCCTGGTATTTAACTCACAACCCTTTGGGTCAAGTCATAGGAACAACACCAATGTCTAAATGAGTTCAATACCAGGATACAGCAGTAGTAAACTAGTAACTTACAGGCTTAAAGAGAGGTAACCCTTATCCATGTGCACACACACACACACACACACACACACACACACACATATATATATATATATATATATATATATATATATATAGGTTTATGATTTTATGCTTTACGATGAATATTGAATAAAGCAACTATATCATTAGGCGCGTGTCGACCAAAACTTTTTCGGAAGTCAATCGTTGGTATGAAAATACTAATAAAAGGATGGTTTTAAAATAGGATCTTAAAATTAAAGAAGAGACACAAAGGACAAAAGATATTATTGTACTCGAGCTCGAGCCAATGACTTCCCAATCAGTTCTAATTTACGTCTGAACCCTTTCTGACTGCACAGAAACGGACGCTGTGTGTTAATGGCAGCAGCTTCTAAGATCTTCAGGTGGCGCTTTAACCGGTCTCTATGCAAAACTTGGAAAAACATTTCAGAATAATTTAACCTTCACATGTTTGTACCACTAGACGTTAAATGGTTTTGTCTACTTCTTCTTCTTCTTCTTCTTCTTCTTATTATTATTATTATTATTATTATTATTATTATTACTTCAACATTATTACTTATACACGTATTTGAGTAGAATCTCTGATTATTTATTAAAAAACAATTTTTGTTTACATTGCATCGCACTGACATTTAAAGCAATAAATAACTATTTATTGTTGGAACCTAGGCACAACCATTCATCTTTTACCGTCATTCTTATTATCATATTTTACTTTTTCCTATGATCATACTACTTACTAAGTATGCGGAAGTAGCTAAGGCAGTTAGTGGTGAGTGGTTATCACTACATTTCTTGATTTATTTTTTTTACCTTCTATAACATCACATTTATATGGACAAAGTTCTTCATAGTGTGTGGGCTGTACTTATCAATATATTCGTTTTGTATTTCTTCATTATTATATATATATATATATAGTGAGTTCAACTCGTATTCGCGCTTTGAAATTGAAAACGGGCTTATTGATATTTGGCTTTTACGCTAATATCATTACAAACCGTCATTTTTTAAGCAATGACTGTTCATGATTTGTTTAAGTGACGAAAAGCTTTACACAAAACCATTTCCACTCGTTGAGCGACCAATTCGCTGACCCAAAAAGAAGAACAAATCGAAATTATTAGAGGCAACAAGCAACGCAGGGGATACATAAATGTTTTTTCTGTTCTAGACAAATGACCTCCCAGATGAGATCAAGTGCCAAGTAGGCATCTACGAAGATGACACTCAATTTACTCCCGCATCAGTAAGAAACCCGTCGTAGCGGACAAACATAATCTCGCTGCTGACCTTAAAGGTGATCTACACTCTGTGGTGAATTGGGGCAAGAAGTGGCTTGTTAATTTCAATGCGTCTAAGACCAAGTTGTTGTCTGTCAATCATCACAGGCAACCTCTCCTGCCTCCCATAAGCATGGACTAAAAGATTCTCCCTGAGAGAAATACACTGCGCCTCCTCGGCCTTACCCTCTCTTCTGATCTCAAATGGAACCACTTCATCGAGTCCATAGCTAAATCCACTGCTAAGAAAGTTGGGTCACTGTGTCGGGCCAGGCTGTTTTTTCCGCCTGAATCCATCCTGCATATATATAAATGAACCATTCATCTGTGCATGGAATACTGCTGCCATATATGGTCAGGCGCCCCTGCCGTTCATCTCAATGTTCCCGACAGGCTCCAACGGAGAATCAGTAATGTGACAGGTACTGACTTGGCGGCTCGACTACAGCAACTTCCCCACTGACGAAATGTGGCCTCCCTTTGTCTGTTCTATAAATACTTTCATGGCTTCTGCTCGAACGAACTTAAGTCACTAGTGCCTCCTCAACAGGTGTTTACTCGTGCAAACAGATTGGCAACTGGGTCCCACCCATTCACAGTTAGGTTAGCCAAATGCAGATGACAATTCTACTCCCTCAGCTTCTTCTCTCACACTTCCCGCCTGTGGAACTCGCTCCCATATTTTTGCTTTCCTGACGGCCACAACCTCCATGAATTTAAATGCAAGGTCAATACTGATCTATTAACCAATTGACTCTAGTTTTTTCCCCAACCCGTATATCCTTTCCTTTCTGTCCACCTTTGAAACTGTCATCACACCTGTATTCTCATCCTTCTATTGCTCCTTTCTAACTGGTTCGTCGTCCTCTTCACTCTCTTCTAATTAATCTTTTTTACACTTATATAGCCCCCTGCACATCAGTGGCATTACCGCCTTGCTCCAGGTGATATGATTAAAAAAAAGTTTAAATGCTGTATCTCACTTAGTGGCTTATTGGGCTCTCAGTCACAAACCTGAGAATTTCTACTTCCCGTCATAAATTATTTTCCCATAACAGATACCACCAACAGGTGTTACCACACAGAGTCAGGGAGTAGCTGGGAACAACAATACTTAAAAGTTAATTATATATATATATATCCAATTATAAGGTTGGTACAAATGGAATAAAATTCCGATATCCAAGTAAACACTCTACTTAAAAAGGAGCTCAATACAAACTACAGTAAATAATAGATATTTTGAAATTATAACATATGTAATTTTTAGTATCACTAAAAAGTAGCTATTTTGTTTCAACTAATCTCTTGTTTTGTCAAGTTATGATGTTGTCAAGAAGTATTGAAAAAAAAATAGCTACTTTGTAGTAATGTATTAACAAACTTATAATAACAATTTTAGAAATATATAATGCATTCTTGCGAACTACTGCTCTGTTCAATTGCCATTGCTAACATCTTAAACTATTCAAGTCTGGGGTCAACAATTATCTCCCATTCTCATATGCCCACCATATTGAGCGGCTCTCGGGATTTGTACAACGTAAAGCTTACTATAAAAAATATATATGTAAATTTTTAAATTGGTGATATATATATATATATATATATATATATATATATATCACCAATTTTATATATATATATTCTACCGAGCGTTCATGGTTCAGAGGTTGAATCGCCGACTGACACCAATTCGGTCGGGTTTTAATCCTGGGTAAAAAGCAATAGAATGATTAAGCGTACTGATGAGCTGTGATACAGCGAAACAGATCTGTCTGTCTATATATATATAATACAGAAAAGGAAGTGTATACAGGTAAAATCCCCCATAACAGATTCTATTAATTTTATCAATTTTTAGGTGGGAGGGCTCGATGTAAATAGTACTATCTATTTTACAGAGCCAAATATGTATATTACATCAATAAATTACGAAAATTACATTTAACTAAATAGCTATTTCAGCGAGAAAACTCTCGCTTCAACGATCGAAAACTAAAATCAGTTAAGTCAAATATATTTAAAAATTATCACATACCAGAAAGAATCCAAAACAATATCCATACACAGAAAATAAAAAAAAGCTGGTTATTAAGAAAGAAAAAAATGATTTAAAATTTGTCCAGACATAAAAAGGGACAAAGAAATGCATTCATGACTCGATATTAGAAGAGTGTTTGATTACCATATATATATATATATATATATATATAGTCATCCGCAGACAGATCTGTTTCTTTGTATCACAGCTCATCAGTATGGTTAGACTCCGATTTCTTATATATATATATCCGCAGACAGATCTGTTTCTTTGTATCACAGCTCATCAGTATGGTTAGACTCCGATTTTTTCATATATATATATATATATATATATATATATATATATATATATATATATATGGTTGTCGGTTTCTGAGCATGTAAACGTCTCTAAATATTACGTCAAGGTGTAACATCAAATACATATATCATTAAAATTCTTATCTTGTCCAACCTATTTTTTTATTTTTCTCATGTGGATAATGTAAATAATCTTTGCTTTTCGACCAGAATTTTACCTTTTTTTTAATTAAGCAATGTGCAAACATGAATAAAGCAATATCTACATTTTTACAAGCTCTTGTGATAAAATGTAACAAATATTATATATTTATATGTTATAACACCGACGTTCACGTCCGTATAAATTCATATATATATATATATATCGTATATAGACATATAGGTAATTATATTCTATCTTCACTTTTCTCTTGGTTTGCTTTCCTACATTTTCTTTAACATTGCATTTATTCGCCTCTTTGGTTCTCAACAGTAAATTGACCTAATGTCGGAAGTGCTTGTCAAAACACAGTTGAAGCGGTGAGGGACGTGAAAAACGAGAATCAGAAAAAGATAGTCAATGCCTCGATGTCAATTCTAAGACCTGTATCCTGGGAATGATGCGAAGCGAAATAGTAAAGTGGGCCCAATTCTTGCGGTTTTCTTTAAGTGGTTTTTCATAAGAAAAACACTCAGCATGGAACTATATCGATTCTTCAGAAAGATTCTTCAAAAGTCGCAGGTGTGTTTGCAGTCGAAAGTAGGATTAAAGGAACACTGGTCGGTCTGTGACATCTGTGCAATAATGTATACAAAAACATTCGGCATATTCATTAAGTGTATTTGAAAAATGGTGATATTTTTACAGTAAGGGTCACTATGTACAAAGCCCAGGAGACTGAAGGTTGAGGGTTACGTAAAAAGCCAGTTTATACTGATAGGATTGGAGATAATAGTTAACCCAAAGATTGAACAGGTTGAAATTGTAGAGGTCTGGGGATCATTCACTTCAGTTCCACAGAGCAGTGGTTCGCGTGAAGGCGCTGTTTGATTTGAATTTAATTTTTACAGATCGAAGATAGAGGGAATGCCGCTGATTCGCATTGCGGGTTCTAGTCTTGAAGGTTATACTGGCCGAACCAAAAATATAATATTTCCGTGCAATTTCCCTGGGATGAGCGATAGAGAAGCGAGAGATTCGCCATATGCCGCTTGTAACAGACAGGTTTGAGGGTGAAAAATAAACTCGTTACCTAAAAGAACTCGAAGATGCTTTTAAACTGTAAAGAGAGGGTGTGTAGCTCGTGTCTAAATATGACAATTGTACTTTCGGTCTGGTTTGGTTTTTATGAAGGTAGAGGATAGCATGAGTGTCAAGTACTTATTGTAGTGGTAAAGATAGCCGACCATATTCCCTGCATTTTTTAATGTGTGAGTATTTGATTTCTCTCTTCAATTTTGTCGTTTTTTTTTTTAATCTCTGGTTTAAATATTATTCATTTATTCAATGAGTTCATAAATATTAGTCTCCATTGACATCGACCGAATTTTACAAGTATTTTCAAATTTGGAGGAAAAGCGTTTCGAGACTTATTAACTTTTGTTCGTTCAGTATTGAATGTTTTTCTTTCATTATTTGTAGTTCACAAATTTCCAGATGAGGGATACTAAAATCAAGTAGGTAAAAAATTTAAATACCTGGGAAATATTCTAACAAAAGAGGGAAAGTGCGACACAGAGATCCGAAGGCGAATTGGCATGGCGACGAACGCGTTCCAGAAGCTGAGTAGAGTATTAAGAGACAGGAAGATTTCGCTAGAAGTGAGTACTGGATTGCTATGTGATGTCAATTCGTCCATATGGCAGTGAATGCTGGATAATATCATCAAAGACGAAGGGAAAACTTGAATCAACGAAAATGTTGTTCTACAGAAGAATGCTGCACATCTCATTTGAGCAATATGGAGGTTTGGAAAAGAATGGAAGCGAAAACGAAATTAATACTGAGCATCAGGAAAAATCAGCTAAAGTTCCTGAGACATGCAATAAAGAAGGAGCGCTTTGAGAACCTGATAGTAACAGGCCAGATAGGGGGAAAAAGCAGCGGATAACATATTTAAAGGGTCTAAGCAAAAGGATGGCAAAACGGTGATTGGGGGATGTAACAGGAGAAAGCGTGTTAAGAGCCACCAGGGTCAAGGAGACGTGGAAATCCATGATCGCCTACGTCCTGGAAGGACAAAGCACATAGAAGAAGAAGAAGAAGAAGAAGAAGAAGAAGAAGAAGATTTAATGACAATTTTATACTCTTATTAGTTTTATTCATTTTTTTATTTATTGTTTTTTTTTCTATTATTTTCCTTAACGTAAAAATAATTCAAAGTCTTACATTTGATAAAGAACTATTACCTCCGATATCCACTGTAAAATATAAGTGGATGTTTCTTGTGATGCTGGAGAAATTAGTTGCCCCCAGTGATCCCAAGAGGTAAGCCGTCTAAAGTTTCACTCCGGTAGAGTGATCGAAGAGAATCGGCTCGATTGAATGTGAACAACCTCCGAAGACCCTCCAATGAAGGAATAAGAAAAAAATCTATATAAAACCATCGAAAGAGAGCAGCGACAGTCGGACTGGCGATACCATAGCAGACGTTGAGAGGCCAAACATCTGTCAAGCGGTTTCGCCAGATATCAGCTGTCTCAATCTAATTTGAGCAGTTTCTAGCGAAAGGTGTGAGCTTCTCTGTCTCGAATAGATATCTACCAAAATCTACCAAAATCAAATTCACGAGAATGATGTCTGTTATCTCTCTTTGGTTCAAAGCCATCTCCGCCACCACCACGATGAGAAATAAAAAAAAAAATAGGGACAGAAGATGCGAGTGGAGGCCAACCACCATTTCACAGAAATATATTCCATATATATTATCGCTGGATTTTCTTTTTTTTAAACACACTCACGAAGAGTCTTATATCAGGAGAAAAAATCAAGTTTTATGAAAAGTAGATAGAGTCAAATTATACTCATACTATAACAGACCGCGAATGAGATATTTAATTATATATTTATTTTTTGCTACCTCCCAGAAAATGCAAGGTCCAAGAATCACGTAAAGCGTTACTAAATGAGGTTGTTGTAACTGTGTACAGGTCGGGAACAAAAGTGCACATTATGAGTTCATGTAGAAGACGCAACGGTTGATCATAGACTTGAAGAGGATAAGTCTGTCGTGATACACGAAAGTGACATGACTGTACAGGCAGAAGACTTTGCAGGTGTAGGTTGACATAAGCTTCCGCAGTATACTGGTTGCTAACCAAGGCTATAGAACCCAATCTGCTGTGCTATTTAATTCACAGCTGGAGGTTTTTTAACAGAGGGTTTAAAGTGCGACACAGAGATGCAAAGGTATAATGGCATGACCAAGGTCATATTCCAACAGCTAAGTTGAGTAATTAGAGGCAGAGAAATTTTGTTGGAAGCAAAGAAAAGCGTACTGGACAGCTGTGTGATATATGTCGTCCTATATAACATCGAATGTTGGACAATTACCTCAGAAATTAAGAAAAGATTCGAAGCAACTGAAATGTCATTCTGCAGAAGGAGGCTGTTGAAACCATAAACTGAAGATGTCAGTAACGACGAGGTTTTGGAGAGAATGGAAAAGAAAAGTTATGCTTAACATTAAGAAAAGAGAGTTGAATTTTCTGGGACAGGTGACGAAGAAAAAGTGCTTGAAAAATTCGATACTCACTGAATGTTTTTATCAAGAGCATGGTAAAAACGTTCCGCAATTATCGTTAGTACCTCAGCAGTTAATATCTTTACTATTCGGGAATATTGTTTCTTAAGAAACAAAATACCTGAAGTCTTCATAATAACATTATCATGAAATTTCGTGGTCGTCACAATTCTACTCATTTATGGGATAAACTTCTCCACACTAATTATCACTGTCTCTCCCTCTCTTTCTCTCTCTCTATCTATCTTTCTTTCTTTCTCTCTCTCTCTCTCTCTCTCTCTCTCTAGATAGATAGATAGATAGATAGATAGATAGATGCGTGACTCTTCAGAAATGAATTGAGTTCTCTCGGTGACTGGCGTCTGTATACACTGCTTAAATACAAGACGTTAAAATTTCCTTTATCTGATGCCATGCGCCGATGACTTAGGGAGTAGAGGCTCTGACTGATACCAAATCGGTCGAGTTTTGAATCCGGCCAGAAGCAAATGGATATGTCTAGTCACACTGATACATCAGTCATCCACATACGCACTTGTATGTGGATGACTGATATATATATATATATATATATATATATATAGAGAGAGAGAGAGAGAGAGAGGAACATAAATAGATGTAGAGGGAGAAAGAGCGGAGTAGAAATATAGAACATGTACATTTAACAGGCTAAAAGTAATTTAAACAATTTTATTTAGTTCAACCAACGAGGTCTGTAAATTTAGTTTTTATTACAATTTTCTATTTTTTTGTTTTAAACTTTAAATATAAGTCTATTAAGTTTGGTATGTGAGCTTCTAGATATTTATATACACGCAATCACAGTTACAAACACCCGCATAGAAATAACTTTCTATATTTTTTGTGTGTATGAGTATATGTATATGTTTGTTTGTATGCATGTATGTGTATTTTCAAACAGACGAGGGCCCCATTATACAGCTTTAAAATACACATGAAAATCACATGAGCTATTTAAAAATAATTGTTCAGTTTTTTCGTGAAAAGCTTCAACAAAAGGTGTACAACTCCCAGACATTTATAATGTACAAACTAACTGCAAATCGTACTTGTCTATATCGCTGACCATTGTATAAAAATAATTAGTTCTTAAACATTTTGGTGAAAATCATTTTCAATGAACTTTTGGCTATACGCAATATTGCAAAAAAGTGATGCTAAAATAATGACCAGAAATTAATTCACTCTGACATTTCATACGTAAGATCACTTTTTTTTTTGGCTATTCAGATTTTGGTTAAAAAGATTTCGCTTATTTTCCTTTTCTAAAAATTGTTCGCGTTTCAATAAAATCTTTGGATTAATTTACTCGGCCATAAAAAGTAAAGACGCTTGGTATGCAGCACACCAACGTCTCTGTGTAATTTAATCCCAGAATCTTAATGTTTTGGAGGCAATGGTATTATTTCTATTATTTTCGTGAATATAGCAAATCAAAATAGAATTTGAACACAGTTATCCGAATCGCAATTTTGAGTCATTATCAATTACACTACCTGCTCATAGAAAAGTTCTTCTTAAGTGGTACCCCATCTAGGGACTGACTAAGCTCGATGTTTCTTAACTTTAGTGTTTGTACAGAAACATGTGTAGCCGTAAGACAGTAATGACGAACACCCTTTGATGATCTATCATTGTAATCAGGCGATAAAACGAAATAAATGCTCTTTTTCGGGTATTAGATTAAAGTCGCTAATTTTCTCACCAAAAGGTTCACAAAAAAGAGAAAATAAAATAATTTCTTTCACAGGAAGCTGAATTTACAATGGCTCTGAGGCTGTTAAATTATATAGGCTATTTATCAACTTTTGACTTTTTCTCCATATTTGGCTCTGCAACAGCATGAAATGAGTTTATGCTTTTTCTAATGCCTATGTCTCGGGGAATTTTTTCGAACGCCGATCAGCTTCTCATGAAGATATGAACGTCTCTCTCTCTCTCTTTTTCTCTTTTTATTCCCGAATGGAGATGTTCTAGATAGATTCCCGAAAATTTCATATCTGTTCGGTTCCGCAATCCAAACATAAACAAAAGCATATCTAAAGAATGAATGGTTCATAAAAAGGGAAAATAGATATTGCTTGCTGAAACGTCTTAGGTTGGCCGAACGGTAACGTGCAGAGTATCTAAAAACTGATTTCCCATACAAACGGCGATTCCTCTGAAGTCTCAATCTCTACAGCGTAGATGTAATATACACTACTTAATAAATGAATATGGGGTGTCTATTTGAAATTCAAAATATCCGCTATAATACCGTTTCCCCTCTCTCATTCCATGCGCTTATTGCTTAGAAGTAGGGACTCCGACTGACACCAAATCGGCCGAGTTTCGATTTCGACTGGAAGCAAGTGGAATTCTAGCCAGAGTGATCAGCTTTGATACAGCAAAACTTTTTTATGTGGATGACTAATATATATTTATAATTTTTTCTCCTTTATCTCTTTCCCTGTCTCTCCCATTTTAATTTTTCCTTTCCCCGTACAACTTTTATTCCTGTGACACAATTAAATTTAAATTTTGATTTTTAATACAGATGTAATCTGAAACTCTTCTTCTATAATCTAGTCTTAAATCCCGTTCTGTCTTTTTTCCTTTTCTTCATTACTCTCCGTAACAATGTCTAAACGACCATTTTTTAAAATTATCTTTCTTTCTTAAAATCCCCTCCCTTTTTTTATTTACTTTCTTTTTCCTTTTAATGTAAACTTCATGTGTGTTGAATTCTTTTGAGTTACCTTCCTGAATGTGAATTTTTGTCTCATATTTGCAATAAAAATTTGTTTTTGATCGTTGCTGAGTAGGTGAGATTTTTTCTCTCCGAAATGGCCATACAGCGAATGTAGTTTTCGGAGATTTATTTGAAAAAATATACATATTTGTGTCTGTAAATAGATAATACTATTTACATCGAGCCCGTTACTTCTATTAGTTTTAATATTAGTAAAATTTATTAATAGAATCTGGTTTGGGCATTTTGCCTTCAAGCTATTTCAATTTTGAATTTGAAATATATATATATATATATATATATATATGTATATATATTGAGAGAGAGAGAGAGAGGGGGGAGAGAGAGAATAAAAAGTGTGAGAAGCCGTGAACGTTTTCTTTAAAGTATATATTTATTGTCTTTGTAATTATACATGTTATGAAATGGTAATTATACATGTCCATAATGGTATTTGTGACGCTACACGTGTTTCCAGTCCATAATTGACTCTCTTCAGGCGAATAAATTTGTGGTTTTTCGTTTGAGTTCCTTGTATTTGTGGTCGCGAGCTTCTTGTTTTATAAAATAAGCAAGAAGTATTGGAACGTAAATAAAATCAGTAAAACAAATAAAATAAGATAAAATAAAATAAATCAAAATAAAATAAATCAGATGCTGGCATGTTGAATGGTCTGTTTCCACATCAGTATGTGTCTAAATGGATAAACAGATAAATAAATAAACAGATGAAAGAATCAAGTGTTTATCCCAATTTGAAGTGCTTTTTGTCTTGGGTGACCTTTTTAGTGTGTAACAGTTATCCTTTTGTCGCCTTGTCTTATGTTATAATCAGTCACATTGAATATATATATTAAGGAAAACGCAATACGTCATATAAAGCTGTTATAAACTATAATTTATTTCCACAGGTAATGACAGACAGTAAAATCCCTTGGAAACAAAGAAAAAAGCGCTGACTTGCGATGTAATATATGTTTTCAGTATGGTAGCGAATTTTGGCAAATCTCTTTAGGAATGAAGGAAATGTTTGAGGCAGCAGAAATGTGGTTTTACAGAAGGATGCTGAGGATACCATGGACCGAGTATGTGAGAGACGAACAGGGGTTGGAGAGAATGCAAACGAAAGAAAAACTCAAACTTGACATCAGAAAGAGACAGCTTAGGTTCCTGAAAACACGTAATGAGGAAAGAGGATCTGGAGAAACTTATACTCACAGGACGGATAGGGAGAAGAAAAGACAGCCAAGGGAAAACAGCGCAAGATATACTTAAATATAAATTTTGATTTTTAATACAGATGTAATCTGAAACTCTTCTTCTATAATCTAGTCTTGAATCCCGTTCTGTCTTTTTTCCTTTTCTTCATTACTCTCCGTAACAATGTCTAAACGACCATTTTTTAAAATTATCTTTCTTTCTTAAAATCCCCTCTTTTTATTTACTTTCTTTTTCCTTTTAATGTAAACTTCATGTGTGTTGAATTCTTTTGAGTTACCTTCCTGAATGTGAATTTTTGTCTCATATTTGCAATAAAAATTTAAAAGATATACTTGAGCAAATGAATAGTGGAGCGGGGTTTGGGAGAGATACCATGAGGAAAATATTAAAAGCGACAAGAGACAGGGCTAAGTGGAAGTCCGTGATCGCCTACGTTCTGAAAAGACACGGCACATAAAGAAGTTTTTGTCACCGATCATCTTCAGACTGGAGAATAGATTTGGTTTAATTTAATCAGAACATTAAAAAGAAAATACAAGCCGTATGCCCCGGAAATTAATTTTTAGTGTTATCATGTTAGGGTCATAAATGTAAAGGATTGAGAGGTTGAGAGGTTGAGAGGTTAACAGTTGATCAGTTAAGTGAGGCGATATTCGTTTTCACATATAAGGAAACATATATACGTATATACATATACATACACATATTCATATATACATATATGTATGTGACACATAGTTTATAGATATAACCACATTCGTACACACATACTCACACATACCCCATGTATACACGCGTATACAAAGTACAGAAATATACAAACACAATTCAATTATATATATATATATACCGAGCGCCCATAGCTCAGACCTATAATCGGCGTCTGATGAAAATTCTGTCGGGTTTTCGATCCTGATTAAAAGGATGTAGGATCCTGGCTAAAAGGATGTCGGATGTCTAACCGTATTGATGAGCTGTAATACAGCGAAACAGTCTGTTGGCGGATTATTTTATATATATATATATATATATATATATATATATATATATATATATACACTTCATCCTTTAGTAATACATCGGACTAATTGACGTTGACGCGAACAAGAGACGCTGGGAATTTCGAATATAAAAATATAATTAACATTATCTACATTATTTAGATTGTTGTCCTCATCTTTATTACCATATTCACAATGTTTCAGCACTTTTAAGCTGTAGCTTTCTTCAAGTAATTAGGATCTCCAACTGAACCTTTCGGCTGTTTGAATAATGTAAATAATGTAAATAATTATTATACATATTCTCAAAATATAGTAAAATAAAACAAAGTATGACTTGAGTTCTCCTGGTGACAAGCGTATGTATACACCGCATATATATAACACGTTAAAATTTCATTTTTCTGATTCTATGGCTTAGGGAATAGGGACACTGACTGACACCAGATCGGTCGTGTTTCGGTCCCGGCTGGAAGCAAGTGTATGTCTGACCACACTGATGACCTGTGATACAGCGAAACAGGCTTTTATGTGAATGACTAATATAGCTCTCATTACGATTGAGCTCTCTAGAGAAAAAGATTCTTTTCAAAAAGTTACGGATTTACCGAATTAATGAATTGAGTTCTTCCTGTTACTGGCGTGTGTATACACACTACATATATATGACACTCTAAAATTTCCTTTCTTTGATTCCCTGTGGCTATAGCTTTGGGAGTAGGGACTCCGACTGACACCAATTCGGCCGAGTTTCGATCGCTGCTGGAAACAAGTAGATGTCTAGCCATACTGATGAGCTGTGATACATCGAAACAGGCTTTTATGTGGATGACATATATATATATATATATATATATATATATATATATATATATGAATATGTGTTTATATAAATATATACACTGTTGATATCTAAATCAACATTTAATATTTCATCTTGTGTAAATGTTTCAAGACTAAACATATCATTAGATTATATGTTTGTATCTATCAGAATTTAGTGGTAATCTCTTTGACGTAAGATTTGCTATCCAAATGGACTCTTTACACGATAGTGGACATTCCGTCCAGAAATATAGAACAAGTCAAATGACATAGTTGTATCGGTACCAGTAAAACCTCTATTTCTTTATTCTAGAGTTGGCCGTGCCGTCAAAAAAAAAAAAATACAAAATGGCAAAATATATTGATGTACCTACTATTGGGTATCATACATTAGTCAGTCAGTCAGTCAGTTAAGTGCCATACGTGATACACGCGTGGGTGATCATGTCTCGAAAGAGATATGACTGACTGGGCAGATGATTATCCCGCAGTAGGTTTTCATTACATTATCCCAACAAAGTCTATAGAATCTGTCCTGTTATTTAACCCATAACTGAAGAGAAGAGACGATTAATGCTTTTCCTAAGTGCATATGTGCGTAAGTGAATGTAATGAATTCGACTGGAATTCGAACTCGGATTCCGAATTCTCGTTCCAACTCGTCATCCACTGCACCATAACACACATCCAGACATGAGAAAAAACAAAACAAAATAAATCCCCTCTCCTGATTTTTACGTTCCTGGTTACCTTCCCCTCTTCAGGAAGGATTCCAATGTCCATATGCATGGGCTTGATGTTTCTCTCAGCGAACACCTCCCTCCAGCTAGGGTGACCCCTCTTGAATCCCTGGATCATTCTTTCATGTGCTTCCGTCTCTCACGGCTGGGTTAGCTATCTTTTGTTTCTCTACCGCTCCCATCTCCTGACTGGTCAGTACTTGATAACATCCCTAACAATATCAATAAGCCCATTTCTTCTCATCTGCCCATATGTTTGTCTTTGGTGACTTTAACGCCCACCACGCTAAGTGGCTGGAAAACTGTCACCGAACTTGCTGGTGTCTACACCATAATTTTTTCAATGCCCAAATCTCTTACGAGGTGGATTTCCCCACACATTTCTCCAATAATCCTAATAGAAGGAACCCACTGCTAGACCTCTGATTCACTTCCATCCCAGATTCTTGCACTGCCAAGCAGATCTGCCCTCTCGGAAACTCTGACCATGCGGTAGTTTCCGTTAACATCTCATTCCACTCCCACTGCACCCCAAAAAATCAGACCAGCAGAATATCCTACTGCTACCAGAGAGCAGACTGGAACTCGTTCCGCGACTTCCCTTGGATCAACGTTTTTAGTCTTCCCTTAAAAGACTGCGCATTCGAGACCTCTTCTTGTGTTAAGACTGGCATCGATGCTTTCATCACAGCTAGGAAACTTCAGCTTAAATCCACTTCGTCCCCCTGGTTCTAGCCTGTTGCTTGGCCGCCATTGCCCACCGGATTCACTTCTACCGGCTTTATCAAAGCTACGCCCCGGGCCAAAGCAGGTGCCTTTTCGCCTCAGTGTAAGTGTAAAAAGATACTCAATAAATCTAAGATGTTGTTTGCTGCCAGAACGAAGCAACGCATAGCATCCTGTAAGTTCGGTGCCAAAGAGTATTGGTGACTCTCTAAAAGTGTTCTTAACAAGAGTAAAACATCAATACCCCCATCTAATCAATGGATTTGAGGTCCTCACCTCCTCAGCGGAAAAAGCTGAATGCTTTGCTCTCATATTTTCCACCAATTCGAGACTGGATTCATCTGGAGTATCCACACCCGACTTCCACCTAGAACTCAGGCTCAACTGAATGACATCCATATTACCACCTCGCTGGATCCCAAAACTTGACCCTTACAAAGCGAGCGGAGAGAACGGAATCTCAATCATAGTCTTGAAGAAATATGCCCCTGAACTCTCCTCAGTCTTCGCTAATCGCTACAACTACTGCCTATCTACTTCCTGCTTTCCTGCATCCTCTGTAGTTCCTAATTTTAAGAATACTAAAGAACCCGCGGATCCCGCTAATTACCCCCCTAACAGCCCCCCTCTAATGTTTGGCAAAGTGTTCGAAGCCATTATCAACTCCGAGGTGATTCACAGGCTCCTCTCGGACAAACAGTATGATTTCCGCTTCCCCAGGACTACTGCTGATATGCTAACGACCATCATTGAATATATATACCAGGCTCTCGACAAAAATGGCGAAGCCCGAACCGTAGCCTTGAATATTTCTAAAGCGTTCGACACAAAACGTATTTTTATTATAATAGAGGATGTATATATATATATATATATATATATATATATATATATATATATATATATATATTCTTCACTACTCGACACATAATTATTGCAAAAAATAAAGGCACTGTCTAAGAGCAAATATGCGAGAAGCGCTTTCATAACCAACAAAAAATTTGATAGTGAATAGCATGAACTGAGCCGTTGCTCCCTCGCTATTTCTCTCTAAGAATATGAACCGAGGCTGCCTCGTTGTAGACTCTCTTTTCTTGAGTTTGACAGGAGGGATATATATATATTAGTAAAATAATGGCTGGTTGGACTAGCAGGTAGTAGATCGAAAAAGTGCTCAATGCACAACTAAAGCAAAATAAACTGAATATGCAGAGCTAACAATGTGTCAAAGAACAAAATACGCATCGCTTACTTGGTACGTTGGTCTCGACCACATTGGCTTTTCAGGCTAAGTATTTTGCATTAACAGACCAGCGTGGTCGAGTCTATATATATATATATATATATATATATATATTCTTCATTTATAAACAATGTATTACGCGACCTGGCTTCTACCATGTGGTGTTTTCAGAAGATTTTCAATAACTGACTTTACAGTTTTTTTTAAAGAATGATCAGGTAACGAGGACTTTTGAGCGCTCACATAACGGGGAATTTTATTAAAATTAGAATTTTCACTATATCATACGTTATCTCTGTGTTTTTCATATTTTAATTTTTAATTTCCACATGTTTCTAGCCAATTTTGTAGACATTTTAAATTTTTATTTAGATCTGTGTTTGAACCGTCTTGTCTTAAAAGTGTCTTTGGTTGATCCCAAATATGTTTTGTTTAAGTCCTGTACTTTTGTTTTGTAAATTACTTCTTTTGTATTACAAAGTCCTTCAAGTGGGCAATATTTTGTTTCTACAGTTACATTCTTAATTAATGATCTTGTTTTGTACGATGCAATTTGATTTTCTGGTGTTTCGTTTCTTTATTAAATTTTAAAAATTACTAGTACAGCTATAACTCAGTTTGCTTTTATTCCTATTGAAAATTTGGTTCAGTTCTGATTTTTTTGGAAAATATTTATCGATCAGTTTAAAAAATATTTGTTCTATTTTGAGTTTTATTTCTAAGTTAAAAAGTGGGTTGAACTAGATAATGTTACATCTTTGATCATCTTTTTTTATTTGTCTGTTTGGTTGGGGATTGTATTCTAAAATGTTCTTATAACCAGATGTTCTTAGTGCACTCTGGTAGCTTTTCTTTTCACCAAATATTTTTTGATAGTCTGTGTTCAATTCCTTTGTGAATGTGCTTGAAATATATATATATATATATATATACTAGCAGTATAGCTCGGCGTTGCTCGGGTGTAATGAAAGCTTTAAAACTAATCCATGGTCCTGGAACTCAGACTCAGCCTAAAGAATATTTGTGTGAATTTTGGTGAGAATCGGATAAAATTGTCATTTTGCATAAATGACATACAGACAGATAAACAGACACACACACAAACATCTTACCTTTTATGTATATATATATATATATATATATATATATATATATATTATCGATTTTCTGCACTATTGTAAGAACTGCAACCTTGAAACTTCTGAATATCGTTTCTTATGTCTTTGTCTATGAGTGTATCAAATTTGTTTAAAATCGGACCACTCCTTCTATAACCCGATTTTTCGATTATCGGTTTTCGATATCTATTGAGGTTACCTCGACACAAAACCTAGCTAAGAACACTCACAGACGCTTATAGTACAACTGTGTAAATTTTCAAGAAAATATGTTTAGCCGTTTCGGAGTCTATAGGTAATGGACACACACACAGACACATACACATACACACACAGAGACAAAGTTCCATTTATAAATAAGTTTATATATATATATATATATATATATACAACTATGTTATAATAGAGAGGTTCATATTTAATATTTTTGGCCTCTAGTATAGCCTCTAAATATTTTTCGTCTTTTTTGTTTGTAATATTGCTTGATTTGCGTTGTTCTTTCTTTATGTTTTTTGTAGACTCTTCTAGCCAATTTGTAAAGAAATTGGTTGTAATAAACAAACGCAGAGCAGTCAGTTCTGACACTCAGAATCAAAATTTCTAGAGTGCTTTTCACCTAACTAAACAATGTCACTTTTAGGATTAACATAGTGATGAAAGTTTCGCCGCGTATTCTTGCATATAACATTCACTCTGCTGAACATTTCGCCTTTAAGAGATGACCAACAGCAGTGATTTTATCATATTGAACGCAAGATACGCGAAACAGCGAAATTGATTTAAGAGGATCACTGCAACGGTGTTACCTCGATTTACTTTCCATGCAAGCACGAAAAATGAATTCAATATTTTCCCGCGTAACACGTTCATTTTGCGCATGCTTGTGGCGAAACCGCCTTGATAGCAGCTACGGGCATCAGGGTTGACTTCATCCAATTTCCCTTTTCATTTTCGCCGTTCTTCGACGGTCTTAAGGCGGGAGATAAGGGCCTTTCACAAAATGTTCCATTATTGAAAATTCTGCTATGCATGACGTTTTTGCGAACGCCGAGCGGCAGCTGCTCGTCAGAAGACACTCTAATTCACTTCGGCTCCTGGGGCTTCCTAAAGCAGCTGAGTGGTCCCATTACCACAAAACGCACTGTGCTGTCTTTTGAA
This sequence comes from Ascarosepion bandense, assembly GCA_037127315.1. NCBI lineage: Eukaryota > Metazoa > Mollusca > Cephalopoda > Sepiida > Sepiidae > Ascarosepion > Ascarosepion bandense. Next base: position 1,785,828 of record JBBBDQ010001823.1, on the reverse strand, counting down.
ATATCGATCTTAAACCTGGACAGTGTTTCCGTTTATTTTTTCTTTTCTCCTTCCACCCCCCTATATATATATATATATATATATATATATATATATATATATTCGTCAATTGATTTATGGTTGATACAATCGAAAGAGAAAAAAAGAAGAACACAAATGAAATGTACTGCCTGGGTCACATATGATCAGGTAAATTATAGGTTTTATCCCGCGAATATTGACAACAAAACCCTTTGTTTGCGGGATAATTCAAATCTGAACTATGAATCAATAACCTTCTCTTGAAAACTTACACAATTCGGAGGCGATGCGTTGGCCCTCAGGAAACAGAGTTAGCGAGATCCATTTCCATTCTTTGCGACCAGGCATGAGCTCGACTTAAAAGACTTTTTTTTTTGCTTAGAATTTCTTCCTCTAAAAATCCATTTTCTAAATGGTCATTGTTTGTCGAGTCTGACGGCGAAAATGTGTAATAATAAGTCATATATACGTTGGAAGCCAGCAGCAAACTGCATTGAGTTTCAGGGACAAAATCATGAAGCGATTATATCAACCATTTCTCGCGTAGGCAAGAAATATCAATAATTCATAGAAGGAATGGTATTGTTATTATGGCAGCTATTGGCTAAATGGAGCATTAATATATTTGAATGAATAAGTTATGAGATTTGATGTAATCTACATGTCTACTCAAATATATGCATACTTATTCATATATAAATATTTACTTATAGTCATAGAATTTGCCACGAAAACAAAGTTTCATGAGGACACCGTTAGGTTATCGTCCCTCGTCGGGGATGGGTCAATTTTCTGTTGTTAAGACCCTGGTTCTTTACCTAATTATAAGAAGCCTGGTGTATTTTGATATTTTCTGTGAACGGTCCGAATTGTGATTGTTTTATTTTCATTTTTTTTCTTTCTTTTTCTTTATATTTTCCCGTTGTTTGATTTCTTGTTGTTTTATCTTTTTTCTATTTTTTCTTTTTTTTTTCTTTAGGGTGGCAAATCTTTGCACTAAAACTATCAACGCTATACTTCGAGCCGATATCGATGACTGACTGGTAAATAAAACGTGCTTGCAAAAATGCTTTTTATCATTAAAACTACTTAAAAGAAACAATTTTGGCTCCAACATTATCAAAACTCAACACTATATAAATATTTATACATTTATAATAATAATAATGATAATAATAATAATAATAATAATAATTATTATTATTATTATTATGATTATTATTATTATTATTATTATTACGATATTAATGATATCAGTTGTACTAAGAACTCATGGATTGCGTGGAAAATGTTTTGATAGACACAGTAAATGGTTTCTTGTTAGACCATATCTTAAATAATGAGCATTGCCCTCACAAATACAACACAAATATTTCGGAAACACTTTGCTATGTAAAATGATTTGTTTTTGTTTTGTTTGTTTTTTTGTTTCATTTTTTTGCGTAAATGATCGGTACAAAATATTATGAAGCAATTTCTGATGTTAGATCGCTAGTTGAAACCGGCATAAAAATGTGCATACAACAGAAATCAAAGGAAATAATTTGTACGCATGTGTAGTCGTAACAACATAACAAATATATATAATTTTTCCTTTTTATTGTTCATGATATATAAATATATTGTTATATCGTATATGTATACATATATATTTATATATATTTATATATATACTCATATGATCCAACACGCATAAGCTAAGTTAAATATGTTCTCCTCTCACTCTCTCTCTTTCACGCTCCTTTATCTGTGTGTATATATATATATATATATATATATATATACATATATATATATATATATATATATATATATAACAACTTATTTATAAATGGAACTTTGTCTCTGTGTGTGTATCCGTTACCTATAAACTCCGAAACGGCTGAACCGATTTTCTTGAAAATTTACACAGTTGTACTATATGCGTCTGCGAGTGTTCTTAGCTAGGTTTTATGTCGAGGTATCGCCCATAAATATCGAAAATCGATAATCGAAAAAATCGGGTTATAGAAGGACTGGTCCGATTTTAATCAAATTTGATACACTCATAGACAAAGACATAAGAAACGATATTCAGAAATTTCAAGGTTGCAGTTCTTACAATAGTTCAGAAAATCGATGATCTATATATATATATATATATAAGGCAAGACGTTTGTGTGTGTGTGTCTGTTTATCTGTCTGTATGTCCTTATACAAATGCACAATTTTTATCCGATTCTCACCAAACTTCAAAATTTGACTTTTATCCATTCATTTTTCTTGCAGTCTACAGTTTCGTTTGTACTGTAAACAACTATTGCTTTTTAGTCTTTCGTGCAAACGTCCAAAGAGTCTGGGCTACCGGATCATGGATTAGTTTTAAAGCAACGCCGGGCTATACTGCTAGTACTATTGTATAAGGAAGAACGTTTGTGAACAACGTTGTTGAAAGGGATAAATTTAATTTCTTTGTAAAAATAAACTTATCTATATCAAATCTTCATTTCCTTCTGTACTTACATAAATGTATATATAATTTTAGTCAGTTGAGTTCTAATAGACTAATAGACTTATTTGTCCTTAACTTTGCATACATACATATCTCGATGGTGTCAATATATTTTTTTTATTTAAGAAGTTCAGAAATAGCACATCTTTTCTAAATTTTTTTTACATTTTTTACATAAGAACTCAATGAAATCCCTAACGTAAAATGAAAAACACTAAAAACAGCTACGACATATATAGTTTAACCCGGATATAAGAGAGTGCTCGGGACCGGATAAGACTTCTCCTATATCAGGGTTTCTCTTATATCCGAGGTTTGGTCTATTTTATATACGTACATTACCACAATCCTTAGGCTAGACCTGTTTATTGCACAAACAGGAAAAATTATATCTTATCCAGTTTCTTAAATTAACCCAGCTTAATAACGAAACAATCTATCTTCAAATATCTATCAAATATAAAATTTGATGTTTTACAATATTACTCAATTATGTGCGTTGTGGTGTAGTGGATATCGGCTAGAAAAAGAGAAATCAGGGAACCGAGTTCAAATTCCAGTTGAATTCATTGCATTCACTTACGCACAAATACCCTTGGGAAACTTATTAATCCGTGTCTTCCCTTCAGTTATGGGTTAAATAACAGGACAGATTGGGTTCTATAGCCCTTGGCTGGCAACCAATCTACCGTAGAAAGCAATGGCAACCTACTGCGGGATAATCTTCTTCCCAGTCAGTCAATTCTCTTTCGAGACATGATCTCCCAAGCGTTTTTCACGTATGACAGTTAACTGACTGACTCAAATAAAGTACCTATTAAAACAAATAAAATTTGAATATATCGGTTAATACCAGTTTCGTAAATTTCCCTATAATTTCATAATATTGTCTTCGGTTATGTTTGTTTTCATTAGATGCAATTTGAGAAGATATAATTTTTTTCTATAAAAAAGAAATAAGAAAAACATCTATTTAAAGCTTAAATTGACCTTGTCTGCCATGAATGTTCCTTAGTTTAGTGGTAAGACACATCTGATCTAATGGCGGCTTCTTCCCATATTGGGAGTATGCAGGTTCGTTTCCTGCCAGAAAGTTGATATTTTCCAAGAAAAGATTTCTCGAACAATATAGGCCAATAGAAGCCGAGTTCAGCAAACCATCTACTCAAATACGAGTATTCATTAAAAATAATATTAAAACAAACACTCATATGGTCTATATAAATATCTCAATATTTTATCGTTGATGAAATGAACTTAAATATACACACACACACACACATGTATATATATATATATATATATATATATATATTTCATTTATTTCTGAGATGAGGTATTAAAGTTATTTAAATTGTTCAAAATATTTTCCTCATCTTTATTGCCATATTGACAACGTTTCTGCCGTTGTAAACTACGACTTTCTTCAGGCAACAAGACGTTTTTAACAGAACCTCGTATTTCGATCACAGGAGTAGATTGTTCTCGTTCCATGAGTCACGCTACTTACGATTGTCCTAGTTATATCTATTCAACTCTCAAAGATATGTTTTGTTTTTTATCCCCCACTACACAGAAGCAAGATCTGTCTAATAAGGTGAAATTCTTAATGAATCTAATTACTAGTTTTGTATACATTTTGTTAGAAAATGCTCTTTGTTTAAATTCAAATTATGAAACTCGTAATAAATATTCCTTTTGTAAATCAAATAGTCAAATCCACTGATTAATTTGATTTTTTGCAATAACTCTATTCGATGTGCGTTGTGGTGCAGTGGATATCGACTCGGAACGACAAATCGGGGAGCCGAGTTCAAATTCCATTTAATTCCATTTAATTCCTTGCATTCACATACGCACAAATACTCTTGGGAAAAGTATTAATCCCTCTCTTTCCTCCAGTTATGTGTTAAATAACAGGAAAAACAGGGTTCTATAGCCTTGGGTGGCAACCAGTCTCACGCCGAAAGCAATGGCAACTTACTTCGATATAATCCTCTTCCCAGTCAGTCATGTCTCTTCCGAGACATGATCGACCAAAGCGTGAATCACTATGTCACTTAACACACTTAAACTAACTATATTCGGACTAATTTTTCTTCGTTTTTATCACTATTGTTTCAGACGTTGTACCGTCAACATATCTATAACCCTCAGAAAATTCTGAATTGAACCTTTATTGAATAGGTGAGTAGAGTCCAAATAAACAGAGACTGGTACAGGGATGGAACTAACAATTACTATGTCACCATATACATTAACTTCTTTTTTAAACTAAATCCCCCCCGTATAACTTGTTCTTTTTCTTTCAGTCTACCTTCGCAACTGTCTTCACACCTGCGTTCTCATCCTTTGCATGCCATTTCTCTGACACCCCCTGTAACTGGTTCGTCTTTCTCTTCACTCTCTTTATACCTCTCGACTGCAGCCACTTTCCCATCGTCGAAATGTGGCCTCCCTCTGGCAACTGGGTCCCACCCATTCACAGTCAGGTTAGCCAAATGCAGACGACAATTCTACTCCTGCAGCTTCCTCTCTCGTACGTCCCGCCTGTGGAACTCACTCCCGTATTTTTGCTTTCCTGACGGCTACAACCTCCAGAAATTTAAATGCAAAGTTAATACTCATCTACTAACCTCTGGCCTCTAGCTCTCTCCCCTCCCCTGTATAACCTTCCCTTTCTCTCCTCCTATGTATCTGTCATCGCACCTGCTTTCTCAGCTTTCTATTGTTCCTTTCTAACTAGTTTGTACTCCTCACTCTTTTCTAATTAATCTTTTTACATTTATGTAACCCCCTGCACATCAGTGGCGTTTCTGCCTTGCTCGGGGTGAAATGATTAAAAAAAAAAAACTTTTACTTTCTTATGGTGATTTTCTAAGCCTAGCTTAGATATGGCACAAGTCCAAAAGTATGAGGCACACAGTGAGGATCGAACTCACTACTCAATTTTAACGATTCTAGTGAGACAACTTTTACTCTCTAAAGTAGCCCCCTGCGCATCAGTGGTGGTACCGCCTTGCTTAGGGTGAAACGATTAAAAAAATGTGTAAATACTAATTACTCCTTGATATTTGATATTTTTTCCTCTTTTTTCTCATGTATCCACGAAAGCAAGTTCTTTTTTTTCTTTTTTAATATTAGAAGGTATTCAGTCTTCCCTGGAAAAGACTCTGGCCTTATGTTCATAATTATCATGTACACGTAAACACACATGCACACATCTCATTAATCAAAGAACAGCAAAAAGTTTAAAGTAGAAGAAAATAAAATAACGTAATAGAATTCAAAACACATGATGACATAAAGGAGTTTTGCAAAAAGAAATTGTCGAAGCGGAGGGGAAATACTAAAAGATGAAAATTCGAGTAGGCTTGAAGTTGTTTCCCGTGTTGTTGTTTCAAACGACAGCTTAAGGAAAAGCCCAGCACTGTTTAAAGTTGAGGAACGGACTTCTGTCTTTTTATCAATGATATTGTGCCTATAAAAGAAAACGAATGCGGGCAGAAATCAAAGTTAAAATCACCAAGTGAACAGCTGCGCTTGACATCATGACGGACTTTTACAATTGATCTGTTTTAATAAGGACGGACAATGATCAAAATGAAGTCTTTTTTTAAAACTCAATTGTGTAGCTTTATATAACTGTGCACATTCTTAGCCACAATCAGTGGCAATGGTTATTCGTTGGCTTTTATTCGATGTTTTGTCTCCTTTGTCAAAACGTTTTCTGAAAATCTTTCCTTTCACTAAAACTTTCACCCATTTTGTGTGTAAATTGCCATTTACAGTTCTCTCGAAGGGAAACAGAACTTTGCAATCCGACTAACGTGACCAAACAAATCGATCAGTGAAGAAAAAACAAAAAAAAAACACACAGGAACAATAGAATGTTACGTTGTGTCAAAAAGAATGCAATTATTTGATGTTATTATTGTTAAATCATTTTATTTCTCCACAAAATGAATGAATACAATGAATTAAAGTACAAAAGAATAACTGTTCATTTAAAAACAAAAGGAAGACACTTCGCTGTAAACAATGAGGGCAACAAAACGTGGGATGATTCGATGTTCTCAGATTTTAAACGAGAACGTAAATTTGTTTCTCTTTTCACAGAAAAAAATATTTAGCTAGATATCATTGTTAAACATAGAGGTATCCACCCGTGGGTGGAGATTACCGTACATAATGTATCGAATGTTAAAATTTAAAAAAAAACCTTAACTAGAATAGACTTTAAACTAAAAATTAAAAGGCTGTTGTTGGCTAGAAATCGATCGCAAATATTAAACAATATAAGTCGAGGTTTCGTTAATTTACAGTTGAGCAGGCTAAATGTAAGCATAACTTCTATGCTAAAAATGTCTTTTCTCGCAATTCGCGTTTGTGGAAGCTTCCCCAGAATCTATAAGTCAGTCATTCGTCAATGCTTAGAATATTGCTGTCACGTATCGTCCGGTGACCCTGTTATTTATATTGAGCCCTTTATAAGATCCAAAGAATCAGCAATATTATTGGTGCTGACCTTTTAACTTTCCTATCGCCATAAGATTGCCTTCCGTGTTTCTTTTTTATAAGTAATTTCATGCTAATTGTTTGAATTAGCTTTTCGATAGGATACAAAGATGTTATTAACTTAAACGCAGTACTATACTGTGTTGTAGTCCAGTGGATATCGGCCCGAAACGAGAAATCAGGGAGCTGAGTTGGATTTCTTGTATTCACTTACGCGCAAATGTCATTGGGAAAGGTATTAACCCGTCTCTTTTATTACTCAGTTATGGGTTAAATAACATCACAGATTTGGTTCTATAGCCTACAGGTTGGCAACCAGTCTGCCATAAAACGTAATAACAATCTACTACGGGATAATTATCTGTCCCGTCAGTCATGTCTCTTTCGAGACATGATCACCCAAGCATGTATCACGTATGGCACTTAACTGACTGACTGAGACTGGCGTCGATACCTCGTTCTTTTACAGTTGAGAAGTAAGCTCTATGCTATTGCTTTCTTTTATCTCTCTTCTCGCTTGTGGAACGTCCTCCTGGCCCCATGCTTTCTTTAATGTATTATAATTTAAATGCAACTGACCCCCCGATTAGTTTTTCTCTTTCCACTTATTATTAAGTTTCTTGTTCCTTATTCTTCCACACCCAGTGACCCCTTGTCTCTTAGAGTGTTTACTTCCTTGGATCAGGTGGTACCGATTAAAAACAATATTCTATGCACACATACAATATGAAAAAGCAACAACTTAAAAACATAAAAATTAACAATCGAGATTTATTAACAGTCAGTTGCTGATAACCTCTGGAGAGTGGACGTAAAGGACCGTCTATGAAACTCTGGGTGAGATGCCGAATGTAACATGATGGATCTAATTGAAAAACGCTTTTGAAACTCATTTCCGGTTCAATGTTTTCCAGACAACTTTAATCTGTAAAAACTTAAATTCAATGTCATTAGCTATCTACTGTCCTCTTAAGTATTCTTTCTTCTTCCTTCTTATTATTAATGTTTCCGTTCCTAATTATTCTATATTCTCTAATCCTATGAGTCTTAGTGACTTTTCTACTTTTCATGGGGTGATACTGATTAAAATAAAAGCAACGAGAACGCCTTAAAGATTGAATGAATTTTTTTTCTACGGCTTGTCATCCCATTACAGGTTACTTTAAGGCAGAAAATATTTTAGATTGATAGACTTTTTACCTTATTTATTTATTTATTTTGGAGAAATGCAACTGTCATCACACCTGTATTCCCATCCTTCTGTTGCTCCTTTCTAACTGGCTCGTCCTTCTCTTCACTCTCCTCTAATCTTTTTTCTTATGCAGCCCCCTGCACATCAGTGGCGTTACCGCCTTGCTCGGGGTGATATGATTAAAAAAAAAAAATTATTTTCACTAGTATTATTAATTACGCACAAATACCCTTGGAAACATGTATTAATCCGTCTCTCCCCTCCAGTTAGGGGCTAAATAATAGAACAGATTAGGTTCTATAGCCTTGGCTGTCAACCAGTCTACCGCAGAAAGTAATGAAAACATACTGCGAGATAATCTGCTGTACAGTCAGTGATGTCTCTTTCGAGATATGATCGCCCAAAGAGTGTATCACGTATGGCACTTATTAATTAACCTATAGCTGGTTTTCACACTTTTGCACGTAAGGGAATATAATGAACTCAACGCGAATTGAAACACCACTCTCCGATTAACGATTTGAAGAAATTATTCATAACACCATCTATTCAGACAGCACGTGGTATTCCCAACACGTCACCTATCTAAATACGAACTTTACTTAAATCCTGGGGTCAGTGCTTCAAAATGATGTCGCCGTAAGCCTTGAATTGAATAAAATAAGAACATTAAGGGCATTGGAGTTTATACGAGGAAAGAGATTTGTAGGAAGTCTAATATGGAAAGTGTGTTTGACGAATATAACACTCACTCTTCAATTTTAACTGGTTCTAGCGAGACAATCTTGCTAAACATTACACCACGCCGAGGTTCCCATGTTAGACCCCTGGTATGACGATAAACCACGTTCGGTAACAAATCCTCTCATCGCAAGATTGGAGGTTTTGAGAGGCAAGGAACCGCCTCTTATTTACTGATGTTCCCAGGTACACTTTGGCCAGGAGTGGTAGCATCTGTTAAACAAATCCCAATGAACGTATAAAAATACATATAAATTACATATAAAAATATGACCAATATTATACAGCAAAATTAACAATACAAATTTATCAAAAAATTGCTGTGAATATTTATAGTAATTGTCAGCAATATATATTTATAGTAAAATGTCCAATAATACTTATTTATAGTAAACTTGCCAGCAATACAAATTTATAGTAAAATTACCAACAATACTTATTCATAGTAAAATTGCCAAAAATAAATATTTATAGAAAATTGCCAAAAATACATGTTTATAGTTAAGTTACCAACAATATATATTGATAATAAAATATCAACTATACATAATTATAGTAAGATTATAAACAATACAAATTTATATTAAAATTACATATTTATAGTAAAATTTCCAACAAAACCTATTTATAGTAAAATTGCCAACAATAGAAATTTATAATAAAATTGCCAGCAGTATAAATTTATAATAGAATTAATAACAATATATATTATCTGTAGTTGATTGAATAAAATTTTGTTACGATTTTGGCATTAAATAGCACATAGACGTAGAAATGCCGTAAAACAAATTCAATAAAACAATCACTGTATGTTATCCAGGTCAATATAAAACTGAGTAACGAAACCTTGTAACAGAAAACAATAAAAATAAGGACAATAGTCCGAATATAAATTATGTAAAAGTGTCCTTTTTCTTTCTACTTTCCTTAAAACGTCCTTATTGCTAACATATCCGTTTGCCGGGGTTGTCAGTATAGTCCTGCAGAACCAATGCTTTGTTCACTCAAGTCTCTTCTTCATCTCTGAGGAAACTGTCCAGCATTCACTAACATCTAGAATAAAGTTCAGTGTCCTTATCCTCATATCGATCTATCATTTTCTCTTTCTTCTTTTTAACCACTTACCGCGGCGTTAAATTTCTCAATTGCTTGATTTTTCACCTCTCTATTTCGAAGTCGACATTAGTAAAAGCCGTGATATCTTTTAGAAGTTCATGACGTAATCGTAAATGTTCAGCAACAGAGAAAAAAGAAATACTTCATTTCAAATTATTACTTTCGAAAAAAGATAAATATTTTTGAGAAATAAAAATACACCCCAAATATCAGAGACATATTCACAGTATTCGTTATTTTCTTGAAATTTTTATGTTTTTTTTTTGTTTATTCATTCCTGTTTTAGTATTGGGTATAACGATAAACTTCATCCGGCAGCAAGGCTTCAGATCAGGAAATTCGATGTTTAAGCTCTACACAACTTTTTACTGTTGTTCCCTGTCTAATTAAATTTTAACAAATGGTGAAACTGTTAGTAGAGGCAGGGTCATAGCTTGAGTGGGACGGTCAGCTCCAGGCGGAATTTTTATGGAGACGGCACATTTGTGTGTTGTGGAAGAGTGGTTATCGGCTCGGAAAGAGAAATCGGAGAGCCGAGTTCGAATTCTAGTTGAATTCGTTACATTCACTTACGTGCAAATACCCGATTGGAAATATATTGATCCGTCACCTCTCCCTCCAGCTATAGGTTAATTAGGTTTAAAAAATCTTCAGCACAGTCTGTCATATCTTTTTCGAGACATGATCGTCCAAGAGTGTTTTCATGCATGACACTTAACTGACATGTGTGTCTGCTGTAGGCTATAAGCCTGGATTGATATAAAAGAGGTTTTAATGTCGAAAGAGTACTCACAATCGAAGGATCTTTCAGTTTCGAATAACTTAAACTATATATGGCCTATATACTGTCCATAGAGTGAGAATTGGAAAAGGAAATAGTTTTCGGTGTCATTAAAGAAATAGCTAACAGAAAAGCAAGAAAAGTTAATATGTCATAAGTTGTAATTTTCATTTCAGAAATAAATATAGTGCTAAATTTTATACTTTTTCTACATTTAGTTTCCGCTTTTTAACTATTACTGACAATGTTTCAGTATGTCTAGTGCGTATTTAAAGCATACTATAAGTATATGAAAGGAATATGTAAACATGTTGCTAGTGTGTTCGTAGTTGATGTTCTTGATTGTTTGCAGTTTCATTTTTTTGTGGGGTATATATATATATATATATATATATATATATATATATATGTATGTGTGTGTGTGTGTGTGTGTGTGTGTGTGTGTGTATTTAGTGTGCGTGACACCCACACGAAAACATCTTCAACAGAAACAATGTTAAAGTCAATTATAATTGTGTTAAAAATATATATAAATATATTTCAACACATAATACTATGACATCAAATATTTGGCCTCCATAAACAACTTCCGTCACCCAACTAATAACAAACATAATCAATCTATAAAAAATTGCAATTGACAAAAAATAAAACGCGCCCATTGAATAGGCACTGTATGTCCGAAAGTATTTATTATAGAGCTCGAATTCATTCGGATGATAATGATGTTAAATTTTATTTTTTAAGTACTTCTAACAGGTTGAAGATACGTTGTCTTTAAGCAAAATAAATACAGTAAAAGTACTGCTTTATCCATACATTACTGGAAATGAAAAAAAGACAACAATAACAACCCAATTAATACCTGGAATATCTTAACAAAATCCAAACATTACAATGGAAAAGGAGATAAATGTAATGTATGCCTTTTAGAAAAAATTGTCATTTTAAACCATATCAAGAATCCGAATTTGCTTAATAAAAAGTTATTTAATGACCACATGCTGTCATAGAAAAAATACTTAATTTCTTAAAACCAGATTTATATAGATTCCTCTTTACGTTTGCCTATTTCTTTCTTTTGTTCTTTCTTTCTTTCCAACAAAATATTACTTTTAACAATTATGAATTAAACTCATTTTACTTTTGCTCCCTAAATTTTTAATTCTTAATTCTAAATTTTACCTCTTAATTTTCCTTTTCTTTTCTTTTATCTTATTCTTATTTTTATTTAAAATTTTAAATTTCCATACATTTTTATGTGCATGTAATATTTGAATATCTAAATTTTTAACATTCATGATTTACGCCCCGTTGATTTCTCCTACTTGCATTTTATTATATATTATTTTATTTTATTTTATTTTTAATTTTAATTATAAATTTTAAATTTTAATTTTAATCTTTTATTCACATGTAACCGCAGAATATTTAAATTTTTAAACTTGTTATTAAAAACGCATTAACTTTATAAGATTTAATTCCCATAAACATCGGATGAAATTAAATTCAAACCTATTACACTGCAAGTTTAAAATATGCACCTGATGATTGCATAAGGCAATGATTTTTTGGGGTTTTTTTCAAACCCGCTTATTAAATCTCTTCCGTTCTGGGAATCATTCATCTTTCCTTGACCAGAAATTTATTTTACAATGACTTTTGAGATTTGATTTCGGATTTTTTCTTCAAAATTGTTTTCCGCAATTTCTTTTTGTTGTATTTGGAAAAGAGAAGTGCTATTTTTCGCAATGGCCCAGGAACTTTTTTTCGCGCGTTTGAATTTAGTGTGTGTGTGTCATAGTTCGCATTTTCATAGAAAGGACTTACTCTGAGGTTACCTCCACTATATTGGTGTACGTGTTGTGAAACGTAAAATTTCCTGTTATTAGTTAGTTTAATGATACTTCTGTGCAGGGATACTCTTTTCTTCAGTCCTTGTGTCGTACCCATGAATATGTTGGATTCATCGGATTTTAGAGCAGAAATTACGTTTTTAGAGTTATAGCTCAGATTTCGTTTTTTATTTCGAATGTGAATGTGTTTTCGAAATTGAAGTGGTTTTCTTCTGTTATTATGTTGCAGGTTCCAGATTTTTTGTTGCATTTTGGGACCCCATGTATTGTGTGATGCTCGAATTTTGATGAGGTTAGGATGTTTTTTGAAAGTTTTTGGTTGGCGTTTGCTTTTAATTATTTTAGTTGTCTTGAAGATTTTCTTTATTTTATCATTTTTGTTGAATAATTCTATGCATCTTTTCAACTTTGTAAATAATTCTAGGTTGCTTTTGTTGTGTGTGGAAACGTATGCGAGAATGTTTTTTCTTCATATTTTCTTTAGTGGGGATTCGGGAGATATTCTAATGGTATTTCTTCTGAAGGAAACTCTAGTTTACTAGTGTAATGGGGTACCCTTATTGGTAGTGCTTTTCGTAATTTTTCTAGGTGTATTTTAAAAACGTTTTTGTCAGCTACTATGAGGCAAATCCTTCGTGCTAGGGAGTAATGGATGGATTTTACACAACTCTTAGGGTAGTGACTCTTGAAATGGATGTACTGTTGGGTGTCTGTGTGTGTCTGTGAAAAAAAAACACGCACGCTTATAAACTTTCTGACCTTTTCACGCCCACTTATATATTTTCGGCCGTCAGAAAGCCAAATGCATCTCGATGTGTAAAGTCAGTAGTTTATTCCCTAAAGAGCGTCAACTTTGAACTCGAAACACGTGCAACGATACAAATACCATTATGGACACGTAACTTGATATATTATACAAACAGCAAATAATAATAATAATAATAATAATAAATCTTCACTTTAAACAAAACGTACATGGCTTCTCGCACTCTTTTCTTCTGTACTAATTTCTGTCCTAAGAACAACCACTATTTCTGTTTCCAATATATATATATATATATATATATATATGAGTACGATTTTGTAATATATATATATATATATATAAATGAATGGGCACTAGTCAAACATTTTAGTATAGGACGATTTTATAATCAAATTTCAAATTCTATGAAGATATAAAAAGACAGAAAATTGTGGAAAGCGATGAGCGTCTATATTCTGAATTAACACACAAAATATAAAATATGAACTAAGAGGGATCTTTACATTAAAGAAATCATTTCTCTGAACGCCTGTGTAGATGGTTTCGAGGTAGATGTCTGTTCAAAATGTGACTGAATTGGGCTGTTAACGAAGGCTTGAGTTCGGCGCGAAATTGAATCATAAATATTTTTTCCGACGTCAATGCATTAATTAAGAGTCTCTGTTGTGTGAGAATGTCGACCAGCACCGAGCGAACTAATGTTGTGTCTGAATGGATAAGTTCAAGAGAAAGATTCATTTTGCTTTGTTAATTAGCACACCAATTAAGAGCTTGCCTTATTCGAGTTGTTCTTTCTTCAATGTATTCCACCATGCAGACAAATATTACAATAGCGTTTATTCAGACGGAAGAAAAATGGTGACAAAGCAAGTATTTCTGTTTTGCGGATCTTGTTATCATTTCACCCATAGCAATCCGTGACAGCTACTAGTGCGTAGGGGATTAAAGTGAAATAAAAAACAGGATACTAAGAACGTCGAAGACAGACTCAAAAACGAATAGAATTCAAGATAAAAGCTAGCAAGCTTACATTGTATTTAAACTTTTAGAGATAGTAGTAATCATGGAAGAAATCCACAGGTGGGAAGAAGAAGGTGTTAAATTTAACTATTAAAACAACAAAAGATGGGACCTAGATTCTAATCTAGCAGCCAGCGGAAAGGCATGTGGTCGAGAGACAAGAGGAAAAAGATTTTCAGAGTAGTTGCCTTAAAAATATTTTTAGAAAAGACTGAAGGAATCCATATCCCGTCGATGAAAAAAGAAGTGAAATCAAGATACAAAACTATCGTCGATTATATTGCAGATCCTTTCAATTTTGTCGAGAACCTCTCGATGAATGGCAGGAGCACTTGACCATTCCTTGAAACAAACGGTATATTTTAAAAGACATATTCTACGTCCGATCATTTAAAGCTAAGAAATGGAACCTAATTTTGTATATATATATATATATATATATATATATATATATATATATATTAGTCATCCACAATCAAGCCTCTTTTGCTGTATCACAGCTCATCAGTGTGGCGAGACACATCCATTTGCTTCTGGCCAGGATCGAAACTCGACCGATTTGGTATCAGTCGGAGTCGCTACACCCGGAGTCATGCATTATATATATATATATATATATATATATATATATATATATATAATATGAAACGTATGCCAAATTCTAGAAAGATTCCGTTTGATGTATTCGGTCTGAAATCTTTAAGAACTAAACGAGTTACATGAAAATATCTTCCACATTGTGCAACATTTTCCCACACACACACGCACACACACACACACACACACACACACACACACACACACACACACACACATATATATATATATATATATATATATATATATATATATATATTAACTCAACACATTATTTAAAGTGGTTTTAAACTATAATTTATTTCGACGGGCGTATAAGCCCATCTCTTCAGACAATATTTTCTTTTTATTTAATTTCATGTCTGTTTACGGACTTACCGTCATAATATATATATATATATATATATATATATATATATATATATAAAATCAAATAACAGATTCATGCATTTACTTTTATATAGAGTGGTCAATAGACAGTCTGGAGTTAAAAATGATTATTTACTCTTTTAAATAATGTATGTTCCTAGTATGAACATTAAAATCTTATGTTTTGAGATCATTCTACATATTACTCTTTCGCAAAAAAAAAATTTTCAACTCAATTGTTCAACCTCATTCGCTCTTTTAATTAAGCAATATTGACGCATCTACAATCATATTGTTTAACTTTCTCCAACCATCACTACTTATGTTTTTAAATCAACAAGAATTCAGCTTATAATTTCTTAATGCATCTTTAACACCATTTATATACATATTATCAGCTGCAGAAGAACAGTATTGTTATGAAACATGATTTTTTCTGTTGTGATATAATGCATTTATAAACTATTCTAATAATAAAATTACAATATTGCGATATATATATATATATATATATATATATATATATATATATGACATGTATTGTATGTATTGTATATATGACATGTATTGTCAATTCCAATAAACCAAAGAATAGAGAAAAATTCTTGGCTGATTGATACGGCTTGTAAACTAAGGACCGAGGAATATTGGTTACGGTAGTTTTAAGCAGAATCGTATTAACAATTTCTTTTGATATTGGAAGACAGTTGGTGTGACCATTGGATTAGCAGTTGTAGGTAGGAGGGAAAATCTACGGAATCACCAAATCATAAATGGAAGAAGGAGATAGTGAAAATTAAATTTACTACGGTGACGACAAATGCTGATAAATTAATAACGTTTTTTCAGAAGTACATTCTGATATTGAAATTTCAAAATTCTAATATTTTCAGTTAAACATCTATCACGTTGACTATTAAGAGTACGTGCCGTACTTCTTCCATTCATTTATAATGGATTCTTGCATCCTACATAGATTAAATTTTAAATTTTCGGAGAATGGGTAAGAGAAGAACGGGTACATTGTTGTAAAGAGAGCTACATGAGATAAAAGTGTAAAAGAGAAGAAGGACGGGAATAAAAGAGATAACAGATGACAATTGACGTTGCATTTAAACTCTTAAAATTGGAGCTATCAGGAAACAACAATACAGAAGAAAAATGCGAGAAAAGAAGCTGTTCGAATAGAATTGTCGGCTGCATTTGGTTGATCTAACTGTAAAAAGGTGTGGCCTTGGTGTCAGTCTGGTTGTACGAGTAAATTCTTGTGGAGTAGGCACCAGTGACCTACTTTTGTCGAAGCAGAAGCCATGAAAATATTTATAGAAGAGACAGAGGGAAGTCACATCCTGCGCTGAGAATGTGGCTGGAGTCTATCTGCCAGGTCAGGAGCGATCACATTGCAGACTCATCTTTGGAGCCAAAATCCCTGAGATAAACAGCATGTATTGTATCTCGATAAACATTCATCTCCTAGCAGCCTGACCATTCGTAAGGATGTAAGAAAAACCTGAAAAAAATTAACATTGATTGAGATCATGTAGGTTCAGAATCTGCAGCAAAAAATGACGCAACGGAATGCTAAATGTTTATCTTATTCATAATGCGATCGATTTTAGCCGTATTTCCTTTCCGCTCTTCTTTGTTGTCTACCGAAACATCTCCAAGATTTATTTTCTTACGATGTCGACATTTTATTTATTTTAATCATACTTTCTAAGTTGCGTTTGCTCTTCTTACTTCCCCTGTTTCTCGTTCTTTTCTCGTTTAAAAAGAAATTCCCTTTAGATATTTTTTAACCACTTTCAATTTCTCCCAATCCCAATTGCTACCATTTTTTTCGTTTGATTCTTTGTGTTCCTCTTCATTTTTAATCTTTTACACTTTCTTTCCCTCACAAACGTCCCTTTCCTTAAATTACTTCTACATCACATCCTTTCTCCTTCCTTGCCTCCTCTCAGTCAATTGCCTTATTTCATTGCCCTTCCGAAACTGAGACGAATGCGAACGAAAAATCCCGATGAAATAACCAGGTTAGGCCTTTCAGTTTTTATTGAATAATTGAATAGACCCCAAACAATTTGATTGACTTTTCCTGGTCTTTGATTTGATTCGTTTTTATGTGATAAATGCCGCGCAAGAGAAGAAATGCTCACAACGGAATTCCACTTACCGCCATTTTGATCGTTTCTCTAGCAATTACAGAGACATGAAGATAAATGCCTATTTTTCGCAAAAAAAAAGTATATTAGCTTATAGAAGTCTCGGCAGACAGTTCCTGTTTGGTCAAACTTTATTCTTATCAAATATCTGAAAGCCAATGATAATTTTTTTCATTAAATTATTTTACCTCGTAAATTCTTATAAAACAGTGATGTTTTGAATTTACTCTGTTTATATTCGGATTATTATTTATTTTTTTTTTTTAATCATTTCACACCGAGCAAGGCGGAAACGCCACTGATGTGCAGGGGGTTACATAAATGTAAAAAGATTAATTAGAAAAGAGTGAGGAGTGCAAACTAGTTAGAAAGAATTTTGTCCTCATTTTTGTTGTTGTTATTACAACCTTTCGGTATTTGTGTCCTACGGTTTTCATCAGGTTTATATCGATCTGGGTATCCTACGCAGAATCTGAACTGAACACTTTATTTGATGCACGGGAGTTATCATTCCACGGGCCATGTCTCGGGATGTTTTCTTGTTCTCATCTTTTGTACAGCTCAGTGCTTAACTGCTTCTACTGACTTTAAGGACGCACTGCCCAGCCCAGTGATTGATCACATAATCACTATGGAACAATAAGTTTGTAGCTTAAACGTTAGTTCGTGAATATAATGACATAGTAATTTTAGGACGGTAACAAACTCTAGGGTTCTTCCATACAACTGATATGACTACGTCTTCTCTAATTATCGAGTAATATGTTGTTGGTTATTTTCTACTGATGAGTTTAGAGTTTCTGCTTTATTCAATTCTGATGAACGTATTGCTTTACAGCCACAATTCTCACGAATAAACTTTTACGAACAAATTTTGTAGATTCCTGTCAGTTATAGATCCTTGACAATAAATCCTCAATATTTTGCTAGATTCCGCTATTACTTTACTTTCTTGTTTGAACTGCCATAACTTTATGTTAATTTTTGAAGCTCACCTTAGTTTTAGTTCAGGGCTGAAAGCATGAGCCTCCCAGTGAGTATCAAAATCACGACTCAGCCACAATTGTTCTTGCAAGACAAGCTTGCGAACCATTACGCTACTTACCATAAACATGCGGCATAAATGAGTTAATGGGGTTAAGAAAATTACTTTTTAACCCACTGTATCCGCCGCAAAACTCTTGAAAAATATTATATGTTAGTGTCTTTTTCTCTGTACCGTGCATTTTGGGGGCATGGGCAATCATGGCTGTTTACAATTTCCTATATAGTGTACTACTTAGCAACAATAGCCCCTCCCATTCTCTTTTTTCTCATTCATTTACATAAGTTTGTAATGTAGATTACGTATTGTTTTCTTTGCTTCCCTATATGTCTACGAGTGTCGAACTTTTCAAGCCTTCTTACCTCATATTGTGTCCCATAAAATCCAGCTGTCTTTGATTCAATGCATAGGCGACCTATCCATCTCTTTCTTGAAACTTCATTGTTGCTTATATATTCCCTCCACGGTGTACTATATATTTATTATTAATAACCACGTATGATTAGCAGTTAGGATGATATCGCCGTCATGACATTTGACTCCCCAAAATGAAAATTACTTATGATTCAAACTAATACATCTCCAGAACCAATGCAGATTGATATATGGTTTTCAGCGGTTGTGCATTCAAAGATAATCGCTGTTTGTTAATCGTTCAATTGACTGAATCTAGCGTCATTTTAGAGTCGATATATTTTATCAAAAATTGTTTCAATAAAGATTATTCAATTTTATTTATTTTTAAGAATACGCAATTTATTTTAAAACATGTTTTACCCTAAAAAATATAACTTCAACTTTTAGAATATGTTTTATCTTTTCACAGTGATTAGAAATCGATCTTTTTTAAAAATTTAGGTTTGGTCTCATTAACTTGGGCATTTAAATATGAGATAATTATATAAAATATTCTACATCGCCATTTTGTCAGCGTTGTCGAAATTAAATGAATATTTATACAGGAAAAGCAAAAGATTATCTTCCAACGCAGGCGTGAATCAGGGAGACTAAAACCTCGAAACATTGCGCAGCACACCCAAAACTAATCTACAAAAAAGAAAACTTATTTTTCAACTGGACTTTTATACCAGAAAATAAGTAGCACTCGAAGAAATATACTAAGATAGAAAAGTGTCCAAAATTTCACAATTGAAGTAAAGTCCAGCATACATCAGTTTCGAATCGGCTATTCATCATCAATGGGGGTCAGTATTGTTCTTTAAATCATAGCAGTTTTATCTATTTATCAGGCCCAAAATATTTGTTTTCTTTGTTCATTTTACCTTAAGCAAGGCGATGAAATCACTAAGATGCGAGGGTTACAGAGAGCTCCTAGTTTGGATATTCATGATGTTGAAATGAAAGTTAATTTTCCCAAAAATAAGGAATTGTAAAACGTCTTTTAGAAACAGAATTAAAATGATCTGGAATATGAATGTGGCATTTTATATACCCTGAAACCATCGGCAAAATCCAAAATGTGAAATTAATAAATTCCAAATGATTCAAGTACCTCAGTGTATGGATAAGTTATATCAAATTAAGTAGGAGAAAATATATCGAACCGAGTATCTGTTGCACTAACGGGTTTCCTTTTCTAAAATTGTAGATGCATCTTTTTCGACGTTTCTTAAACCTACTTGGCATGGACAATCATGGATCGTTACTATTTCCTATTTTTTAGCCCCCAAGAACCCTTGTCCGTTTGCCAAGACCCCGTTTACATTCCGTCATCCATTCACCTAATCACGTCAAGTAGGTGACTCGCTGCCTCTTCCTTTCCCCCTTTCCCTTCAGTTTGGCTTCGTGAATAAAAATGTGAAAGAAGAAAAGAACGTATAAGTTACTTATTCATCTTGAGAAACAAAATGGATGGCGGGACAATGTTTAGGAGAGATAACAAAGTAAAAAATATTATTAAGTACGACACATTCTGCTCCGACTAGCTTAGCTACCTGGTTCCCATATACACGAATTTACTCGAGCAACTAAACCCGCAACAAGCCCCCTTCTTTTTTCAAAACAACCAAATACAGCCTTCATTTCTACTCTCACAGCTTCTTCTCTCGCACTTCCCGCCTGTGGAACTCCCTTTCTATACTTGCATACCTGATAGTTACAATCTCTAAGAGTTTAAATGCAATGTTAATTGCCATCTTTTATCCCCTTGACGCCTATCCTTTCTTATCCTTTCCTCGAGCCCCGTATTATCTCGTTCTTCTCCCTTTTCATTCTACTCTCAAGTAACTCTCTATACACAAGTATTCCAATCATTCTCTTTCACATTCTGACACCCGCTGTAACCGGTTCCTCTTTTTTGGCACTCCTCTAATGTAACTTTTCACTCTCCTCTTATGTAGACCCTGCGCTGAAGTTACAGTACTGCCTTACTTGAGATAAAACGATTATACAAAATGACATTTAATTGTGAGGAGCTATGATATGTTATATCCTCAGTACACGAGAATTAGACGAAGAAATATGTTAACTGTTCGTTCAATAAATACTGTCTTTCACCTGGTTAATTATATGTGCATTGTATTCCAGTGGATATCGACTCGGAACGAGAAGTCGGCGAGCCGAGGTCGAATTGCAGTCAAATTTGTTGCATTCACTGACGCACAAATACCCTCGGGAAAGATATTCATTCGTATATTCTCTCCGGCTATGGATCAAATTACAGGACAGATTGGCTTCTATAGGCTTGCTTGGCAACCAGTCTGCTGCAGAAAGTAATGCTAGCCTATTGCGGGAAAATTTTCTTCCTAGTCCGTCATGTCTCTTTTGAGAAATCATCGCCCACGCTTGTATCATGTTTGACACTTAATTGACTGACTGACTGACTAAATTAGTATTTAATTTCTGCAAAAGGTTAGTAACAGAGAAATATATACGAATTAGCTCAGCAATGAACCAAAATTATTCCCTTGTAATAACTTTTTACTCATCCGGAGCAAATTATCTATCATGATAGTTACAGAATACAAGGCACGGGTGTATTCTACCTCGAGTGTTACTTGTAGAACGGCAGTGATGAATGAGGTAGTAAAAGATGTCGATTATAAGTATAAGAAGGACAAATAAAAATTGCTCCTTGACATGATCCATCCAATGATCCATTGGTCTATCCCATAAAATGATTTTCTTACTCACCGCTGGAAAGAGAGAATTGCACAGAGAAGGATGCTGAGGATACCATGGACGGAAAACGGGACCAGTGACAAGGTTTTGGAGAGAATGCAAACATCAAGAAAAGAAAGCTGAAGTTTTTAGGGACAGGAAATGAGGAAGGGGGGCTTGGAAAACCTGATGCTCACGGAACGGATAAAGGGGAAGTGGGATAAGAGAACCGAGTGCTCAACATATCTGATGAACTTGCGCAGATGAATGGTGGTGCTGGGATTGAGTGGCATAACAAGAGAAGAGGTATTAAGATATTATGATCGTCTACCTCCTGAAGGGACACAGCACAGAGGCAAGAATAAAAATTAAATGCCCAATCATGACAGTGATGCTATATTTTTGGTCCAATTCTCATTGCTGTATGTTGTTTCGTCGAATAACAGACGAATTATTTCCTATTAAGTAGCTATTAAAATCTCTTCTATTTAAATAAGTAACATGATATAACTGACATGTTTCTAAAAATATCGATTTAGTTTTTTCTAATTTGCCGATTTCTCGATAATCATTTTATTAATAAAAAAAATAAGTCATACAGGGAGATGTATATATACAAAATAATTATAGAGAGGGATTATAGATAGATAGATAGATAGATAGATAGATAGATAGATAGATAGATAGACGAAAGAGAAAATCAATCCCTGTAAACAATGGTAAATTTGTAATTCGGAATGGATCGTCTTGGAATAGGAGGTTTATTGATTTGGACTTTTGTCAGGTAAAGCCCATTTATAAGACGCGGCAAATCAATCAACTGATGTTTACAGTTCAACTTTGTTTTCCTTGTCATTTCATCTGAAAGAAATTTGCTTGTACAAACACTCAAGTCCAACATAGACAGATAAATATATTGTGAACAATAAGCAATTTCATTAAGTTGAACACACCGTCCAAAAAGATACGAATGAAATCAAGTTACTATATATATATATATATATATATATATATATATATATATATACTAGCAGTATAGCCCGGCGTTGCTCGGGTGTAATGAAAGCTTTAAAACTAATCCATTGTCCTGGAGCTCAGACTCATTGGACGTTGGCACGAAAGACTAAAAAGAAATAGTTGTTTCCAGTTAAAGCGAAACCGTAGACTGAAAGAAAAATGAATGGACGTAAGTCAAATTTTGATTTCGTGATATCGATATCAAATAAGTATTTTTCGTCGTAAACTGAATTTTGAAGGCTAAATAAGTCCTCTGAGTAAATGATATAATGGCTGAGACTAAGAACTACAATTAAACTTACTTAGAGCCAAATCCGAAGCAAAATAAAAGGGCTGAAAAAATACAGACATACACGCAGATAAACAGACACACACAAAAACATCTTGCCTTTTATATATATATATTATCGATTTTCTGCATTATTGTAAGATCTGCAACCTTGAAACTTCTGAATATCTTTTCTTATGTCCTTGTCTATGAGTGTATCAAATTTAATGAAAATCGGACCACTCCTTTTATAACCCGATTTTTTCGCTTATCGATTTTCGATATTTATCGAGGGTACCTCGACACAAAACCTAGCCAAGAACACTTACAGACACTTATAGTACAACTGTGTAATTTTTTAAGAAAATCGGTTCACCGTTTCGGAGTCTATAGGTAACGACACACACACACACACACACACACACACACACACACACACACACCTACACACACCTACACACACAGACAAAGTTCCATTTATAAATAAGTTTAGATATATATAGTGTATCGAAACTACATTTACAAAATTTAGGGCTGAGTTCCTCATAACAACATCAAAACTAAAGTCTACATAAATATCGGTCCGCAAATCCTTTGTTTCTGAGTTATTAAGTTTAAAGTAAGTTTACAATAGGTGGAGTTGTGTTTTTCTATATGGACTAGTTTATATTTGTCAGTTGTGTACATTTGTGGCTAGTCTACCTTCAACGTTTAAGATGCGAAGCACTGAGTTAACTGAGAATTGTTTCGTTTAACAATGGCGTAAAATTCATATCGTGAGCAAGCAGATATGATTTTACTTGCGGTCACGCGAATGATAATGGATGCGAGGCTGCACGGCTGTATAAAAATGCTTTTCTAGACCTAAAGCAGTAGAGTCATCCAACCTTTGCTGAGACTGCGTTTTGACACCACAAACTATAGATCGAGGAAGTTCAAAGATCTGCTCGTACGCCTGAACACGAAGAACACATTCTACAGGATGTGGGAGGTGATCCAGCTATCAGGACACGTAAATTGGTCGTAGAATGTCGTATATAGCATAATAGCCCATGAAGGATAATCCAAGAGTAATTACCGTATCGGTATTATTTGCAACGTGTGCAGGATCTTCCGCTCTCTGATCACTCACTACAGAAGAACTTTGCCGATATTTATTCCACAAACTACTGATCCGTTGGTTGTATATTCAGTATATTTTTATAATCGTTTCACTGCAAGCGATGCCTGACCGCCACTAGTGCGCTGAAAGTTATAGTTAGAGAAAAAAAAAAGAAAAAACGTGGTACAGGTTTTGTTGAAGAAAGGACAAGAGAATGATGGGAATCAAAAAGACAGACGATAGTGATTCACCTTGCATTTACAGTTCTGGGGATTGCATTTATCAAGAAAGCGAGTAAACGTTAAAATGTTAAAATAGAAGTGGTGGTTACATTTGATTATTTTGAGTATAAATGAGACAATCTTAGATGCTAATCTAGTACCACGTGTAAATTCATGTGATTAGGGCGTCAGAGATAAAAGCTCGTTAGAGAAGAAGCCCTGAAAATATTTATACAATAAACAAAGGGAAGCCAAATCTTTTCGGTGAGAAATTGACTGAAGTCAAACTACCAAATCTGGATCTATTACATGGCAGATCCTTCTCTGAATTCCATCAAGAACCCCTAATTGGATAGCAGTATCACACAATCAGATATGGCAACAGTTCACACTCCACCCACGTCTATTGAATGGGTGAAGAGGCTCATCCCTTGTTTCCTGTTTAGGATGTGGTTTCCGGCTTTCTCTTTTCCAATCTTTTCACACTTACGTAGCCCCCTGCACATCAGTGGCGTTACCGCCTTGCTCGGGGTGATATGATTTTTAAAAAAATTCAATGCACGGAAGAATGGTAGATTTTATAAAGATGCAAGATGCATTCTGATAAAAAAAACTTCCAAGGCCGACGCAGTGACCCAGCCGTCTTAACGGTAGATGTAGCTATTGTAGTCGTTCTACTTGAATCAGCTGAGACATTGAGGCCAAGGAGATGCAGAGTGTTGTTTTCTGGGAGAATAATATCACCCATACAGATAAACGGAAGGAAAGTTTCTCTAAGGTTGTTAAAGAATAGCAGCTTCGTTTTGGAAGCATTACAATTTAGGACCCATTTTAAACCATTCCATCAAAAATTGGAGGTCCTTTCCAAAGAGAAGCGGCGAGATTTACATTATCAGTCTTAGCCGATTTCTTATTGAGACAAGTGTAAATGGTAGCTTATCTGCGTAGATACCTACTTGTGAACTGATTGCATCAGGAATATAACTGTAAAAGATCAGGTGAAGCGTACGGTCCCGGGTAGAGTCTTGAAAGACGCCAGCGTATGCGTGAAAGCATCCGGAAGCAGGCGCGTTCAAAACCACTTCCATTTCACTATTTTATAGGAACGATTATATTTAGCCCAACAATCGTCAGGAAATACCATAACCCTGCAACTTGAACTGAAAAAGCCAGCATGTCAAACCCTGTCAAATGCTTTCGACATATCTAAGGAAATAGCTCGGGCTTCGCCGTTCTTATCAAGAGTCCCGTATATATATATTCAGTGATGGCCGTTGGCACATCAGAGTTGATCTGGCAAAACTGAAGCCATACGGTTTGTCATAGAGTCAGTTCTGGGATGTGAGGTGATCAACCATTTCAGCATTGATGATACCCTCTAACACTGTAAGAGGCTGACAGAGTGATAATTTGAGGGGTTAGAAGACCGACCAGAGCCTTTTAAAAAACATTACCTACAGAGGAGGACTTTCAACAAACACGAAAACAGGAAGTAGCGAGATAATAGTTATAGAGATTGGAGAAGACAGGAGGAAGTTCAGTGGCAGATTTATTTAAGATGATAACTGGAATACCATCACCTCAGCTTGATTTACAAATAATGTTAGAGACCAGAGACGGGGTTATATATACATCATTGTGTTGAGCCCCAGTACTAGACGATGAGGTAAATTTTTAAAAAGTGGGAAAAACAAATTTACTCAGCCAACATTCTTTTTTAATCGTATCACCCCGAGCAAGGCGGTAATGCCACTGATGTGCAGGGGCTACATAAGAATAAAAGGATTAAGTAGAAGAGACTGAAGAGGAAGACGAACCAATTAGAAATGAGCAAGAGAAGGATGGGAATGCAGGTGTGATGACAGTTGCAAAGGTGGAGAGAAAAGAAAGGGTATAAGTGGTGGTGAAAGAACTAGAGTCAAGTGGTAAATAGATGAGTATTGACATTACATTTAAATTCCTGGAGGTTGTAGCCGTCAGGAAAGCATGAATATGGAAGCGAGTTCCACAGGCGGGAAGTGCGAGACAAGAAACTGCAGGAGTTGAATTGTCGTCTGCATTTGGTTAATCTAACTATGAATGGGTTGGACCCAGTTGCCAATCTGGTTGCACGAGTAAACACCTGTTGCAGAGGCACCAGTGACTTAAGTTCGTTGGAGCAGAAGTCATGAAACTATTTATAGAACAGACAAAGGGAGGCCACATCTCGTCGTTGGGGAAGTGGCTGTAGCCGAGCCGCCAAGTCGGTACCTATCACATTACTGATTTGTTGTCGGATCAGAATCCTCAAGTTACAATGCAGTCTAGACACAAGTTTCAGTTTACCATTAATATGTGTTCTGAAATTGTAGGTGACTGTCTAGTAGGTCCATATATTCTCCCAGTACATTTTATAGAAGCTGCTGACAGGGACTTTATTTCGATCACATTTTCATGTTTTTTAAAGGATGTACCCCTGCAAATACGTAGAGGCATATGGTTCATGCCTGAAGGGGTTCCGGCACATTTTACTTACGTTGTTTGCGATGCATTGGCTGACACCTACCATGAATAATGAATAGGAAGGCAGAAGCGGTTCCATGGCGCACACATTCCTCTGCCTGAATCCTTTGTGAGTTTACCTAAAACAATTGGTGTCAGTGAATGATCCGATGGATGCATGGATGTGTAAAACCAAACGGTGAACTTTTTGGACAAGTCTTAGGAGTTGCTATGTGAGCCTTTGAACATATAATTACGAACACATCCCTAAAATTCGTAAAAGTATTTTTCATACATCATATATATATATATATATATACATAGAGAGAGAGAGAGAGAGAGAGAGAGAGAGGGGAGAGAGAGACATTATTTTAGTAGATACTTGTATTTGAGTAGAGGCCCAGTTTATGTTTATTTCTGAAATACGATATATACTTTCGTGTACAGGTCTGAATAAGTAAAAATAGCATCTTCTCATATATTAGACACTAAAATAAAATCTAAGCAATAAAATGTGCCGTATTAAAAAATAAAAAACCTAACCCTTTGCATATAATCATATATGAATCTGTAAACTTAAAATAGTATCCACTATTTTATTTAATAGTGTGTGTGTTTTGTGCGTAACGCAAAAAGTCAATTCCCGAAAAAATATACTGATTTTTAAACCATGGGAAATTTGGCAATAGAAAACATTTGCGAAATAAATTCCAGCGTACATATGATAGGCCAAGACTGACAGTTCCGCAAGCGCTCGTACCTGCAGTCATCACCGAAGAAGTATTGGTATTTCGATGATATGGCCATGCTTACACCCTTGACAGACGCATTTATTTGAGTAAGGAATACTAAAGTGGCTGATTTCGAGCTGCCAAGTGGGGACCTTCACATTACAGTTTCTCCTTTAGAGCCTGTCGAGAACACTGAGAGTAACAGCAGAGGCGCCTGACCATATGACAGCAGTATTCTATATACGGATGGATGGTTAAACATAGAAAGCAAGATCAGAGCAGGATCAGCATTACAAATTTGACGTTTAATATAAGGAAACTGGTACATCACCGAACATGACAAATACTGACAAATTAAGTAATACAGTACACCCGACGAGTTATAGGGCTATGTGAAACAAGATGGATATTCATCGAGAGACACCAGATTGAACAAACGCAATTTATTCTACTACAATGAATAAATCAATTGTTATATGAATCAAACGACATATGTTTTGATTTACCCTAGATCCAGTACATTTATCATCTTTTTACGTTACTATTGCCCAACTTCAGAAATCCTTTATTATTGATGACTGGTTAATTATTGATTCTTTTCAAGTAATAATAATTAGAACCAATAATAATGTTCGACTAAAATAATGGACGTACTTTACAATATTGCCTGGTTACATTGCAGCCGCGGGCCAGCATGCTGTTTATTTGCCTATAAGCAGCTGATTAGAACAAGTGCGCTTTTCTCAGTGAAGGCCAGGACTTGTTTTCGCACGAAACGCCCGGAACACATCACGGAGTTTTAAAAAAGATTTGTCGGCAGAAGCGAAGTAGGCGATTTCTTAGCTGCCTTCTGTGTTTGATAGAATAAGAATAGTAGTAGAATGAGAGTAGCAGATGTAGTAGAAGTAGTAATAGTAAAGAGAAAAAAAGAGAGAGGGTAAATGAGAACAGAATAGATAGAATGTGTGACGGTGTACGTGTTGAAGCACTGCATATAAAAAGAAAAGCAATCGAGAATGTAAAATTGAAGAATAGAAAAACGAACAGTAAAAATAGAAAAAATAATCACAGGGACAAGAGAGGACAAACAGAAAAGACGGAAAGAATGCTTATATATATATTTGAACAAATTCTTTCTCCTACCACACAAATTTACAATTGTTTTTAAAAGAATCATTTTCTTATTAAGAGATATACAAAAGTATCTCACTCATCTATATATATATATATATATATATATATATATATATATCACAAAGTGTTCGTTGACACTTCTAGGACACAATGAAAAGAGAAAATCGAAAATATGGGGAACTCAGTGTGGATCAAACTCACTACTAAAATGGTAATTATTCTAGCGAGATAAGATGGCTAAGCATTACACAAGAAGAGAAATGGAGCTTAATAGATAGATAGATAGATAGATAGATAGATAGATAGATATGAATATGTGTGTGTGTGTGTGTGTGTGTGTGTGTGTGTGTGTGTGTGTGTGTGTATTTGGGCAGCAATATTTATTTTAAAATCGTTTCTTTTAAAACGATTAACAAGGAAAATTTTATTAATTTTTTCTTTAATTTTTTTCAGTTTTCTTGCATGTTTCATATTTATTGGAAAAAAGAAGTATAAGAATGTTCTATAATATTCGACTTCCCAAGTGCTTTCGGCTACTTCACTAGTCTTTTCAAGGATGTTATTTTTTCGATGTTCTTATTTTATCTTCTTGTTTTGGCTGTAATGTAATTTTTGTATTTTCGAAAAGGAGTGTTCTTTAAAGCTATTACGTGACCCGCGCGGCTGGACATTGCGTGAGCGTCTGTCTATTTTTTAAAAAACGTTCAGAACTCTATTTGCAGAGTTAAACAATATAAGATTGATTTGAGGAGAAAATTGTTTGATATATAGGGTCTCTTTTATAGCGAGGTGCCTTTGATATCGTGATTTAAATATTTTTTTTTATGCTCAACAATATTTTTAAGCGTTGTTGCAAATGGGTTTATAAATGTTTTATATTGAAATATTCTTCTTAGATAAATGTCATGTAAAGCGTCTACTCAGAGAATTGGTAAGATAGGTAATAGATTTATGACTAAAAAAACAAACCTTACATCATTTACTAGTGGAAATGGAGATTTGAAATTTAAAAAATAATTAGACAGACGTTAACCCGATGCCTAGCCGTGCGCGTCACGTGATAGCTTTAAACCACTATATTTATCAAAAACGCAAAGAAAACACAAATATTACATTACAGTCGAAACATGAGAAAAAATAAAAACATCGAAAAAAAATAATATCTTTGAAAATGGCCAGTGAAGTGTCTGAAAGCGCATTCAAATTTTAAAATTATGGAATACTTTCACACTCATTATCTCCAGCAAAAAAAGAAAACATGTAAAAATACTGGAAATATTAAATCAAATAATTATAAACTCTTCCTTTTCGGTCATTTATCATGAAATATATATATATATATATATATATATATATATATATATATATATATATATATTATAAAAAGTTAAAAAGCACTTGGAATAATGTCCACTGTTCAATCACTTATATATATATATATATTGATTGTTGAATTAATTAATTTTAGGTTATAATAAAATTAGACCAATGCACATTTGTATAAAAAAGTGTTTAATACAATTACATTGTAGAATTTTGAATATTTTTATGGCCAGATGTT
Organism: Ascarosepion bandense; assembly: GCA_037127315.1. Lineage (NCBI taxonomy): Eukaryota > Metazoa > Mollusca > Cephalopoda > Sepiida > Sepiidae > Ascarosepion > Ascarosepion bandense. The sequence continues at coordinate 1,755,518 of JBBBDQ010001823.1, read as the reverse complement.
TTTAGTGCATAAACTATGAAGATGTACTAAGAAAATCTGGCCATAAAAACATTTTACAATATAATTCTCAACCAAACAGACAAATAAAAAACGATATTAGAAAACAAAATATTATCTGCTTCAACCCACCATTTAATTTAGGTTAATAGGACAAATATTTTTTTAAACTTACAGATAGACACTTTCCAAAAGGTTCAGAACTAAACAAAGTTTTCAATAGAATAACAGTCAAGCCAAGCTTATGTTCTACTAGTAATTTAAATAGTTTCATGAAAAAACAAAACACCAGAAATTTAGATAGCATTGTACAAAACAAAACCACTAATAAAGAATGCAACTGCAGGGACAAATAATTGTCCACTTTAAGGAATTCGCAATACTAAAGAAGTCCTTTACAAAGCGAAAGTACATGACTTAAATGGCCAAATAAACTATTTATTTGGGATTAACCAAAGACAAATTTAAGACGAGGTAGTTCAGTCACAAGTCTACATTCAAAATAGAAAACTTAAAATCAAAATATGAAAAAACAGACATAACATGGAGTATAGTGAAAACAGGCAAGCGATTCAACGGTGGCAAAATATGTAAACTGGGCCAGGAAGAAAAGTTACAGATTATGCTATACCCAAACAAAAATTAACGATTGACTGAAAGAACAGAAGTTTTGACTAAGTGTAACCATACTAAAAAATACCTCTGAGATTCATGCAACCATGCATGAAAAGTTTATAATTTCTTGTAATTTTAAATATTGCGCGTTCAAAAATTCCCTGCCACGTGAGCATTCAATATATATATATATATATATATATGAGAGAGAGACAGAGAGAGAAAGGAGAGATTAATGAAGTAGAAATTGATTGATCGATATAAATAGACCGGATATCAATATGTATACATATAGACAGAGAAAAAGAGAGATAGTGAGAGAGTGAGGGAGATAAACAAGGCAAATAAAAGTAGATGTAAAATATGTGTAGATATAAAAAGCAAAGATAGATAGATAGAGAGATAGAGAGATAGATAGATAGAAATAATGAAAGAACAATGAATCATCAGTAAGGAAAAGATATTTTCAGAGGTAGAATCGTTGCTTTTACTGTACGTTTACTGCTGAAAATCACGAGAATTTATCCGTTCCCTAACTTTTATTTATTCTAGTCTTTTTAGTCTAAATACCATGTGATTTTCCAGATAGTTCATTCGCTTTTGTAGGTTTTGTTTGGCAAAAATTTCTTTATTTTTCTATCTGAATATCATTATCTATTTCCATTTCTCTTAAATTGTTAATTTTTCTTACATCTTTATACCTTAGTGTTTTTCCTCTCCATTCAAACTGTTTTTTTCCTCATAATCTTTCACCGACATGTTTTATTTATCCAATTTTTTTCATATTTCTGTATTGACCTTACAAGTAACAAAATATCGTAGTTACTGTTGTTTCTATTGTAAATTCCAATGTTTTGTGTATCCTATTGTCTTTCTGTATATCTCATTTCAGTTGTATTGTTATATTTTGCCTGTAATCATTTATTTGATGCCCGTTGTCATTTGTGTTTTATGTCTCTTATTTCGTTGTTTCTAATGCCTTGACTAAATTTTTTTTCATTGATTCTTCCGGCACGCATGTCCATTTCGAATAACGCCCAAAATATTTGCTACAAAATACTAATTGCATTTGAACAATAGGAGAGTTTGTTGATTGAAGATTACAATCCTGCTCGGCCATTGCAGTTGATTCACGCCATCGTTGGCGCAAAGTTGTTTCATTTCCTTGTTTGCTTGTTTTTTTGTTTTTGTTTTTGTTTTTATGTTTGATTTTCTAACATCTCCCCAGCTGTGTTATTTTTTTCATTTTGAACTGATGTCTAAGGTTAGCAACTTTACATGACACTAATTAGATAGTAGCTGTAAATGTTGCAAGAACCCGCACAATGACTGTTCAGCTCAAAATTACATATGCACGCCCCACACACATATATTATTGGATACGACTTTAAGTTTACGAATGCATATATGATTATATGGAAAGGTTTCATTTGTAAATATCAGTGAAAATAAGTATTTAAACAATCAGTTTCATATACACTCACTGTCTCTGTATTTATACACACATAATATATATATATATATATATATATATATATATATATATATAAAAAGAGAGAAATTGAGATTTTGAAAATAAGTATTTAAAAAATAATTCTCATATAAACTATCATTCTCTCGCTCTATTTCCATACATATATACAGAGAGAAAGATAGATTTAATGATAATTAGTTAAACAATCATTTTCGTATACTTTCTCTCTCTCTCTCTCTCTCTCTCTCTCTCTCTTACATGCTCGATCCATGATATCCGCAGCATCCTTCTGTAGAACTACATTTCAGTTGCTTCAAGTTTTTCTTTCATTTTTGAAGATATTGTCCAGCATTCACTGCCATATTGAAGAACAGACATGCAAACAAAATATCGCTCTTTCTCTCTATAGAAATGCATATAGATATCATCGTTATCATTGGAATGACAAATAAACGGACACATACACGTATAAACTCACGCACATACACACAAATTTCGCATCTCTGCTCTTTAAGAATCATTATCTGTGGATATTGTTCAAAAATTAATCTCGAGAAAAATAGGCTTTAGTTTAGTTCAGATTGAGCAAATATTTCACACAGTGACGTTTAATTTCTAGCTAGTTAGCACTTTGATTTAAACGATGTGTCTCGTATTGTGTGATCTCTTTGGCATATTACTTATATTGTATGTTATTGTGTAGAAAATAAGGTTTAAGTGTGGTTCAAATTCCAGTCGAATGAGTTTCGTTCACGTGTGAATAAAATCTCTTGGTAAAAGTATTAACACATCTATTTTTCCTCAAGCAAGTGGATTGAATAGCAGATTAGATTGAAACTAATAGCGATTGTTACCAACCAGTCTACCGCAATAAGAAATGGCAAGTTACAGAGGGAAAAATATATTGCCTTGTAATATATCAAAAGAGAGCTAATTGCTCCAGCGTTTGTCATTATGACAGTTAACTGACTTAATATATAATATTATTGTTAATCTTGTATCACATTGTTTAGAAAATAAGGTTTATTTCTTATACACACACAACTGAGTGAATCTAAATGATTTTACAAACTCTAGATGTTTGTTAAAAAAGCATATATCTTTATTAAACGTCCTCGAATATATATATATATATATATATATATATATATATATATAAAATAAAAAAAAGTTTGGATATTTTACAAATCCATGGGTAATAACTATTTCGGTGTTAAGTCGCTCTTCAGACCCAAACCATACAGCAGTGAATGTTTAAAATCATCCATAAAATAGTCACGTGACAAAAAATAGAGAAAAATTTTAAAAAGAAAATTGAAAAGGAGAAGGAAAAGGATAAGGGAAAAGGATGTTAAATTGAACGTATTAGAAAACACGTAGCATTTATGGTGTAGATACATCACAAATTTTCGTTAATGAAAGCTAGAGTATTGACCAGTGTTGCAAGTCGTCTGTTTTCTCTGAAAAACCTGACATTGAAGTTTAACATTTAAACTTTAAAGATAAGCGGTTGTATTACGCTAGAAAAATAAATTGTAAATTTTTCTCTGTTAATACAAAATATAATAGTTATAATAGTCGTAGTATTATATTATTATAAACGTAGTAATAACAACATGGTAATAAAAAATTTATATTTAAAAAAATTATATATTAAGAAATAAAATATAAATAATAGTTATAATAATAAAAATAATAAAACCTACTAGTAATCTTAAATGAAGACATTTTTTATTATCATGTTAACCAAATTTTGTTATGTATATATATATATATATATATATATATATATATATATATATATATATATATCGCTCTCACACTCTGATTGAGCACTCTGGAAGAGTGGCAGACTTTGTAAACAGTAGCTACTCCCGCATTTACGCACCGCTCATTCGATAAAGAATTGGAGCACTCTAACTATTGGGCGTGTTTATACGCGCTAAAATGTCTGCCTTCTTCTACTGGACGCTCGTGGCCTAGGGGTAGAATCGCCGACTGACGCAAATTCGGTCGAGTTTCAATCCTAGGTTAAGAAGCGACCGGAGTACTGATGAGCTGTAATTCAGCGAAACAGATCTGTCTGCGGATGACTATAGTATATATATATATATATATATATATGGTCAATCAGTAATCTTTTCCTTCCTACCTAACACTCCTAATCCAATGATCTAGCCACATGCCTCTTTCTATTAATATTTCTTCAAAGCCACGATCACACGTTCACAGTCTGGCAAATCCACAAATCCCCATATAAAGGCCTAGTTTTTGAGAGGCAGCCTATTCCGAACCAGTCGCCAGGTAAGCGAAAACTCAGAATTGATGAGGTAATTCGCCGCTAGCGAATTGTGTCTCGCCAAGAACGGCATTCTCAGTCCCCATGACCTGAGTGTTGGGCACAAACACCTGTCAACGTAGTGTTTACATCCCCACAACAAGACGGAGGATAGCAAACGCTCGATCGCATTCTTAGGCCGCTTACCGAGAGAACGTACAGACAAACAGCAAAGGACAATCGGAATGACCTAAACGTCACACTGCTCTTTAAGGACAACTGCCTTAGGCACCAAATCCAGACCGCCGCGTCGAACGTTGTCTCTACCTCTGAGCAATTTTTCGCCAGGTGGAAGTCGGGCCCAAACCACACTTCGAAAATGCGGACAGGGCTATCCGTCCAACCAAACAGCCCCAGAAGATCGATTCCGTTTCAGGCACTTAAACCGCAAGCTGGAAGTCTTTTCGTGCTTAATCTTTGCCCTTGTAACATCTTCGAACCGTTCAAGCGCCTTAGTACCGCCTCGATATCGCTGGTCGACAGATATCTCTGGGCCCATATAGGGAGGGGGTTTGAATGCCACACTTGGCATGTCATCGACACGCCTTGAGGTTGGCTTTTCTATGCCGCGTGTGGACAGCGGACTCCATCTTGGAGGGGAGTGTAAAGGACGCCATTCCTAGTCTTACCGTTGCTCTTCCCGTTTCTGGTGCTGAAGACCGACGTTATCCTCGGAATCAATCAAGATCACCTCACGACTATCGACCAGCCTGAAAGCCATTCTTCTGTCCAGATATGTTTCACGATTCAGCAGACTTCTGTATCGGAAATTAGTAGAGGATTCTCTCTATGAGTGACTCGGCGTTTGATTCGAAACGTGCAACTTCTCAATTAAGTAGCCTTTAAAGAGGCTGGGCGAAATTGTCCGACCGTCACATGTGTGGCTTTGCTTTATACATGTGTACCCTCCGTATTCTGGGAGGAAAGAATGGTGTTTTTGACGTTGCTAACCGTGGAAAGTTTTAATTTTTACGCCGCGAATGGAAGTAAACTCCTGACACAAACACTATTCTCATCAGGATCTTCGCAGATTCATTAGACATCAATTCAAGATGAAGATCAAAACTGATGGAACGTATTTGTTATTGACAGAGTGCAGCGTAGGGTGCGTGAAAGTGGCTAACTTGGAGTGAATCGACCATCCCCTATTTAAGATAGGCCCCTTTCGTTTACCTAGTTAATGTAAGTGCTATTACTGGCTTGTTCACGGCATTTTCTTTCGTTATGATCCATGAAGAGGTTCCCAAATTTCCTAGTTTGTTTTTTTATTAATGTGCGTATTGTTTCTTTACGAATGGGCCAGTCTTTGCTTTTTCCACTCCAATATTTTTTTTCACCTTCCCTCTCCGTTAGTAAGTGAGCATCTTGATTCTGGCTAAAGTACGCACTACAACGTCAGCACATATTTTTGAGAGTGGACAGGTTCTAAAAACATCTGGTAATTTTAGATTTAGTCTGAATATTTTGCTACAATTTAGTTTCGTTTTTGTTAGTTCGTCTCCTCCCCCTTATTGTTGTATCCTCGTTGGGTCGGTGTAGTATGGTACAAAAGGTTATTCCTGATTGCCATAGTAAATGATAAAATTTTGCCAAATTGTTAAATAATATCTTGGTCTGTGTGGAATTTTGCCAAGAAATGTGTTTCGCGCTGGGCGACGCAGATATATGTCACTAAGAATGCAGTTAGCTGGTGGATTTTGTTTTGACGAACCAGAATCAAATGTACGGAGTGTATCGGAAGTGAGGTCTAAAAAAGCGAACAATTCTTTAAGTGACGTCAGCTGTCACAGAGAGTCAGTTTTAGAAATTTGATTCTAGTAGTTTTCAAACAGCAGTTGAAGAGAGAAGACAAAGTCTGGTTGCCTGGTGGATCGTATGCGCGTGTACTCCACCAGACCAAACCCACTTTACGACAAGTCACCGAAAAGTGAATAAAATATAATTATATATTATATATACACGCACTGATGTATGTCGATTTTATCAGTTTTTAAAAATCACAGGTCAGATTTGGTTGCAGTTTGTCGTCAACAAAGAAGCTGAATTTTTTTCCCCGACATAAGGATTGAAACAGAAGTAGGCAACATTATTTTATAAGGTTATATATTTTTGTATATAAAAAAGACATTTGAATAATTTATGTACAATTTTCATGTCATGTTTGTTTCATGTATGTTTTATTGTAGAATCCTTGTGAATATATTTTGTCAATTAAATTCTGATGAATGAGTTTCTGCGGTAAATAAGCAAATTGTCAAGGAGTCAATTGCCGTGAGTCTAAGATAGTTAATGTTGACTAGCCTTATCACACTTTCTTTTTCGGTCTTGGGCCACATTTGTTGTATTTTGCAGCAATAAATAAGCCTTCTGGTCTTGTTTCTGACGTAATTTGATATTTTCCGAACAGTGAATGTTCGGGAAAAATGTTTGCAGCTGAATCATTTGGATTTTACCTAAAATTAATTTTTTGCAAAAGAAATACTTTTCCTTATGTCGTTTTCACATAATTTTCTTTTATTCTTTTGTTTAAATCAAAATTTAAGTATTTTTTGATTCAGTCTTTTTCTCGGCATTGGCCGCCATGTTTTCATGGTCTGACGTGTAAGTCATGCCAGACAACTGTATTTATTTCGTATTTTTGTTTTAGTTTAAATTTTAATTTACTTATAGTTTAATTTATTTTTATTTGAGGAAACATTTGGAATTATGTAGAACCGAGATCATTTTTGTTAATTGATAATTTATTTCGTTGTCAGCCTCTATTTTATTTTGTTTTTTCTCATTTTTCTATCATCGGTGATTGACCGACATTTATTTTATTTCACTATGTTAACTACTAGTCTTCCAGACTATAGTTTTTCGACTTTTACTCAGGTCGAAACCCTTTCATTAATCTGTGTCGTCGTTTGGGCGAATTTTGTCAATTTTTAATTTTTTTTTCTTTTGTCTTCGAACATTATCAGTATTTTTTTTTTCGAGCTTTATTTACTTTTTCATCTTTGGCGAATCTTTTTGGAAAGCGTTTTCATTCATTTTTTTCTTTTTTTTTATAATCTTTAGTGTAACGTTTTGTAGTTTCCCACTTGTAAATTAGTGTTTTTTTATCTTTTTTTAAGAGATCAAGATAGATCTGTTCAGAATGACAGACATAATGATGATACATGTATATATATATTTTTACATCCACATACAAGCCTGTTTCGCTGTATCTCAGCTCATCATTTTGACTATGCAGAATTGAAATATATATATATAATGCCAAAAAGAGATGTTGGCCATACTATTATTTCTAGAACAAAAAAGGTTACTAAATAAAAGGTCCGAAGTAATGTCCACATGTAAACACATCAGAAAATATATTTTAGGATCATACAAACCCGGATAAAACAGTTTACAATTCTTGACCGGTTTCTCCCTTATTTTGAAATTACAGTTATTTTAAACTTTAATTTGTTGTGCGTTCTGTAAGTTCCTTTTATGCATAAGATACATAGTGGGACCATACATTATTTAAATTGATAGACAATATTTTCTAACAAGAGGTTGGAATTGTGTTTAATGTTTTTTTTAATTTGATTTTGTGCTACCTCATGAGTAAAGGGGGCAGAATATTTAGGTTAGAGTCCGAGTTAAATAGTTATGGTATACTAAGGTATATTGTGGTTGAGAACACCAAATAAATGTTGTGTGTGTCATTTATTTCAGTAAAATATTTTTATTTTTAAGTTATATTCGGATATAAGTTATAAATGAAACTTTGTAATTAAATTTTAAAGAACAATATTTTCGATACTTAAATAAAACTCTCAGTGCATCTCTATGATTCTATACCACTTTTTTGAGGGAACCTTCATATTTGCAGCTTTTGATTTAGGCATATACAGCAGATGTCATAATGTAATATAACAATCTGGCCCCACCCGAGGAAGGCTGATGCAAGCGAGGGTGTTTCCGGTCGTTGAAAGGAACGGATGTCGTTTGACCTTATTTCCGGCAGCAGCGGAAATAACTACAGAGGCAAACAGAACAGGTGTCTCTGAGAATTACGTGGGCGTGCGTGGGCGAGGCAAAACCGGAAGAAAAAGTCCCGGTTCTGGAAGATTATAAAAAGACCTCGGCACACGGATTCGCCAGTAGTAGTAGAGGAGCAACTGAGATCGGCCGGTGAAGAGAGACACAACAGATAAGACTACACTCCCGTCAATCCATTAGAAGCGCGCTCTCTCAATTCTCTGTTCCCTATTCTACACGGTTCATCGTCATTAATAAAAATATAACTTTATATTTTTATATATATGCGTGTTTGTTGTTTGTCGATATATAACAATAGAACGACTTACAGATTCTTTTTTTCCAGAATTTTACATTTTATATTGGAGGTTTTACTTTGTATTTTTTAACTTCCAAAAAAGATACAAACAAAAAAATATTCAACAGTAAAATGGAAGATTCAGGCAAAAACAATTTCGTCATTCAGTTAAGTGCCATAGGTGATACAGGCTTGGGGCGATCATGTTTCGAAACAGACATGACTGACTGGGTAGAAGATTATCCCGCACTAGGTTGTCATTGCTTTCTGCGGTAGATTGGTTGCCGACAAAGGCTTTAGAACCCAATCTGTCCTATTATTTAATCCACAACTGGAGGGAAGAGACGGATTAATACCTTTCCCAAGGGTATTTGTGCAAAAGTGAATGCAAGGAATTCAACTAGAATTCGAACTCGGCTCCTCGATTTGTCGTTCCGAGTCGATATCCACTGTACCACAAGAATTTACCGACTTACTAACGGACAAAAAATACTTACTATATATTCGACTTTATTAGTTAAACCTTCCTACAAATCCAGTCAATTTTAATTTGACTTTAATGCATATATTAGATATGAACGTTTGGCTAGAAATTTTGCTCCCTAAGCATGCAACATAGATTAAATTTCACTATATTTTATGTTTCAGAAATGTGGTTTCTTGATTATATGGTATTCAGCTACATTCAAAGGAACCTTGCGACTGCAATTGGTTAAACAGACTTCTTCAGAAGTCTATTCTGGTGGTGCTTTCACCAATTGATTGATTCGTTTTCTATTCCTAATCAATATTTTGATGGTTATTTAAAACCAGAATATATTCCCAGGGTTTAATATTTTTAAATCATAAAAATTTACCGATAAAAAACTTAGTAATAAATACACAGCTTGGGGAGAACAGGTGGATTCATACTTTTCATACGGACATTTGCTGGTAAGTGAATATAACTAACCCAAACGGAATTGGAACTCGGCACTTCGGTTAACAATTCCAAACCTTTACTCATTTCGGTTGTTCGGTTAACAATTCCAATCAATTACCAATTTCGGCTCTTCGGTTCATAATTCCAAGCCATTACCCATTATATTGTAATATAACAACCTGGCTCCACCCGAGGAAAGGCTGATGCAAGCGGGGGTGTTTTCCGGTCGTTGAAAGGAACGGATGTTTGTTTGACCTTATTTCCGGCAGTAGCGGAAATGGCTACAAGAGGCAGACAGAACAGGTGTCTCTGAGAATTACGTGGGCGTGCGTGGGCGAGGCAAAATCCGGAAGTTCCGGTTTGGAGATTATAAAAAGACCTCGGCGCACGGATTTCAGACGGAGAGACGAGACAGACAAACAGAGAGCCAGACCAGAGGAGCAACAGATACGACGACACTCCCCCGTCAACCCATTAGAGGCGCGCTCTCTCACTCTCTGTTCCCTAGGCTACACGGTTCATCGTCATTAATAAAAATATAACTTATATTTTTATATATATGCGTGTTTGTTGTCTGTCGATATTCAACAATATTACCTTGTGCTAGAACGAAGGTGTGAGAGAACAGACCCTGTTGAAGTTGTTGATCCCGAGAGATTACGCACTCTCTCACAGAAAATGTAACTGATGTCCACTCATCATAATTGCAGTATGAACCACAGGTGAACTATATGGTTGTTGAACCTAACGCAAATATATCTGAGCGTGCGTCTGCAAGAGGGCTTCGCTTGCAGCTCAAATAAACGAGTTTATTGGGAACGAGCATTTAGCCATTATTAAATCAAATGTATTTCTAAAATGTGCATATCTTTTCTACTAAAACTAAGCCACACCTCGCTAAAATGTGAGTAAACCATTTTTCGTAAAGATCAATTTTAGGTGCTACTATAGTGTGAAATCTACCTCAATATAATATGAGGTCTACCTCCCGCTTTTACTATATCATGGGGTCAACTGCAGCATCGGAATATTATATACATTGTTTATGTATACATACTTATTTAAAACTTACATTAATATCTATATATTATTTATATTAAAAGGTAGATGTTTAAAAATAAGCACGCTATCAAATAAAATACATATATTTAGTTTAGCGATAAACACTTTTATATCTTCGGGGAATAGCAAGAATAGATCATTAGAATTTTTTCTCATCTTCAAGCAAAAAATGATAACGATGTAACTGGAACACCTGACAATAAACACCTCGCATTTTCTTGGCAATCATTGTTTTAGCATCCAACCATGATCGTTCAATTGTCTGAAAGTGTACTCTTTAGGAGAAGGACACAATAGACCTCCGCGCTGCACCTAGGTAGACGATATATTAAGATAGACCTCACGCTATAGAAACACCAGTTTTTCTTATAAAAGGTTCACGTAACACAAAAGAATATTTCGATAATATTAAAGTAATAAAATTGGAAGAGAAGATAAATAAAAATAGCATGCGATTGAGATATCACATTCTTCCTTCACTTGCATGGCTGATGCTAACCTCCATGAGAGGGGCTTGTCCTTTCTCAGACTAATATTTTAGGATGACCTGAAGCAGTAATAATATATTAAATAGTTGGCAATTTTAAAATGTTGGCTCACTATAGCTAGAAATATTCTATCATATATCAATCTTAAGTTTACCATACGTCTATGCATTGGATATTCCTCATACCTCTGGTAGGGTCTCGTGTTTTTGATATACATTTAAAGATTCTTGATAAACTGCAAAGTAGAACATTTTCATATTATTTCGTCAATTTCTCAGCGCTGTAATTTAGCTTCAATTTAACAGAAACCAAATCATTTCAGAACCATTTCCACGTGATTTAATGGCTAGCCAGATTGTCTCGCTAAAATCATTACAATTGGGTAGCAAGATCGATCCTCACTGGGTGCTTTATATTTCTGATCTTGTGCCACGTCAAATTTACTGAAAAATCATTAAAAATTAGTTTAGCAAGATTCAACCAACGGTACTTATAATGATATTATTACCATAAGCATTATAGATTATGAAAAACAGATATTACACTTTTATCCCAGTCTGATGGCAAGAGAGTGTTGAAAATCTTGATTTTGCTAGCAATTGCTGCTCGAGCAATGAATTCCGAATATTTGCTTATAAGGAAACCTCTAATATTAGCATTAGCGTTAGATATTAGAATATATATTACACTTTGTTCCCTGTTCAATCGTCAGAGAGTAAAGAAAAATGGACCAGCCACTCAGTCACAGAATTTCGAATGTATACTTATTAAGATATTATTATTACTATTCGAGATGAGAAGAGATATTAACCTTTGATCCCAGTCTGGGGGAGGGAAAGAGACTTCGAGCTCAGCTAAATGTAGTGGCAACCAAAATTTTCTCATGTTAATGCGGGGATGTCATTTGCCAGGGTAAGAGGAAAGAAAATAAATTTCAACGCATTGTTATTTTAATGTATTTTTGTAAAGCTGATAAATCAGCAGCAAAAAGAAGACAAAATATATTATTGTGTACACATCTGAATAGGAACAAAATTAAAACGTTAGAAAAATCTTTTGTGTGTGTAAAATTTTAGATAGCAGGGTGGGAAAAAGCAATGTTCTCCAGTGATATTCTTGTGTAAATTTTAGTACATCTTGAAGCAAAGTAATTTCTTTAATCGTTTCTCCCCAAGCAAAGCGGTACCACCACTGATGCGCAGGGGGCTATATAATGGTAAAAGTTTAGATAAGAGGAGAGTAAAGAAAAATACGAAGCAGATACATGGGGGTGTCAGAGAAGGATAGGAACACAGGTTTGAAGACAGTTGTGAAGGTAGAGAGAAAGGAAAAGAACAAGATATACAGGGTGATGTAGAAAGAACTGGGGTCAAGTCGATAGGAGATGGGTATTGAATTTTAAATTCCTGAAGGTTGTAGCCGTAAGGAAAGCAAGTTATATGGAAGGGAGTTTCACAGGCGGTAAGTGAGTGAAATGAAGCTGATGAAGAATTTTCGGCTGCATTTGGTTGATCTAACTGTAAATGGCTGAGACCTTGTTGCCAGTTTGGTTGCACGAGTAAATTCATGTGGCGGGGGCAACAGTGACTTAAGTTCATTGGAAAGAAAATGTTTGTAGAATAGACAGAGGGAAGCCACATCTCGCTGGTGAGAAAGAGGCTGGAGTCGAGCCGCCAAGTCGGGACCTAACACATTACAGATTCTCCTTTGGAACATGTCGAGAACACTAGGGGCGCCTGACCATATATGACAAAGTATTCCATGCACTGACGGATGGCTGATTTGTATATGTGCAAGATGGATACAGGTGGCAAACCCAACACAGTGACCCAACCATCCTAGTAATAGATTTAGCTATTGACTCAATGTAATGATTCCACTTGAGATCGGAAGCCGATGAAACGCAGGATATTAACCTCAGGGAGACTTGCTTGGTCCATGTTTATGGGAGGGGACAGGAGAGGTTGCCTGTGATATTTGAAAGATAGCAGCTTTGTTTTAGAATCATTGAAATTTACAAGCACTTTACCCAAGTCCACCACTGAGAGAAAAAGGAAGATTATGTTCCTTCTTTTATAGTCCTTAAACAGTTTAACCTAACGAGTGTCGTGGCAGACAAGTGAGAGTAATCCCAACAACTTCTATTTATCTCCAATTGATAAGTATTTATTTAACAAAAAAAATATCTGACGGTGTCTCTGACAAGTTGAAATGTTTATTATTGTGACAAAAATATCAATGGGATCGATTTACCGGGCTTCGTAATAATTTACGGTTTTCATTTACTGGGGAACTCTATAATTCAAAAGCTAAAGAATTCACAAATGATGTTTTCCTAAAACTAAACAAAGCATAAAGAGCTGGAAAATTTCCTTATGAACAACGAAAATTATGAAATGCTATGTCGTCAATATATGACAGTATATGCTGGACAGTCACCTTGTAGGTAAAGAGGTTATTAGAAGCGGCAGAGATTCTAATCTACCGACTAATTCTTTTTACTTATTTCACATTAAGCAAGGCAATAAAGTCACTAAGTTATATTACTCAGGACATCTTGGAAGTAATATATGAGTTACAAGGTGGTTTTACGGAAAACATGGACCCCAATAAAAATTATATATATAATTTTTACTGGGGTTCAATATATATATATATATATATATATATATATATATATATAATGTCATCAGCAGGCAGATCTTTTTCGCTGTATCAAAGCTCATCAGTACAGTTAGACATCCCTTTGCTTTAAGCCAGAATTGACAACCGACCAAGTTGACATCAGTCGGCAATTCTACCTCTGGGCTATGATCGTTCGGTAAAGGAAGGTGGACTTTAGCGTGCTATATACAATGGAAACACACGCCAGTAGGTGAGAGTGTTCATATTCATTACTGTATGAACGTTGCGTAGATGAGTAAGTAGTTACTGTTTTTTCAAAGTCTATCATTGCTGAATCGGGATCAGAAAGAGTTGCCATTTCTAGGACACAATAAAAACAAAAAATCGAAAATATCGGGAGCCCAGTGAGGATCAAACCCACTACTACAATAGTAATTATTCTAACGAGATAAACATTACAGAACGTCGAGATGTCGGTAAAACAAATGAGTTTATTTGAATGTCTAGTAAGTGGAAGATAAAAGTTCCATGTTTATTTGCTGCAAAAATGATAGGCAGTCAGGGAGAGCTATTCTCCGGATTTTCTCCTTCAAATACCTAACTACTTTTTATCAATTCACCAGTTTTCCATTCGTTGTGTTACACTATTTTTTTTATTACGGAAAAGTGATTTTACTGGAAATATGACTGATTTACTCTCTAATAAACAAATAGGGCATTTACTATATTAACGTCGGGGTATTCCAAGTCAGATACACCAAGTATCAGCAATAATTACGTCACAAATATAAACAATGCAAAAAGAAATATATGTTTTTAAGATCATTCAGTAGGAATCAAGAATTACAGGGAATAGAAGCAGACTTTAATCAGGTCACCTGTCTAATGGGTTTCTTTGTCTACTAATTTTCCTTTGGCAAGACTCTGACAAGGTTGCTTTAAAACGTCGTTGCAATGAGAAAATCCTAAAATTTTCAAACGCTGCATAAATTAAAGAACATGTTTTTCGATGAGTTCCTTTCGCGTGATCCAAAGTCAATTTTCCGCGAGAAAAAAAAAAAGAACCTAAAAAGAAAGTAGCGAAAAGGAAGAGGAGAAACAAAAAAATGAAGAATTCAATTAAAATAGAAAATGGGATGTGAAACTAATTACAAAAAAAAAACATCCAAAAAAAAAAAAAATTTGCGCTCAGACAATTCCGTCACCCTCTTTTACGTAAAAAAAAAAATCTGCGGATTCCAATTCAGAAAGTCGCTTGTGATTCGGTTTTTGTGCTGTCATCATTAAAGTTACGAGAAACGCAGTGAATTCGTCATAGAAATCGCGCCCATATTTTGAAAATCCCCCGGTATGGATGAAGGCAATTTAATTATAACTGGGTTGTTTTTTTTAGAAAAGAGGTGTGCTGAAAATGGAAAGAATTATAATGGTGTTTGTCATGCGAATAAATTGACAAGCCAACTGCATGCGACACTGTTAAAAATTCACTTGTGGCATTTGTAAAACTGGCGACAAATTTAAATGTACGTCTGTTTTACCGTATATTTTATAGGTAGCGAAATATAACAATGGCTGTATATTGACAAGACTTCTAAAATACTCCAAATAAATTATCAAAAGTCGGTCAGAATTTGAAGACTTTAGTCAAGTGTATCAACATTCTCATTATATCCTACAACAGAGAAAGC
>JBBBDQ010001823.1:1722500-1735000 GCA_037127315.1 Ascarosepion bandense | reverse complement strand
AAAGAAGACTGGATATGTCAAAATATTAAACTGGAAAGGAATAAGAAGGTAGAATAGAACATAAACAGCGAAGAGTTAGAAATAAACAGCATATAAAACATAAAGGATAAGAGTAATAAAAATAGTTAAAAAAATTCTTAAAGTTTTTATCTAAAAAAATATGCTCTACTATGATCTACTTTTGTATTGAGCATTTTTTCAAAAGTAAATATCTAACTGTGGAATGTACTGCCATTATTATTTACCTTATAAGTATTCTTTAAACGGTATGAAATAATATGCTTTTTAGAGGGTTCACGGCTTTGAATTGATATCCCTGTATTTGTTTCTATTTTCATAAACACAGAAATAAAATTAAGACAAAGTGAGGTCCCACATTTCTACTCCAGCAGCTTCTTTTCTTGAACTTCCCGCTTGTGGAATTCTCTTCCATTTACTTGCTTTCCCGACATCTAAAATCCCCAATCACTTAAATGTAAAGTCAATGGTCGTCTCCTATCTCATTAACCTTCATCCTCTCTTTCTCTCTCTGCTCCTTTCTCCGTCCACTCTCATCAGTATTCTCATCCTTCTCTTACCCACTTCCTGACACCCCCTATGACCTATCACTCTTTCTCATAACTTTCCTATGTAGCCCCCTGGAAAACAGTGGCAGTAAAATGCCTTGCTTTGGGCTTATATGATTATAAAAAAATACATCAGACACATTTGCCTCCTGATTTCTTGATCTTGACAATTGCTATAAATTTCAGTTTCAGGGATTAAAAACAAGTCAAAACACAAATCCTCGCTAGAAATAACTTTTGAAATAATAAGGAATTAAGACGGATTACAACAAAACATTTAAGACATATATATAGTCATCCACAGACAGATCTGTTTCGCTGTATCACGGCTCATCAGTACGGTTAGATATTCGATTGCTTTTACCCAGGATTGAACCCCGACCGTATTGGCGTCAGTCGGATGATTGAGTTTCTTTGTTTTTTAAATCATTCGGCTTTAATTAATATCGGCTTGTAACAAATCTAATTCATTGCATTCAATTACGCGCAAATACTCTTAGGAAATGTATTAATCCGTTTTCTTCAGCTATGTTTTAAATAACATGGCATTAGGGATTCGGTTCTATAGCCTTTGTTTGCAACCAGTCTAACACAGAAAGTAATGGCAATATACTGCGGGAAAATCTGTCCAGCCAGTCATGTCTCTTTCGAAGCTTGATCGCCCAAGCGTGTGTCAAGTATGGCGGCAATCAACTAACTGAATCGTAATATTATCCTTTTCTTTAAAAGCGAACATTTGGCATTTATTGACCGAGCAGTCAATATTACTTTCGGGTAACATTTATATCGGTCTCTGGAAACTACTTTTCATCACGTAGGATTTTCAAGCCCTTAGCTGTGATCGCTCTTTGCAGTATTGATGGGGTTTACGTACTAATACTTTTTTAGAAGTAGTGTGGCATGTCAACATCTTGATCATATAATTTCATCTTCGAGTAACATGTTCTATTCATTTTAGTTATTGCTGCCGTTGGTAGCCTTCATGTGATGTGGTTTCTATTTTTTGGTACAGTCTTTATGAATCTGTAGCGTCAGCCTAAGATTTTCATAGAAAGATAATCTTTGCCATTGACCTGAGTTTTCATACGCTTAAAGCCTTTTAAGAACTGATTTTAGAAAACGGTTTTATACAGCTGAGAGTTTGAACAGGTATGGTGCAGCAGCCAGATCAGTGGAGATTACCGGTTGATCTGTTCATTGCGAAAACTTTGCCGATAATATATAGAGTAACATTCCAATGTTGAGATAACATTATCCCCTTTTAAGACAAATTTCAAAAGATAAGTTCCACGAGAATACAGTCATTACATTTTGGGTCTGCAGGATTTGCTGAAATAATGCTAATTTTGAATGATAAACGTTTTGGGACTCAAATCTGTATTTTCTGTAAATTCATACTTCATTAGTCTTTACATGTTTGTATATGACTTTAACGTTTCAAAGGAATTGAACTGACAATTTTCCTTCACCTAGATTGACTGTCGCCCAGTGCAAATAAGCACACATAGTTTTGCTATTTACTGTAAACCTTAATAGCTAAGACACACCAGGCCAGACACATTGTAGCAAATCACTCTCATTCCTTTCGTATTCCGCTAGTTAGATGTAAGTTCCACACGAGAAGCTTCTTCCTATGAATCGCCGCTTTATGGAACCAACTCCCAAGAAGATGTTTCCCCGATCATGTCTAGGGCTAAGCGTTATATTCGCCACATACCTACCAAAACTGTTGATCTATCTCTATAACACCCTGCATAGAGTGACTCTCGGGCCTTGTACAGGGTGAAAATCATTGCATACAAAATAACCAGATTAAGATGAATAAGTGGATTTTCCTATTTCAATACCGTGATGCCTATAAAAAAAAACAACTTTGGTCAGAATTTGAACACCGGGTGTTGGATTCATTTTTCTGATTTTAAAATCTTGTGCTATCCGCACATCCGTTTTTATATATGGAGTTTATGTCTATATCAATGAAATACAAAAAATGATAACATTACTTACTTGAAATATAAATAATCGAACGTTTCCACTTCAGTCACAACTGTATTAACCGAATCTTTTAACAAAGTTTAAAAATAGACTCAATTTCTATCAACTGTCGCAAATTCTAACATCGGATGTAAATATTACAGTTTGCTTTGACTAACGCATTAATTCCATAAAATATATTTTTTCTTCTTTTTTCACTTCTTTGTTCGTCTCAAATGTGAGTTTGAAACTATTTTGTTATTTTTATTCCTCTTTCTTTAAGATTTCTCCCGGCATTGAATAATTTTTTTTATCTGATCCGATATCTAACTTTAGGCAGACATTTTAGCTCTGCCAAACTAAATATAAGAACTTAACGATTCTAAAAAAGGCAGAAGGGAACAAAATAGGAATATGAAGATCCGTTCAAGAGACGCACTTCATTTTTTTACTTTCTGTTTGCTTGTCAAAATATCATTAAAACAAAAGGCAAACAGCTCTGTTTCCATTTTCCCTTATGAAGGACTCAGCTGCGTTGATAAGCTCTCAGCTGCTCAAGTTGGCAATGTTTTTTTCGTTTATTTTTTCTTTCTTTTATTTTTATTCGCTTTCGGTAGCATGCAATCGGGAGCTCTTTGAAGATACATTGCTCTTGTCTCTTACGGTTTATCAGGACTAAATAAAGAATTCAAGAAAATACAACTGAAATAAATAATATATACTCAGCTTAAGGCGGTTTCTCATAGGTTTTTCTAGAAAAGTCATTTATCAAGTACGCTAATATGCGCTTTATTGCTTGTCGTTTTTAAATTGCAAACAATTTTTTTGTCTCCAGAAATTGTTAATCTTTATGAAAATTTACGCTTTAAAATTTAAAACATGTCTTTAATGGGTGGTATTGTAATATGCTAGGCTAAGTAAAAAATTATCAGCACTTCCATCGTAACATATCTTCAGTTTTGTCCTACTATCTTCTGTTCATGAATGCTTATAGTTACTGCAATTGCAGTCATGTCATTAAAGTTTGAGATCGATTGTGCTAGTTGCCTTGCAGCTTTTATAGTCTAAACATAGCCGCTTCACTAGCTGTCATTACCAAGGAGGAACGCTGAGCACTCTTACCCACTTTCGCCCAAGAAATTACCAGTATCCTTCTGTAGAATCACATTTCTGTTGTCTTCAACTCATCCGTGGGAAAATTGTACTGCATTCACTGCCATGTATGAGGATGGATGTCACATAGCAAACCAGTAAACTTTTTAACTTAACTTTTTTCTGCTTTGCTTAGCTTCCGAAATGCGTCTCTCAGAAACCCAGTGCCATTAAATTTAGACAAGGGTAATTTAGTTAGGAACGTTGGTCTGTTTTTACGGTACTTTTTGATGAGCTGTTCACTACCTGATTTTGATACACGTTCTTGTTCTTCTTCTTCTATGTGCTATGTTCTTTCAGGACGTAGGTGATCATGGCTTTCCTATGCCCGGTGGCTCTTAGCACGCTTTTTTTGTTACACCACCCAAACCTCACTCTGCCATTCACTTGCTCAAGGCCCTTTAAATATATTATCCGCTCTTTCCCCGGTCGTGTTTTGACTCCTTCTGACCCGTGAGTATCAGATTCTCTAAACCTTCCTTCCTCATTACATGTCCCAAGACATTCATCCGTTTGTTCCAGATGCTCAGTATTAGTTTTGTTTTAATTTCCATCCTTTATAAAACCTCGTCATAGCTCCATGCTCGATATTCGTAGCATCGTTCTGTAGAACCACATTTCAGTTGCTTCAAGTTTTTGCTTCATCTTTGATGATATTGTCCAGCATTCCCTGCCATATTAAAAAACCGACATCAAATAGCAATCTAGTACTCTTTTCTTTGTTTCTAGCGAAATATCTATCTTAAATTCCGGTATATAAACAAACAAACACTTGCATAGCATATACTCAGTCAGGTAGTTAAGTGATACAGGCTTGAGTGATTGTGCCTCTTTCGAGACATGACTAACTTGTCAGAAGTTTTCGCATGGTAAGTTGCCATTTCTTGCTTCAACCAAACTTATTGAACCGATCTGTTTTGCTATTTAACCCATAGCTGAAGGGAGACAAGAAGGTTTGAAACCTTTTTCATTGGTATATAGAGCGTAAGTAAATGCAACGAATTCAAATGGAATTCGAACTCGGGTCTCATTCCGAGACGATGTTCATTGCAAAACAACGCACATCCAAATTTCAACTATTATGCGTGTGAAAAAATAAACATTCGTAATACATTATAATGAAGCCGTAGGGAGATAGTTAATGTTTCTTTAATTCGGTCTTATGTCATACATAATCAAACTTCCTACAGCCTACAAGTTTTATGCAGACTATTCATCAGAATTATCAGATGGTTGATTGTCGGCAGATTGGAACGTATGAAATTGTGTGGAATAGTGTAAGAATAAAATATACATTTTTCATGTTAAAATAGAAATATATTAAAAGGAAAGAATAACAAAAATAGGTAGTAATTTGAGTCAATATTCATTGAGAAAGTTAAAGGTATCAAGAAATGAACAAATGTTCGTAGTAGTAATTTGTTGGAAAGAGTTTATGCGTCCGTACGTACGTATGTATGTATGTTTTTTCGCTAATTCGGTATGAATGTCTTCGGACGAAGTAAAAGTAAAATGAATGAGCACACGAGAAAGAGAAAAAGGTGCGACGTGATCTTATGTCTGGGTTGACTTGAAGTTGAAGTTACATTTTCGTTGTGTCTCTCTCGCTGCTCCCATCTGACTGTCTGACTGACGCTGATCGAAGCCATTTATAGCAATTTAGATTTTTTGCACTGGATTCCAAAGTCCCTTTAGTCTTGCAAGTCGATTCCATTAGTCAGAAAATCAGTTTAACATCTACTTGTAAAATCCTGTTTCGACTTTTTCTTTAAGATCATGGTTAATCATTTTTCTTTTTGGGAAAACCAGGATTTAACACGTCATTGTGATTTGTGTAAAAGTGAATCTGAATGTTGATTTAATTCCTAATTTCCTATCCCACAATAACAAAATTATTTAAAAAAATATACTTACATATATTTATACAATTCGCTACCCTTCATTATTTACAGTAATGAACATCCTGGATTAAAAATAAAACCATTAATTCTTTAAAAATATAATTAGCTATCAGATGATAGATTAATCTGGAATGACCCTAAAGTACCATATCTGTGCTAAAATTTATTGAACATCACTCGCTTGTTGGGTGTCATTGTGTGTACGGGACTTTGTATGTAAATGTGTTTGCTTTACTTTATTTGAGTTGATGTGTGGTGAGAGAGAGGTATGGAAAATGAATAATTATCAAAATTTAATTCGAATTCGATATTCAATAAAATATAATCATCGAAAATTACTAAATTTTTGAAACTTTTCAAAATGACGAGATACACCACGATAGGTAAGATTGAAATAATATTACAGTTAATTTAAACTCAAAGTATTCAGCCGTTCATGAATTTAAAAAAAATGTTTAACAGATTAAGAATAAAGTCTCTATTCGATTTTCGTATCGATCATTTTCAGTCGTTTATAAGGATTGAAAATGAAGAAATGAAGCTTCATAATATTATAAAATTAATTATTATTGTACAAGTGTTAATTAATTTTCAAATAAGAATCAGCGCTGACATGAAGAAACAATATTCATCTGGAGATTTTGAGAAAGACAGAGAGAGGGAGGGGGGTATTTTATGAATGAAGATATTTTTGTATTTCTTAATATTTGGTTATTTTTACAGTTAGCCGAATCTAGAAATCCGTTGTCCGTACGAAGATTTGCATGTCAAGCCAGCACCTTACAAATGCGTGATATGTTCGTAGCTCGTTGTTATATTTAGCTGATCGTTAAGAAAAAAAAATCCATGTACATCACTTGATTCTTCAGCGCAACAAAACTTTGAACGGAATCTGAAATCAATCGTAGTTCGTGCGTAAATCATGACAAAAGCCGGACTGATAACCCGAAAAATAAAACAACAATTTTAAGAAAGAACGAAACGAAAGAATTTTAAAAAAGTTAAAAAAATGAATGATAAGAGAGAGTAACAACGCTGAAGAAAAAAAGCAATCGGAGAATTTAAAGAAACGTGGACAGTGACGAAATGAGAAACACGAATATCGAAGATAAATAAAGAGAAAAATATAAAAAGAAAAAAAAAGGAAAAATATGAATTAAGAGAATGAAATCGGAAAAAACAAAATTTAGTGGAATAAGGATCAAATAATGACTCGTAAGAGAAAAAAAAAACATTTCAATTATTTCCAAATCAAAGTCTAAAATACTATTTATATATATGAAATCAATAATATAAAATCTCCTTAATTCTCACAGTTATCCGATATTCAATCAACAATTATATATATTTTTGTACTGAATACTTAGTAGTTAAATGTCGTGACCTACGGTTTAAAAGTATAAAGCTTGTTAAAAATTTTCACCATGCTACATAATGTTGTCTCTTTTAAAAAATTGTAACTAAGGCCCGCTTAGCAGAGACTATCTGTGAACTACAGGTGGGCTCTGTAGGCGTTGAACAAACATAAATGTGTCTAAGAAGACATCTGAAAGAGTGATTGATGCATTGCCCGACTGGACCGGCATACATAGCACCAGCTATTATATGATGGAAAAAAAATGAAACGTTTAACAGCGTATTTAAAAATTAGATTCTTCTCGCAGATATTCTGTGTCTTTTTGCTATGTTCATATTTTTTGTAGCTCTTTTTTAAAAGAGATTAACATATTTTTAAGAAATTTGTCAGTAATCTCACCTTTTACCGAGGTTGAGGTTAAAGTTTTATCACTAAAAACAGAATGGCTCTAGTTTCACTTAAATAAGAGCAATGGCTGTCTATATTTATGAGCTTAGGTAGTATTTGCACTATTTACATTTTTCGAAATTGGTTGACACAGAAGATATAGAAGATGGTTAGATCCAGTGTCTTGACTCAAAGAGTTGTGAGTTCAATACCAGGCTAGAGCAGTGGTGAACAAGTAATTTAGAGAATCGGAATAAAGGAAGATAAATAATGACTACCAAAAGAGGCTTCGCACAAGAACCGAGAATGATAACCGTAGTGATTGTAATAAAGGGTTCGGTTTAACATTCTTAGCAACGGAAGAAGGCAAGAACGTACAACGGCCGAAATGTCGTACAAAGTGCAACATAAATTAGGACAATAGTCCGAATAATGTAAACAGTATGAGAGCAGTGATGCGAATAATTCGTTATTTCTGTGACAAGTCTCCTCCACACACAGATAGTCCTACCTTTCGCAACAACTTCGTAGCGCTCAGCAACGTTTGTCTTTATACTATACTATATACCTCCGACATCCGATGAAATACACTCGCTGTTTCCGTCTGCTCCTATTTTCAATATGTCTTCTGAACTGTAAATTCTCCGAGACAACATTACTCATAATGTCTCACAGAGCTTTAAAATGTCACTTTCTGAATTTAATTATAAATGTCTTTCTAAAATCTCTTTTTTCTTTAGAAATTGTTCGTCACTCATGTGTTTTGCCGATGGTATTCTTAGCATCTGTCTGTTAAGTCAGGTTTCTGTTGCTTCAAATCATTTTTTCATCTGTCACGAAATCATTCAAATTCTTAACCACTATATATATATTTTATAATCGTGTCGCCCCAAGCAAGGCATTTTACTGTCACTGTGGTGCAGGGGGTTACATACGAGGAATGTTATGAGGGGTGAGAGGTTGCAGGGGGTGTCAGGAAAAGAGTAGGAAAAGGAAAAGATAACTGATGAGAGTGGGGTAGACGAAGAAAAAGCATTAGAGAGAAGATGTACGTTAGTGACACAAAAGATGAATATTGACTTTATATTTAAATTCTTGGAGATTGTAACTGTCGGGAAAGCAAGGATGTGGAAGAGAATTCCACAGGCAGTAAGTTCGAGAAATGAAGCTGCTGGAGTGGAATTTGTGTTTACATTTTATTGGTTTCACAATAAAAGGGTGGGACCTAGTTGCTAATCTTGTGGCTCGAGGAAATACGTACATAGAGGGTACTAGTGTGTTAAGTTCATCGGAGCCGAAGCCGTGAGAGTATTTGTAGTAGAGACACAGGGAAGCCACACTGAGTCGGCGAGAAAGCGACTGTATCCTAGCTGCCCAATCGAGAAAGATCACATTACAGATTCTCCGTTGGATTCGATCGAGGACACCTAAGTAGATAGAATGAGCACCGGACCAGATATGGCAGCAATACTCAATGCACGGGCAGATGGTAGACTTGTATATGTGCTGGGTTGTTTGGGACGGGAAAAACATCATTGCCCTGCACAGAGAACCGACTTTCTTAGCAGAGGATTTACCTATGGATTCTATATAGTTATTCCACTTGAAGTGTGGTGTGAGAGTTAACCCAAGGAGGCGCAGTGTTTAACTTTCAGGGAGAGAAGCCTGATCCATGTTAATGGGCGGGAGGAACGATTGTCTGCGGTGGTTATTAGACAGCAGCTTCGTTTTGGAAGCATTAAAATTTACGAGTCATTTCTTACCCCAGTCCACCACGGATTGCAGTTCCTTTTCAAGTTCGGTAGATAGGTTTGCTTTTTCAGCCTCGGTAGATTTTTGATCGAGACGAGAGTAAACCGTAGTGTCGTCAGCATATATGCACACTTGGGATTCTATTAAATCAGGGAAATCATTAATATAGATAAGGAAAAGCGTAGGACATAGAATAGAGCCTTGAGAGACACCCGCATTCATGTTATAGTATTAGGAGGCTTGTCCGTTCAATATCACACTCATTGTACGGTTTGAAAGGAAGGACTGGAATAGGTCAAACAATTGTCCAGTTACACCGTAGCCCTGCAGCTTGCATAGAAGGCCAGCATGCCAGATTCTGTTAAACGATTTGGAGATGTCAAGGGCCACAGTTCGAGCTTCACCGCTTTTGTCGAGGGCCTGGTGTATATACTCAGTGATGGTCGGGAGCATATCAGCAGTAGATCTAGTGAAGCTGAAGCCATACTGTTTGTCAGCGAAGAGTCTATGGGCTGCGAGATCTTGTACCATCTCGGCGTTGATAATGGCTTCGAACACTTTGCCGACGATCGATAGGAGACTAAAAGGGCGATAATTAGTGGTGTCAGAGGGTTCTCCAATATTTTTATATATAGAAACGACGGAGGAGGATTTCCAGCAGGCAGGAAAGCAGAAGCAGAAAGGCAGAACTTATAGAGTTTAGAGAGAACAGAAGAGAGTTCAGGAGCACATTTCTTTAGGACAATAATGGGTATTTCGTCGCCACTGCTCGCCTTATGTGGTCAAGCTTAGAAATTTATTTTGGAGAACACACTCGTTGATTAGAGGAGGAATTGAGGGCTTACTTTTGTTCAGCACGCTTTTACAGATCCTTCAGTAGTCTTTGGAGCCAAACTTACGGGATGCTATGCGCTGCTTCATTCTGGCTGCAAACATCAGCTTAGCTCCATTAAGTACCTTCTTGCATTCATTGCGATCCAAGGCAAAAAGACGCCTGTTATGATCTGGCACATGACTCCGGTAAAGACGAAAGAAGTGATTTCGGTGGGCGTTGGCAGCTGAGCAGGCAGGGGAGAACCAGGGGGATGAGTGGGATTTAAGTCTCAACTTTCTGGCGGAGATGAAAGCAACGATGCCAGCCTTAACCCAAGAGGAGACCTCAGCCGCGCAGTCTTCAACAGGAAGGCTAAATACTTTATTCCAAGGGACGTCACTCAGAAAGTCGTGGAACGAGTTCCAATCGGCTCTTTGGTAGCAGTAAGATATTCTGCTGGTCTGGGATTCTTCGGTGGGGGAGAGGTGGAAGAAGATATCGATGGAATCTAATCCATGGCCAGAGATTCCGAGAAGGCAGAGTTGCTTGACATTGCAAAAGTCAGTGGTGGATGTAAAGCACAGATCTAGTAGTGAATCGTGTTCGTCAGATTTATTTCAGAAACGCGTGGGGAACTCCGCGACCTGCGTAAGGGAGTGAGTGATAGAAGAATCATGATGTGTACACCATCAAGATCTGTGACGGAGTTATGCAGCAATTCAGCATGATGGGCGCTTAAATTTTCCAAACCATAATATATGGGCAAACGGGTGGGAGGAAATGGCCTTGTCAATATTGGTGGAGATGTTGTCAAGAACGGAGCAGTCAGAAGATTATGGGGAGGGGGTAGAGAAAGAAGAGGTAGCTAACTGAGCTTAGAAGGGAGAGACGGAAACACATAAGAACGATGTGTGAATTCAAGAGAAATCATCCTGGCTAGAGGAAAGCGTTCACTGATGTAAAAACCAAGCCCATGCATGTGGACATTGGAGTCCATTCCTAAGAAGGGAAACTAGACAGGGATAGAGAATTCAGAAGAGGATATTAAGGGGTTGAGAGCTAGAATGTCAGGGGACTTTTGATGGAGAAAAGATTCAACGCTACTGAAATTGGTTCGGATACCGCGGATGTTAGTAAATGAAATGTTAAGAGTTTAGGTGATTTTAATTTACCTGGTTTAGCTTTTTTAGCGGAGATATGGGTGTTCATGTTTAATGTTGTTGTTGTTGTAGAGAGATCTCGAGTAGAGGAGGCAAAAGGCCCTTAGCTGCGACATGCATTGGAAGATAACTGGCGCGGGCTGCAGCAAATTGTGGCCTGGCGGTTACCCACCTATCCATGCGCGACATGGCACTGCAAGAACCTCGATATTATGCAACTCGATATTATGCAACTGTTGATCAGAGCAGCGGCTCTTGACGCTACGCAAGAGGTAGTGCTCCTAATTACCAGTCGGAAGCTGCATCCAGAAAACTACCAACAAGGTATCCTCACAATGATGAGACGTTGCCACCGTTCACGCACATCGCTGAAAAATCGCATAAGAGGAGAGGAAAGAGAGCCGGAGACCATTTCCTGAACAGGGAAGAAGGGATATATATGTAAAAAATTAAGATCGACACGTTATTCTATGGTTAAGCGGAACTGTAGGCCTATTTCAGGTGAATCTTCTGCAGTTTTGCCTTTATTGTACTGAAGATTTTACACAATTCATGGAAAATCTTCTGTACAATAAAGACAAGTTGATGAAGGTTCGCGGGAAATAGGCCCACACTTACGTTTAACCATGGAAAAATGTGTCTGTCTTAATTTTTACATATATTTGTTTTATATATATTTATATACATAAATATTTAGAGCTCTCTTAAAGAGTTATCCTACCACTTTATGTACAGCATACTCCTATGGATTCTTCTATATCTACACCGCATGTTAATATATATATATATATATATATATATAGAGAGAGAGAGAGAGAGAGAGAGAGAGAGATACCGATTGTTTAATTACTTAGTTTTTGAACGTGCAATTGAATATATATATATATTATTGCACGTTCAAAAATACATCGTTACGCGAGCGCTCTTAAAAAACGGTACACGGTAAAATCAGTTATTGAAAATTGCCTGAAGACCCCACTCATGGTAGAAACCTAGGTTGCTTAATTACTCGTTTAAAATAGAAAATATTCAAAAATTCTACAATATAATTGAATTGAACACTTTTTAATACAAATGTGCACTGGTTTAATCTTATTATAACCAAAAACTAATTAAACAATCGGTATATATATATATATATATATATATATATATATATATATATATATGTATTCAATCTATAGATTAAAATCCGATAAGAATAGAATAATTAAAGAACAGGTATGAAAAATGTGTCTTTACTCTGACATGTTTCACATTATTAAGCTTCTTCAGAAGTCTTTATAGAGGACTTCTTTTGAAAACAAAAACGAATATGTTTTAAATTATTTAATTATGTATTATTTACATCTCTGAAAAAGGTTTTTAAATTGAAACATATATTTAAAAAACACTTTTCCTAACTGTTCCTTTTTTATTTTTTTACGCACACCCACA